>CM031875.1:91930-204079 GCA_018697195.1 Certhia americana
CATCTCCACCCAAAAGAAGATTTTAAGAACAGCTAGGAAAAAAAAGATTATTGTCTATCGATGGCCCTACATAGAAGTGTCTAGAGTAAGGACCTCTAAGCCCCTTCTAATCCTATAATTCCTGTTGTATTAAAGGCCTAAGAGTTAGCATTGCTTTGCTGTAGCTGATACAGTGATGTGTGCCAGTGGATGGATAGTATGGACATTGAGGACACATATATCCTTTCTCACATTAACACTATGTCCATTGTTTCTGGGTCCATCTTACATTCGTGTAATTTGCGTTAGAACAATGTGCCCGTTATTTCTAATAAAACCAGCTGGGCAAATCCTCAACTTGCAGCTATAGGAAAAAAAAAAAAAAAAGCACACTTGAAATTAATTTTTAATACATTTGCGCTGTGGGGGGAGAAGGATTGCAGCAGGGCACGTTCTGATCTGATCATTGCACTGGATCACCACAGTCATCATATTTTTTTCCCCTTCAGAATTTTTTCAGAAACTTTAGTGTGCTGGGAAGTTCTCAGGCTTACATTCTTCAGGTAGCTGGGAATGGGGAGTGGGCAGCAGCAGGGACAGGCAATGGACAAAACAGCTGCCAGTCTCATCTCCTTTTTGTCATCCAGCCAGAAAGGAAGGGTCCAAGAAGACATTCTCACACACTTTATTTTAATCTGTGACCTTTTCTGACATTGCCAGAAAAGTGACATCATATGGCTGAGCCGAAAAAAAAAGAAAAAAAAAGAAAAAAAGAAAAAAAAAGAAAAAAGAAAAAAAAGGAGTACAAGGAAAAAAAAAAAAATATATATATACCACACATATATATATAAGACATAGAATAAATATTTGTTTGGAACACAGACACTGCATTTCCTTTGCACCTTGCTTTCCAAAGCAGGAGTATTGTAGGAGCTTGCTATTTGGGCAGCCACTGACTTTAAAGTGCAAAGTGAAAAACTTTGAAAGTTTTCTTCCCCCTCGGTTCAGCTTTATGGGTGGTTCACAGAGCTTATTTGCAACCTACTGAGTTAATCTCTCTATTCTCATGCAAACACAGATAGAGTATCCCTCCCTAGAATGGCACTCAGATGAGAAGCCAGCCTGGCCACGGATCAAAGCCTGTGTTGATTTTTGAAAGGTTCAGCTAAGCTCCCTAGGAAAAAAATAGCCTTTTGGAATACCCATGAAAGAGTGATTGGGACTAATACTTTGAAATTTATTCCTTTTTTGCCTTTAAGGCACCCAGAGTCATTACAATATCTTAGTGTCTTTCCTAATTGACACTAGAACCTGTCAGCTGGTAGTACTATCAGTGCATCCGACTAGTGAGGCAGAGCTTTGGATCAGCCAAAGAGTGCTTTTTGTTTGGCTTGGCATGTCTTAATTAGTTTTTCTTGAGGGAAATAGCTATCTTGGTAACAGCATTTGGTTCCTGATTCACTGCAGCTACACTACAGCTTTCACATGTAAAATACAGTAAAAATCTGGCCCTATTGACATACCATACATAATTTCTAGCATAGACTGGCTTCTGAGGAAAATGGGAACGTACAGCAGAAAATATCTGGTCCTAGTACCACTGCCCTAGCCAAATCTTGCCTTGAGATCTCCCAGCCTTGCCTCCAGCACAGCTTCACAAAACAGACCTTGTGAGACAGGTACAGTCTCCAACAGTTTGGTAATACAGTGGTACCACAGAAATTAGGCTTTTTTTTTTCCTCAGTGTGACAACACTCCTAATAAATAAATTTGTTCCATGAGAAGAATGGCAAAGATTTCTCTGTGCCTCAGTCCCTGTTTGTTTTCTTTCTTTTTTTCTTTTTCTTTTTTTGCTTTTTTCTTCGAGGGATCTTTTTTTCTTTTTTCTTTTTTTCTTTCTTTCTTTCTTCTTTCTTTCTTTCTTTCTTTCTTTTTCTTTTCTTTCTTTCTTCTTTCTTTCTTTCTTTCTTTCTTTCTTCTTTCTTTCTTTCTTTTCTTGCTTCTTCTTTCTTTCTTTCTTTCTTTCTTTTCTTTCTTTCTTTTCCTTCCTTCCTTCCTCCTTCCTTTCCCTCCTTCTTCCTTCCTTCCTCCCTTTTCCGTTCCATTCCTTCCTTCTTCCTTCCCCTTCCTTCCTGCCTTCCTTATCCTTCCATTTTTCGTCCGCCGGCCCTCTGTTCCTTCCTTCCTTCCTCCTGTCCTTCCTTCCTTCCTTCCTTCCCTTCCTTCCTGCCTTCCTTCCTTCCCTTCTTCCTTCCTCCTTCCTTCCTTCCTTCCTTCCTTCCTTCCTTCTTCCTTCCTTCCTTACCCTAGTCCTTCCTTCCTTCCTTCCTGTCCTTCCTTCCTTTCCTTGTCCTTCCTTCCTTTCCTTCCTTCCTTCCTTCCTTCCTTCCTTCCTTCCTTCCGTCCTTCCTTCTTTCCTTCCCTCTTCCTTCCTTCCTTCCTTCCTTCCTTCCTTCTTCCTTCCGTTTCCTTCCTTCCTTCCTCCTTCCTTCCTCCTTCCCTTCCAAACCTGTCCCCACCTCCCTTCCCCCCCCCTTCCCTTCCCAAACCTTTCCTTTTCTGTTCCTTTCCTTTCCTTTCCTTTCTTTCCTTTCCTTTCCTTTCCTTTCCTTTCCTTTCCTTTCCTTTCCTTTCCTTTCCTTTCCTTCCTGTTCCGTTCCTTCCGTTCCTTTCCTTTCCTTTCCTTTCCTTTCCTTTTCCTTCCTTTCCTTTCCTTCTTCCTTTCCTTTCCTTTCCTTTCTGTTCCTTTCTTTCCTTTCCTTTCCTTTCTTTCCTTTCCTTTCCTTTCCTTTTCCTTTTCCTTCCTTTCCTTCTTTCCTTCCGTTCCTTTCCTTTCCTTTCCTTTCCTTTCCTTTCCTTTCCTTTCCTTTTCCTTTTCCCTTCCTTTCCTTTCTTTCTTTCCTTTCCTTTCCTTTCCTTCCTCCTTTCCTTTCCTTTCCCTTTCCGTTCCTTTCCTTTCCTTTCCTTTCCTTTCCTTTCCTTTCCTTCTCTCTCTCATTCCCCTTTTTTTTTTTTTCTGCACCATTCTGGAAAGTCATTGGCTGCTGCCTGAGATATCCAGAGAGATGCGGCAATTAATTTTCTTTTAATCAAGGTCGGATGAAGTAAATTGGTGCGGCTCTGCAGCCCCTCATTTTCTGTTTTTGCAGTGATGCAAAACAAATATGATCAAATTATGCTCCTTCTCACCTTATTGAATTAGGAAGCGTGACTGATCCAGGAGAGCTGCGATGTTATATACTGTACCAATCCTCACCATCCCCCCTCCCTGACAAAGCCATCGGGAATCTTTCTGCAGGTTTTTTATTTCAAGTTCAGAAGGAAGTGTGGGAGTGGGTGTGGGTGGTGGGGAGAGAGTCCTATTTATTTTTCTTAGTCAGTGGGGTGAAGCTGTAAATTTCACCTTACAGTGATGTGTGAGTAATCACAATAAGCAGGTCCATCTGGGTTCAGGAATAAAATCTGACAAGAGAACAAAGATGTTAAAAGCAGGCCTGCAAGGAGAAGGGCCAACAGTGTGTCTTCCATGCATGTCTGCCAGCTGTGGGCAGAGGTGTGGGACTGGTGGGCTTTCAGTCACTGCAGTGGAGGGTCACAAGGGGCTCTTTCCAGCTCTGACATTCACTTCTTCTGCAGCCTTGGGCACACCAACCTTCTCTCTTTGTGCCCCAACTACCCAGGCTGTGCAAAATGGACAATGAAGTTTGCCCTGAGATTCTCAAATGAAAAGCTTTGCAAGGAGGGCTAAGCCTTGTTTCCACTTTGTCAGCACTGAAGGCCTGTTTGGTGTTAATTCATTGCAGCGTGCCAGAGCAGAGAGAAATAAAAAGAGATCCATGCTCACACACAGAGCTACCCTGTGGACATTTTGCTTCTACTTAGGTTGTCCATATAATCTAAAATGAATGCTATTCTGAATGACAGCATCCGTTTGCTCTTTGCATATGCAGAAACATTACAAATGCTCTGATCAATACCACTGGGGATATCCAAATTGCACAATATATATAGTCCTGTGACCCAGGTCTGTGAGGTCTCAGCATCCAGCAGGCTCAGGCTGCTGTTCTGCTCTTTATTTCAGAGGGTCTCTCTGCAGAGAAGGGTGACAGGAGTAAGGCTGCTATGGTCAAAACTAGTAATACCCTTGAGGGAATAAAACATGAAGATGCAGCAGGAAAAATGCACAATGCATGGGCTCTGTGTATGCTCTTCTCTGAAAGAAACTCAAGGTGTTTGTGAGCTTGACCTAAAGGGAGTATTTAAAATACTATCCTGGACATGCTGTAATGTCATGATAATAACAAATAGAGGTTATCTAAGTGTTTGGGGGGTTCTTTGGTTGGTTGGTTTTGGTTTAGTTTGGCTTGGTTTTGGGGGGCTTTTTGTTGTTGTTTTGGTGGGGGTTGGAGGGGTTTTGGGGGTGTTTTTGGGAGGGGGTTGTTTTTTTTGGGTTTTTTTGGTTTGGTTTGGTTTGCTTTGCTTTGTTTTGTTTTGGTAGTAGAGCTTTTTGGGGTTTGTTGGGGTTTTTTTCGGTAGTGGTGGTGGTTTTGGTTTTGTTTTGAGAGAGAGAGAGAATTGGGAAAGAATGTACTGAGACTGTAGGTTTTAATTTATAGACTTCAGACCACCCACTTCACCCTGACCCTTTTCCCTATCAGGTCAGTGTTGTTCAGATCAAACTGCTTATTCTTCTTGACCAGAGCATGAAGCCAGTTCCAGACAGGTTGATATAAAGGACGTTTATATAATTTTTGTCTATTTATTAGATTTTCTATTTAAGTACAAACCAACATATTTATCTGTCCACCTGAGATGTTATATATTGCTGCCCATCAGTGTTGAATTGGTGTGGGGTCTCATGAAGGATTGTTTCCTTGCCCAAGGTATAGAGAACTCCACGTGCTGAGGTGTTTGTTGCATTGGGTGAGAGCAGATCTGTGAAGAAGAGTATGATGAACCAAAAGAGAGTGCAAAGATAGCAAATGAGAAAGAAAGCATAAACTAAATGCTACACAAACATAATAATACTAGGGAATATTTTCCACAGTCGTCATTTTTAACCACCTCCCTCTTCTTGTTCATTAATCCTGCAGTTCTTTCCCGTCTTGGAAACACTCTGCTGGGGTGTATGGCTCCTGTCCGTGTTAATTGAAACTCTTACCAGCAGAAGGAGAGGCAATCTTCAAGCTCCCTTTCGTCTTTATAAAAATGCTGTTCCTTCAAAGGGTGTGGCTGCAAAAGGGCTTTTGAAGCAGCTCTGTGCACCAAATTACAGGCTAGAGGAGGACCCTGGCTGTAATTAATAACAATGTTGAGGGAAGGAGATACTTCTTGTTATATGGTACAAGTTTAGCTTACATCCAGCAACATATAAAGAGAAACAAGCACAGTGCTAAGAGACTCAAGGAGCTCATTGAGGGATTGGACAGGCTATGTGCCTTCTGAGAATATCTCTTTTATGTCTTCTACATGTATCACTTCACAATATCAGTTGCTAACATCCATCATTGGCCCAGATATCCACTGACCTACTGATTTAAGCCATGTAATTTCTTTCTGCCTAGTTCAGTGTAGCTCTCTACTCCTGTTACCTCCATATCTTCATTCATAGTCCTTAATAATTTTCTCTCGCACACATTTTCCCCCAGTTCCCTCATTTTTTCATCTCATCCTTGTCACACATATATTCAGCTATTTTGGGGGGCAGTAAGAAAACACAACCCATAACACATGAACCACCAGCTCAGCAGATTTTACTCGGTACTCTTTTGGCATTGGGTCCTACCCTTATTTCTGTGAATCACTGTGCCATTTGTGATCAGAGTTCCAAATGAAACTCACCAGGAATTTTATTACTCAAGAACAGTGAAGTAATAGTCTGACCTACGAGTCACTGGAGCTGCCAGGATGGGACTCCCAGGGGAGTGCTGGACAGTGTTAATTGTCCTTTTTTCCCCCACTTTCCCTGACAATAGGAAAGGAAACTCAACTTCCTCCCAGCTAGCTCTCCCATCCTATAGTTTCTTTCAAGTACTCAGATCCTATGATTTCTATGTCCTGTGAAAAGCATTCTTAAGTTTTGGAATAATGCTGTCTTTGTCACTGAAAATAGATGCTGAAATGCTTACGAAGAGTCTGAGTGATACAAGTCATTAATAACATCTTCCACTTAGATTAGATCTCAGAACTTTGTGTGAAGCAGGTCAGGATCATTATTTTGAATTCAAAATGGTTATTACCAGGCAGTGAGAGGTGGGATGTTGTACCTAGGGCCAGAGTGAAGCATAGAGCCTGGGTTTCTATAGTTCATTTTAGGGGTCTTTTGCAAAGTTTTTTGAGGGACTAGTTACAAAATATGGTAAAAGGTACTCCTAACCCTCCAACACCCAAATTCCACCAGGAATTAGAGGCTGGCATAGCAGAGGGCACCAGTGGAGGCTTGGTCCAAGGAACAGAGAAATGATGGTTTAGGCAAGCCTGCATGGGTGCAGGTGCCACCAGGAGCTTTGGCTGATTCAGTCTGAGGCTCAGCCTCTTCCACAGTATGGAGGGAAGATGTGATGCCAGGAAAAAAAAAAAAGATCTGCTCTGTGCCAACTGTAAGCCTTGATGAAGAGCACAGCTCACTGCTACAGTCAAAGCAGTGGCTCTCAGATGGAGCTCTGCCACTCTGCAGGGGGACAGCAAAATAGTTCTCCATGGGAGAGATTCCCGAATAGAAAGCTAAAGACTTAATGAAATGTTGCCTTGAGGCAGCATTTCTAGTGAATGCCAGAGCTTAATTTGACCCACCTTGTTTTGTTCCCATCATTTATGTGACTGGGACAGGTGGGGAGTGGAGAGGAGGAGAGGAGAGGAGAGAGAACTGGGAAGGACCAGGTTTCCCCTCCACATTTTTAGCAGTGAGATTCCAGGTGATGACAGAGGAGCCTCCGTCTGAGGTTCCTCCTGACATCTGAGTGCTGTGTCAGGAGCTACACTCAGGAGCAAGAAGATGGTGTTGAGAACTGAGACAGGAACTTCTTGGAAGCTGCTGAAGGAGAAGCACAGGGGAAGGTGTTCCTTTTTAGGTGGCTTTCATCATAGCAGAGGGGTTCCCACTGTTCTTCTGACTGTCAAGTTCCACAACCAGCATTTCTGGGTTAGGAGATGGAGAGTGGTCTGATGTTGCTGTTGTGCTGCAAGTCCAGCTCCCCCTCCCCAAGAGGAATGCCCTTCACTCTGAACGCAGGATTTTCTCTCGTCCCATTGAGAGTGGGCTCTGTGCCACTTTATACTTTGGAGGATCATTAGCAGAAATCATTAGCTCTAATACAACCTCCTCCATAAATCTCCCCTGCACCTGGATCATTTGTCCATGCCTAATTTCCATCTCCCTAATTTTATGATTTGTCCCTCATTTGATGAGGGTTCCTTTCATTAATTGTGTAGTAAGTGCTTCCAGATAAAGGGCTGACGAGTTGACCCCATCTTGGAAGACACAGTTTGGGCTTTATTCCTGAAGGATAGAGTCCCACTGAAATATTCTTGTTCCCCTTTCAGAGGGCATCACTCCAAATCTTAAAGGCACCACAGCAGCTTCCCATAGGGAAAATGCTTCATTCAGACAAATCCTATTCATTGGAGGCACTGCAAAGCAGATGAAAGCAGCAAAGCTCAAGTCCAAGGTGTCCTCTGCCAGAGTAAGAAAAGTCTTGTAGGCATTATCTGTACAATTCAATTCAGACCAAGGAATAAACCTCTGCTTTTTCCCACTGGACCCCTCCTAATTATCATACTTTGAGTATGCTAAAAGTTTTGCTTTCCCCAAAGCAATTCTGTATCCTCCCACAAAAATCTACTCTACTGAACCTTTTCATGCTGTGTTAGGCTGCACCAAAGATCCTTTGCCTGTGTGATAATGGGCAGGAAGGGAATTGGTCGAGTCACTTGGAGAAGGGACTTTGCATCAGGCCCACAGAGCTCTTTTTCCAGCTTTCCTGAAGATGTTCTGGGTGGTCCAGAATAACATAGCTCTTTCTCTGTGCCTCTGTTGCCATCTAAATAAGATGGTGATACTAGCAGTAGGGTGCCATGAGAGTTTAATTAATTAATTTGCAAGTGCTGTGAGATCTTCTGATGAAATTCACTGCATCAGCACAAAGTCATTTAATCTGTATTACATACTGAGATCCCAGTAGTGTGAGCATCCCAAATGCATGGGAAAACTAAACAAAAAAAAGGAACAACCAAACTTTCTGAGCACTTTGACAAATAGTTTATGCCTCTGGAAAACAGGAATATTTTGCAAATTGAAGCATTTGTCCTTGAACTTATAATTGTGCAAGGGTGTGAGGCAGCTGAAATGGCTCACACTGGGACAGACACAACCCACTGGAGTGCTCTTAGAGCTAAGTTTGACACACTGGCTCAGCTCTGCAGTGTTCAGGATGTTTTTCCCAGCCACATCTCCTTCAGCCTTTCCTCATTCCTGTCCCATATTTGACATGGTTGTTCAAATATTCACTGAGATATTCACAGCTTGATCAAAAACTCAATCAGAAAGTACAAAAGCTTCCTTGGAACAACCAAGGTTATATACGGCGTGGGCAGCAGAGCTGTTGGATTCTCAGCACCTCTCTTGCTTTTTCCTTTAACTGTTGATTTAGTTGTGAGGGTCTGTCTGTGACATTCTTGCCCTGGAGCTTTTTTCTCTTGAGTCTCTGTCCACTGTAGAGACAGCACAAGCTCAGAGGAAGGGCGTAGGAGAGGAGGGAGGTGCAGCTCTGGAAGCAGCTTGCACATTTTACAGGTAACATTATCTTTTATTGGCATCCTAAAAAGAATGTCAGGCACTAGAGTGGAGGATTTTTTTTTTTTTTTTTTTTTTTAATTTCTGCTTCACTGCTATTCCATTGCAAGGTTTTTATCACATCCATGATGCCAGGAGAGGCAGGCAGTGCTCAGTGACAGAACTGGCCATTCACAAGATTTCTGGAGACCTTTTGTCACATCCTCTGGAATAAACTGTGAAGATCTCAATATAATTTCTGTTCTAAACCTGGAAATACTCAGAGACTGAACAAGGCACAGGCTTTTCCAGCTGACTCTGGAAAAGAGTTACCAGGGAATAAGGCCACTGATTTTGTGCACTGAACTTTGAGGTACATGCACAGAAGGAAGTAGAAGAGCAGACAGCATCACTGACATAAGCCAGGGATATAGGCAGGTTCCATTTGAGCAGAATATTCAGCTGATATTGAAAGTTGTAGGAGTGAATGTTTGTTTCGGTTAGTTCTGACAAAAAAAGGACACAGTGGGTAACTGTATCCCAGCTTTGAGGATTTAAGTGAGTTGTTCTGGATCTCTTCCTTGGCTTTGGGACTTTGCATGACCACAAAACCAGGAGTACCTGGGAGAACAGCCACACAACATGCCCCAGTGTCAGATAATGGGCTGGACTGCAGCAGCAACACCCTGCAAAGTCCTGCTCTGGATAGGAATCTGTGCACAGTTAGCAAATCTCCTCAGACAGGTATGCACCCCAATCTGGAAGCATTCTTAGGATCTGTTGCTGATCCAGACTGCCTAGAAAGCTAAAGGGTTGGACCTGAAGGGTTGGGAAATGGCAAAAGTCAGTGTTTGTAGGGTCTTTTTTTGGTTTGTTTTCTTTTTTTGGGAGGGTGTTTTGTTTGTTTTTCTCTTTTATTTGTTTGGTTTTTTTTTTTTTTTTTATTTTTTTTTTGTTGTTGTTGTTGTTGTTTTTCCTTTTGTTTGTTGGTTGGTTGGGTTTTTTTGCTTTGTTTTGTTTAGTTTGGGGGGTTTTAGGTAGTCTGATTTTCAACTATGTAAATTCATATAATTATATTCTGATGATCAAAACACTGTAAGTCCGGAACAAATACTGGAATTCATTTCCTAAATAAATCCCAACTATGATAGCACTGAAAGGTCCAATTTTTCTTCTACAGTTATCATACTGTGTTTACATTTTATGCCTTGTGTGTGTGTGCACAAATGAGAATGCCATTGCTGTGCAGAAAAATGTGTAGAAATGTGAATGGGGGCAAGAGCCTGTACATAAGACCATGGACAGGACGTTTTGTATGTGTGTATGTGTGTGTGTTTGTGTGTAAGAGAGGACATATGCATGTCTACAAACTTCTGTTTATGTGGGAGTATATACGTGTGGGAATGTGTACATGTATGTAATCTTGTGCTTGTGTGGGAGAGAGGAAGGGAAAATGTGGTAGTCATTTGAACCTGTTTGAAGGTCGGGTCTCCTCAAGGTTATCTGCTTTTTTTCCCTTGAATCTGTAAAGTAATGGTATTCACACTCACTACTTGAGAAGTGTTTCTTTTTATAGCTCTTCCAGATGACAAATAATGCCTGTTTTTGAAGTCCTTTTTAAGTCATTGTTCCCTGGATGCAGATACCATGTTTGGGTGCAGGAGGGGAACAGAGCACAGAGCTATTTTCCCTTTCTCTCTGTAGGGAGCTTTACTGGGACTACTGAAATTCCAGTCAGGATCATCCAAGAGGCTCCAAACTCACGGTATATAAGCTAATAGGACACCCTCTCCTTCAGGCCCCATAACCCGCCAAGCTGTGATAGTCTGGGCTATGGAACCTGGAAAATCGAGCTGAAATCAGTGGTAGATTTGCTGAAGGAAGCCTCCCCAAGTTAACCTGTTGAGAATAAACTGAACTCAGGTTTGGTGAGTGGACAGGCGTCTGGATCAGAGCTGCCCCTTGTTGGCGGGGCTGGGGTTGATTAAATTTTGCCCATCTTGAAATATTTTGGGCACTGTTGCCCTCTGGGCAGTGTGTGGGCAGCACACACAGCTTTCTCCACTTCCCAGAGGGGCACAACTAACCTGATTCCCACCAGGTTTCCCAGCTGACTGAGACAGTGATGCAGGTGCTTGATGAGACTGTCTCTCCCCACAGAGTCAAGCTATGCTCTTTTAGAACTAGCAGCCTTTTCCTTGCCTTTCCTAAGTGTTTTGGTTATTGTCTCTCTGGTAGCAGCTGTCCTGTGCCCAGAAGCTGTTCAGTGTTGTAGGAGCACAGCAATATAGCAGGGAACAGTATTTAGTGCTGATTCACCCAGAGATGGACAACTTGTGCATTCCACGGAGCACTCCTGCTCCTCACTGCTTGTGGCAGAGGTTTTGTGTGCTCATCACCAATGGACAGTGAGCTTACCCCTGTCTCTGGAATCTGGCCACTGATTTCCTCTCCTCCCTGCACATGGGATAGCTGAGCTTTTTCTGCTGGTCAGATCCCAAGGTATGCTAGAAGCTCAGTGTTCCTAGTGGCTATGACAGGAATTTTCTGGAATATAAACAGAATGGGTGTCTCAGGATTTAGGCCAAAGGGAATTGCAGATACCTATGAAGGTGTTCAGCTTCATATTAGAAAACGCCCAGGAGAAATGTTTTTTGGGAAAAATAGTGAGCACATTGGAAACACAGAAAGCAGAAAAGGGGACAGAAAGATTCAAAAAGTAATCCAGGAGAGGACAGGGAGAAAGCTTGGTTGAATGGATAAATGGGCTGTGAGCAGGAAATGATATCTGACTTAATGTCTTAGTCAGACAGAAAAATTAGATGGTGTAAAGTGATCTTTCCTGCAAGGGGTGCTGAACTTTTTTGGTGGCTTTAGAAGGCCATGTTTACAGTAACTCCATCTCGTGACCATGCTATAACAGCAGGCTCTTTGGGCAGGGGGGAAGGAGCATTTCATGAACACACACACACAAACACACCTGCCTCCATGGGCAACCTGGCCTTGTACTTACTGGGCTTTTTTTTCATTATAAGATTGTACTTTGCTTTTTAACATAGAAATATAAAATATGCATGCATATGGCTTATCAAAGATGATAACATTCACAGGTAAGGGAACATAAGTCCACTTTATAGCAATAAATTATCCTCCCCACCCTTCTGGACTGATTAGCAGCTGTGTCTCACCAAAGCTTTCTAGAGTTTTCCTTTTATTTTTTTACCTGAGTTGCCTTCTCCATTTTAGTTACACTCATGGGGGTATTTTTATGGAAGGGCTTGCAAGGATTCCTGATTTTTTTTCCCACTGAGCCCCTGAAATTACAGAGTCAGTTTTGAGATGCTTGCCCTAAATGTTGATTATCAGAGAGTATAATTTTAATAACAAGAGGAAAAGTTTGCACTAGATTTCCATTCACCTAGAGTAAGTTACCCCAGTTTGCTCTGGTTTGCACATTCATCAACTAAGTGTGCTTTAAGTCTTAGGGAGACTGAGATTGAACATTTAGGGCTCCTCAACTAAAGTTAGGATATTAAAATCTAGCTTAAAATCTTAAAATAAGTACCCTGGACACAGTTTGATATGCACTATTATATATTATATATATTATTATATAACCTGGTTTATCATATAAGCCATTGAAACCAATAAACTATTTCAGTCCACAGAAAAGCAGTGTGTCTCCAATAGCACCAAACCAAATTTATTGGTATAAGGGTATGATTCAAGTCAAACTTTAGTTTAATAGGTAACCAGTAAAGTTGCTGCAGTAATTATCAGTGCAGTTCCAGAGTAAAATTTGCCTGTTTGAACCATGCTGGTATCTATGTTGGTTCAGACAAACAAATTTTACTTTGCCATTTCAACTGCTCAGGAGTATGGTCAGGTCCTGTGTCTCAAATGGGGAGCTGTAAAAATTCAGCCACTTGAGATAATCTGTACATACCCTTAGCATACTGGCAAGCTCCAAACCTTTTCTACACATTTTCATGACATTATTATCTACTTTTTCAAGTATATGAATCAATTGTGGACACTCAGATTACTTCATAATGGTCCCAGAGAGAAGTAGTTTAGTAACAGAGAATAGAAGTAGTTTGCATGGAACCAAAATTCATAGTTTTCCCCTAAATACACTTGAAGGGACTATCTGGGTTTGTGAATCATGATTCAGATCTTAAGAATGTGAGATACACCCCCAAAAGCAGATGGTTCAACAGTTACTCAAAACTCTTTGATACCACTTGGGACCTTTCCAGTACTTCTGGTTATGCAAGTGCTTTGCTGCTCCTCTACCCTGTGGCTGCCATCTGCCATGCAGAGCCAAGGGACATAAAGACATCAGACACTTCCCATTTTAAATACCCTGCTGACTTTGGCAATATAAACTGGCCAGTCTTTTTACATCCAAAGGCTATTCCCTGATTCCTTTGGTCAAGTTTGGTACAAATTCAACTTTAGCACCTTCCCTGATACCTGAATTCGAGCAAGGAATTTGGGACTGGGCCTGGGACCACTCCTGAGTTGTTTTATAATAGTGGCTGCAGCAGGCAGAAGGAGCTAAACCCAGCTGGGGTTAGTGAGGATCTGCTCTCAGCTTCTCCCAGGATTGCGGGCCATCGCATGGAGAACTCATGGAAGCAGGTCCTTGGGTGTGCTGGGTGTGTCTGCTGCTTGGAACAAGCTCTGCACTCACACACAGTGGTGCAGTGACCTTTGTATTTCCATAGGTGTCTCAGGTACAGCATGTTTGTGACGCTGGAACAGGAAGGAGAGCTACCTGGAACCAGACCAAAGCAGGGACAAGCAAAGTCTGCCCAGATCTGAGTATCCTGAGAGTACACTGTGGTGGTTGATCTCTGCATGGCATTCCCAGGTGGAGCTAGAACCTGGAGCTGGGTGGGGTTTCCCCCCAAAATCACAAAGGACCTGTAGCTCCACATACCAGCCAGCCTAGGATCCAGTACTATTCTCTCTGCTTCCTTATTTCCTGCTGCTCTCAGATATGTCTTTCACAAGGAAATTGAACTTTTAATGCCAATAGAGACAGATTACACTATCAGATCTGGGTGGCAGAAATGTGTGGCAAAGTCAGAAGTCTGGATCTGGGAACTGAGAGTGGGAGGGTGGGACATGAGCTTTTGTAAAAGATCGTTTTATGAAGGTGAGGAGGTTCTGCTGGTATTGGTAGCATACTAGAGGACAAACGTTCCTTTCCTTTGATCTGTAGCCTGCCTCACCCTGTAGGATTTTCACAAGAGGATTTATCAGCCTGTACATTTGTTAAGTTGAAGCCAGAAAGGGAAAATAGTCCCTTCAGTCTTTGCTAGTGGAAATTGCTCTGTGTGAAAACCCAGAGCACAATGAGAAATAAATAAATTGAAACTCAGAGCTGAGAAATAAACAATCCCAGTGGGAATAGTGTGATCACAGGAAAATAAGAACAATAAATTGCCCTTCTCTGAGGTTTCAGGGCTCTTAAAAAGCATCAAATAAGTCTCATAGCTCTTTCCAAATACAGCAGCAGTGATCTTCTCCCCCTGTTCCTCCCTCCAATTTTACAGATTAGTATATTGAGGTAGAGTGACAAAACAGTTGAAGTGGCAGTTGCAGTGTTTGGTACATACGTACACCTCACAGTTTCAGAGATACCTGAGTAGCTTGAGATCAGAAGAGTATGGCTCTATTAGCACAGTGATCTGTCTGCTATAATTTTCCACTGCCTGCTGCACTTACTCAGCAGTGGCTTAGGTATCTTTAACTAGCATTGTACCGTGCAGTATTGTCATACTCTGTCCAATCCAATTCATTTATTCATAGGACCACTGTGTTTTTCTCCATGACCTTTTTAATATCATGGACTGAAGAATTTCCCCCAGCCTCTGTTTTGGTCTGAGCAAGTCTGTCTAGATGGGACCTGGCCATATTTTCGTCTCTTCAATTTCAAGGTCTAGATTAATTTTTCTAGAGAAAATGTTGCAGGCTCGTTCTGTAATCCAGCTTCAGAGCGATGCTTCTTGGCTTTGCTATGCTACAGAACCCCAAGCATGGCCTGTTTTTCATAAGAGTTCAGAATAGAGTTCAGAATATAAGAAAAATCTCCTGAAGAAGAGAGAGAGAAGAGGCCATCAGCTAAATGGAGAGGGAAGGTGGGTTCTCCTGTCTCTGGGGCCTCTTGGGGTTCACTGTGACTGCAGAGAAATGAGCTGGGAGGTGCATGAACCAGGCAGCAAGGAGAGCACACCTTAAAGGCAGCATTGCCAAAAAGCGTGTCTGGTCTGGACTTCACATGTGCATAAAGGGCACTGGCCTTAACCAGATATTAAAAAGAATATTTTCTCTTTCTGTAGTGCAGGTTTTACTGTTGAGACAAGCGTATGCCCTGGATGTAGGAGGTGGCTGTGAGCTCCTCAGAGGGCAGCGGTTTGCAAGCAAACTAGCCATAAATACATCAGTCAGTGGATTAGTAAGTGGTGTGGGTGGGTGTAGGACATGTGCATACATATACATACAGACATGCTTACACATGCATTTCTGCCTCTGCCAAGCTTATGCTAAGTGGTATCACTGAAACAAACTGCCAGATGAGTTAGGATCTTTGGGTGAAAGTGTGTATGTTCAAAAATATGGCAATAACAACATTTCCTTTGAACGGGCCACTGTGTAAAGATACCATTGCATTGCAGAGGCTTACCAAAGAACAGCTTCGATCAATCTGTGTGCTGAATCTGGTGAAACAAGTCTGCAAATGGAATTTGCTGGTGGACTGATGGTAATTACATTGCAGCTGAAGGCAGGTTGCAGACTTGAGGCTAAACTCTAAAGTCTGAAGTATATTTAATTATCATAACGGCTGCAAAGCCCCCTTCACTTTGAGTTGGTTTCACACTGCTCTGAGAAGAGGGGAAGAGGTAAATTTGGAAACAGAGGGATAAAGTGTATTGGCTAAAAATCAGCATTTTAGTCTCAAGTCATTACTTGCGAGTAGTGGCTTTCATTTTTGAACACAGATTATAGAAAAGTGCTGTTCTCATACAAAAAAAAAAAAAAAATCACAGATTTCAAAGGGAGAGGAAGACCCTGGGTGTACTACAGAGGAGTAGCATGCAAAGATGTGCTGCAGAGATACAATACTTAAAGAAAAAAGTAGTGAGCGTCTATGGGCTTGATCCAAATGCCTACTCTAACTGATTAGAGTCCTTCCCCAGACTTCAATGGGATCAGACCCCTGATATTTCATAAACACAGATATATATTTAAAATTATTTAAGAAAGTTAAGATGGTAGAGAGATTGTCAACTTACAGCAGTGGTGGTTAGATAGTGTAACACCCTCTTCCTAAGAGATGCTACATCAAGATGATCAGGGAATTATGTGCATAAAATAAATCCTCAGGCTTCAAGATAAGAACACACTGCAGTTTCTCGCCATATGGTTCAGACTAAAATTTCTTGCTAGCCCAGCTCAGATTCTCTTCCTTCTCCTTCCTGATATGTTCCAGCTGAGCTCAGCTATTCCTGGTCTGGTTCTAAGCATATTAAGAAAAACCTATGTCAGTGCCCACTGTATTTTATTTTCTGTAATCTGAGCTACGCAGGCAACCAAACCCTAGTGCTGCTTGCTGTTATACACTCTCCTGGCGTCCCAGTGTCCCTGTCAGCACCTCGGGTCTGCCCATGTGCAGTCAGGAGCAGAAGAGGGATCTCACTCTGCTGCTCTCTGGGAGGATTTCAGCAAAAGCTGAGGCTTGACCTAACTGTGCTCACACTGGAGTCAGTCAGAGCTTTGTTGTATGGGAGATTTAATATTGACTTCAGCAGAACACTGGAAAAGTCTCACAGGAAATAGCTGATTAGAGAAAAGTAGTACTTTAGGCCAAAGTGAAGAGAAATCTTCTTATTCCATTGGGATAGATGATTTTGATCAATTTTTTGCAGAGGCCAGCGTGGCACGTCTCTATTTTACATGAACAAGGGAGAATGAGGCGAGGGCAGGGGTGTGGGAAGGGAAAGAGAAAGCAGTTAATTTGACTGAATAAAGATAAAAGAATGCAAGCGCCACCGAGTTTGCTGTTTATCTGGACATTGTGTAATGTTGCAGAATCAGATGTGGCACCCTGGCTTTTGCACAGAAATGCCCAGGGAGAAATCCAGCCTTACTGCTCTGAATAATGAGTTTTTTAGAGGGGACTTCCTGCTCTCTTCTCCTCCCCACAAGGTATCCACTTTACAAGCAAATTTGTGGCACTCTGAGCTTCCTAAATAAGAGAAATTTTCCTTTGATCTGAGGAATTCATTCCTGTTTCCATCCCACTGCAGGGCAAAAAAAAGGCATGGAAATGCCCGGATGCCTTAGCATAGAGACTATCCTTTCAGGGGAGGTTATGGGTGTTTGGCAGAGGTGAGAGCCCAGACAGTCCAAATTCATCCAAAGTTTACTTAATCCTTTTTGGTTGGGGTGGAGGTCTGTCATTTAGAAACAAAGGAGGGAGAAGAAAGCTGCAGAGGTTACAAGGAAGAGCAAAGCCCTGGGATTGTAGAAGGTCTGTGAGGTCCCGCCAGGTCTGGATTGATTAGTATTCAGTATTTATAATATCTCCATAATGGTAAAACAAAAGAAAACAAGCCCAGAGAATGCATTTTTAATCATCAATCACTGCTCTTTGTTTGTCATGAATGAGCAGCAAGGGGAAATAGTCTCCCATAATCACCTCCCTTCACATCTCCTGCCACACAGTCCTCGCTGGGTGTGCTAAAAGGGAAATAAATAAACAAGCAGCAGATCTCAAAATAAATCCCAGAAACATGGGTGCTACGTGGGTTATCAGACCCACACACGGGGTCTCGTTGAGGATACAAAGTGAGGGAAGGACATTTGTGAAGCATAAAAACAAAGAGAAAGCATGCTATGGCATTAAATGCAAGAAAAAAAAAGGAGGATTGGAGTTACAGAGGGGCAGCAGGTGAAGGAGGAAGCTTTTCAGAGAATGATCAGTAGTGGAATAAAGAGCATGCGAGAATAGGGAGTTCTTATAAGATGGAAAGTTTGAAAAGCATCAAATCTAAAAGAATTTCAGCCTTTTCAGTATCTGAGGGTCATTTAATTTTATGATTTCCATAAAAAATATAATTTTTCCATGAAAAAGTTATTTTTTGCAAGAATAGCATTTGAGCAAGAAAAAAGAAATTATTGACAAGCCCATAGTTTCTATTAGGAGCCCCCCAAACCATGTCTTATCAGGGACAGCACTGTGCTGAACTCCTCCAATGGGATCCCTGCTTTGATCTTGAAGCAGTTCTCACAGGGCCTTTATTGTAGTCCCAAACGCCTTTCTGGAGGAAGGAAAACATTATAATTCTCCCTTAATAACTGAGATAACAGGCTTCTGGGAGGGTAAGGCCCAAATTTTCTAAAGCATGGCTGGTGACTCCACACCCACTGGGTGCGTTTAGATGAGTGTTCCCAGTGTGACAGGAGACTGGAGCCATCAGATCAGCCTGTAAGGAACAGACATGCTACATCTGAATCCTATTGAAAAATAATAAAAAGGTAATGACTTTGTCATTACTGGACAAGGGTTTGTCTGTTGTCGAGGGGGGAGGAAGGGGAGGTTTTCTGCATTCAGGCTATAAATAATGTTTCCCATTATCCCGTGCAGTTCTCCTTCATTCCTTACACAGCCCTTGATTTTCCTCCATCCCCACTGTGCCTGTGTGAAACTCCCAGGCCATCCTGCCAGGCTGGCACACACTGCTAAGAGGGACAAGGAGTCCCTGTGTCTGTGTCCCCAGTGCCAAAGTGACCTGCAGAGACACTGAGCACGGCAGAGATAATCAAGTCACCTCCTCTTGCCCGGGACACAGGTGTGACTGACCCAATCGAAGGGGCTCAGTTTCAAAAAAAAACCCAATAAATGTTGCCTGATGGAAGTGTCCCGTGATACCTGGGAGAGGGAGTGAGGAAGAGTCATTGCCTTGTCACTAACTCAGCTCCAGGCACTTAGAGCATCTCCTTAAGCAATCAAGACTCAGCTGAAAACCCTGAGTTTGGAGAATTTTTAACCATTTTTTAAAAGGCCAAGCTAAATTGCACTACCTCTGTCCTCAACCAAATTTAGAGCCAATAGCTGCATTGTTTAGTTGGAGACACTCAAAATTGCGTATCTCAGTTCAGCAGGTGATGTTTGCTAGTGAAATGTTGAAGGGAGGGACCTAAAGAACTCCTGTGACTCGGGACCTATCAGGAAAATTGCAGCATTTAAACTAAAGGTGTGTTTTTAAATCAATAGCCCAAAATGTAGATGCCTACAAGGATATTTTTAAAACTGCCTTTATATAACTAGCTTGATATAATTAAGAACTGATTTCAGCTCCAACAAAATAATTCCGTCTTGCACCCAAATTGAAGTCCCTACACTGAGAATTGCATCTGCTGAACTAAATTAGTCAGAAAATCAGGGCAACTTTATGCTGTAAACAGACTTAGAGCTGTAGAGGATATTCCAGTTCTGTGTCCAGCTCTGCCACTGATTCACTGTGTCCCTAGGCAAGACTCTTAGGTTTTCCATCCATAAAGTGTAATAAAATCTATGTAGGTGCCAGGTGATGTAGTACCTAATTAATTAGTAAATTAATATAATGAACTCTAACTTGAAGGCCTGTATCAGCACAAATGAATTGTTAATATAAATTTTTATTATTTATTGCTATTTAGTTGATTATTTTCTAACACAGACAGACAATTACAAACATACTTCACACTTGAATTCCAGTTTTATTATTGTTGTTGACTATTTATTATTGTTTCCTCCTGTATTTATTTTTACTTTTGGTAGTCTCTCTTAGGACTAAGCCCCAAACCAGACCTGTTACCCTGACACATGGAATACTGAAGTCACTGGGAAATTTTGGGGCAGAACTGGGGTTAAATGCAGGATGTTTCTTGTTAAATGTAGTACCTTTTGCTTGAACCTTTATATATATTTGAGGCAAATAAAACAGGTAAGGACAGACTCTGAGCAGGGTAAATTCTTGTACACACTCATTTATACCAACCAAAAGTCAGTATCAGTCTGTAGGCCTTTAATTAGGTCCACAATGTTTCAATATTTATATAACTTACTTGCATACTGATATCAATCATATGTATTTCTAAGCAAATTCGTTTCAAAATGCAGAGCCTGATCCTCTTCAATATAAATAATTCTTGCCCCAGTACTGCCAGCATGAAGCAATGCCTCCTCTGTGCAGAGGATTTGGAGCAGGGTATGGTAGGGATCTAATCAATTTCTTCTTCTGAAATGGACACATGCAAAGAAATAGTTGCCTGTGACAAAAAGGCACTTGACAAAAAATGACCACATGATACTCCTTGATTACCTGAGCCACTCCAATGATAAAATATGGAAGTGGATAATATTGCACTTGCAACTGAAAAAAATGCCTCCTCCTCCTTCTCTGCAATTACTTTTAATTTTCCATTTTGAAACTAAGTAAATACACAGACTTTTTATAGTGCATGTCTGAGTGATTTCTTCATTCTTCCAGTGAGTTGTGAAGCAAGATCAGAGGTTCTGGACAGCACCCTGGTCTGTGCTGGGTTTGGAAAATGTCACTCCTGACGCCTGATGGCCCTTGGGTAGTCCACATGGGAGAGGTGACTGGTTCAGTCCAGTTTCCTAGTCCAGCTCCTCATTTACTAGAGATGAAGCACCTCTTTGTGGAATTAATGTGGCATGTAGGCCTATGGAAAGTACATCACCTGCTCAGAGTGGGTGGGAACAAGGCAGCTCAGCCTGAGCTGAGCCTCAGAGCTACAGGAACTGCCTTTGCAATCCTTCCTCCTCCCTTCTGCTGAAAGGAGGGTGACCTGAGGACAAAGTTAGAACCCTCAGCATGTATTTCTCTGCTTTTGGCATTTTAATCCATGCCCTTCTCATGTTGTTTTAGCATCGTTTTTCTTGTGTGAATAATTTTTTAAGGGTATGTAGTTTTCTCAGGCTGCACTTGCACAGCACAGCCAGATGGAGTGTGCTGTGTGTGAATAAAACACATTAACCTCTACTCTGCAGTAAAGACACAGCCTGTATGCTTGACCAGCACCTGTTCTGTCGTCAGACTCAGTGTTGTGTTCACTTCTGTGCTGAATGATTTGTATTACCTCCTCATGCTCATATCTCACTCTGCTCAGCAGCTCACAAGGGGGTTTGACAGACACTCACCGTGTCCTGCACGTCTACACACCCCACTCCACGGTGGAAAGGAGGCCTCGGAGCAAAGGCAAAGCAACTTCTATGAAGTTAGGCTTAAGAGAGAAAATTCTGTGTTTAACCAAGAGTTGTGGACAGCAGATGACCTAATAATGAGTTTGGATGCCATTATTGCTAATTGCTGAATGATAAGTAGCATAAAATGTGTCCTGCAACTTCAGTCCATGGAAATTCATTTGAAATATGAAGCTCAATAGAACCCATGTCTTATGGGCATTAAGTTTGCAGTGTGCAGGATGTCCTCTCCCCAAGGGCAGTGACTAATAGCATCACTGCATGCTATGGTAGCTAAAAAATAGATATAGGAATAGATGAAACCTCTTTGGAACATGGAGATGGAGGAACATGCAGAACCTGAGCTGTCAATGATCTTGTGCAACTGAACTGTTAGTTAAATGTTCAGGGAAGCAGGAACTACTGAGGGTGGGAACCATAACTGTGTAAGGTCTCACGGGTTTAGTAAATGCCAGCAAAGAAAACCATAGGAAGGAAAGGAAATGAAAGAAATGTCCAAGATTCCTTTTGGAATTTTTTTCTACTGTCAAGTTGTGTGCTTGAAACAGAAAAGAGCAAAACTGAGTCTTTGGTTAAGGATCTTCAATCCCAATGAGAGACATGATCTTGTTCAAGTTGAATCCTGAGCAGTAGCAGTAGGCAAGGAATCCCCATGGGCAAGAACAAAACTGAATCTGTACTGAAATCTTCCAGCTCACCAGATACATCTCAATCAGTTTCTGTTTGAGGTTTATTGTTGAATTTTCCAATGCTGTTAAACCATATCATGGGCTTGTTGAGAAAGTAAATCACATTTTAGAAGAAATCTGAATGAAATTGGGTATGTTCAGAATTAGCAAAAGGCTTTTGAGATCTCCCTGCTGATGGCCATATTGCTCCACTGATGGCCATATTGCTCCTTTCATAGTCTGTGTTTCAGACCCACTTTTCTGAGAGATGCAGATGCCAGCACTTTTGGTTTGGGGGCAGTATTGACACAAGAACACAAAGGACTTGTGAGGGTGGTGCCTTATTACAACACTAAATTAGCTGGAGAGAGATTACTGCACCACTTAAAAGGAACTCCCGCAATGGTTAAATCTATAGAACATTTTCATCCACTGTTCAACACGGAAGTAAAATTGCTTTGGGTTGATGACAGGAAGATGCTGCATAAATAGTTAAGTATGCATCATTTGCAATTTGCTAAATTATTTTCTTTCTATCTAGAATGGGCTGTGTAAGGTGTCATTACCTCCTGTACTATCTGAGCTGCGCACTCTGGGGCTCATACAGAGAACATCAGAGGGATGAATGGGCTTTGAGTGAGCTGTGGTCTGTAGGGAGACTCAAAGCTGTCAGAGGCACAGCTCATGCAGTGTCCAAGCCTCCCACCACATGCAGGGGACCACAGGCAGAAGAGATCTGTGGTGATAAACACGCCTCAAAAATATTTGCCCAAGTGCTCCTCCTAACTAGGCCAGCTCCACGGCGCTTCAAAATTAGAAAACTTCCAAACAGAAGGAAGACCATTCAGTCTTCATTTAACACCCTAGATGAGAGAAATGCAAAAACATGAACAAGAGAAAATAGCAAGTAAACGCAATTAAAAGTAACGATGCAGGTTTAATTAAAGGGCCCCATTCTCCCAACCCTTCATTCTTCAGGGATGCCTCATATGCAAGAATTCATAGCTTGGGACCTGCTGGCTTTTACTTTTGTAAGAAGAAGTTTACTTTCAGATATTTACTTTCAGAAACACATGGTTTTTAACCTGGCAGTGTCTCTCCAGCGTACCAAATTCAAGAAGTTTGCTGGTTGCATTTGCAGCAATTCATAAATACTTGCCACAATTATTATAACAGTCTCACACAGTCGTATTTACTTCAATAATCCCATTTTCATGCCTTTCTTCCTGCTTTCTTACCGTGAACAGGTAAAAATAAGTAACTACAGAAATGACAAATCCCAAACAATATGCAAATATACAAAAACTCGGATTTTGCAAAGACACCGTCACTTTAAACATTATTTCCACAAAATGTGTCTCTGCACTGTAAGTTTGGCCTGGTTACTAGAAGTCTAGTCTTTACA
Organism: Certhia americana; assembly: GCA_018697195.1. Taxonomy (NCBI): domain Eukaryota; kingdom Metazoa; phylum Chordata; class Aves; order Passeriformes; family Certhiidae; genus Certhia; species Certhia americana. Next base: position 115,036 of record CM031875.1, read on the forward strand.
GGGATGTAATATTTAATTCAATTGATGCATATTGCTAAACTTGACTGCTCAAAATTCATGAGTCAGACTCCACTCCTCCCTGAGCTGCCAAATCAGAGGATTTTCACAAAAGTCATTAAAAATTTATTTCTTTGGAAGTTTCCTATTTGTTCTCTAGCTTCTGAGGCTTTTGACAGCACCAGGCCACATTTCCAAGTGTCCTTGTGTAAACGCAAGTGCTAGAAACAAGTCATTCCAGGAGCTGGGGATCAAAAGAGAACACCAAATATTGGAAGACTCACAATAAAAGCCCAAGACCTGGCAGTGGTCCCACAAATGCTCATGTAAGTGAGTCACTTTTACTCACATGAGTAGTCACATCAAAATCAGAGGAATTAGCCTATTATTATTAATTATTATTATTATTTATGTGTGTAGCAATAGCACATAGGAGTTGTGGTTATGGAGCTGGGCCACATTGTGCAAGGCACTGACAAATCCAGAGCAAAACCATGGTTTCTGCCCCAAAGAGCTGATGGTGTAAACACCAGGCAAGAGGCAACAGGTGGAGACAGACACAGACAGGGAAGTGCATGGGAAGAGCAAGAAGCTCCTGCAAGGGCTTCTGTGTGGGTGTGCTGGTGCGGAGCTCCCTGCTGCCAATGAGCAAAATTATCCAAGAGTGCACAGGTTTGTCCAGCTTCGGCCTAGGGCCCAAATCCTGCAAGCCCTGCGATGGAGGCAGGTCCATCCCACAGATGGACTGTCTGGGCAGGCAGGCAGCTGTCCCTCCAAACCCCAGTGCTGAGTGCACTGAGCCCAGGCTCTTGGATCCCATAGAGGCAACCCGGGGATGAAGGAAAATGTCTCTGCAGATGCTTCTGTGGAATCACCACCACAAAATGTGCACATGCGACTGTAATGTGTACTCACTGTCTCAGAGAAATGAAAGGTGGAGCTGGGGAAAGTAGTTTAACACAGAAATGTAATGCCCGCCTGTTGGAAATTCAGGTGTGTGAGAACTCTCGTCCCTGATCCTGCAAAGATGTATCCCAAAACCAGCCCAGTCTACAAGGCTGCTCACAGCTTGCACATTTGTTCCTTGGCATTTTTTCTAGGATCCAGACCTGCAAAAGTTAGTCCTGTGTCGAACTGCCAGCAAAGCCAGCATAGCCAAACTGAGAAATACTACAGTTGTCGATCCAAGACAACGGATCACTAAACTTGAGTGAAATCTAGACAAAGAACATTAGCAAAAGAAAACTAGTGAAGTTTAGAAGTTTGTAAAATAGTGACTGAACATCATGCCTAGAAAAAGCATCAGGAGAATAAAGCGGTGCACACAACCCAGCGATTCATCTCCATGGAGTTTAGTCTCAGAGAACTAAGGTGAGCAGGGGCCAGCATGCTGCAAAATAGAAAATTTTATAAAATTTACAGCGGTTCCCTAGGAAGGAGGACGGATGGGGAAGAGGAACCGCTGGTGCAGGAACAGGGTAGGGGACAGGCAGGTGGCGGCGCGGGCTGGGAAATGGGGACACTTTGTCGCCTTTTCCCTTGCCAGGGGAGGGTGATCCGGTCCGTGTTTTGCAGGCGCCTCTCCCTTGCCTGCCTGCCCTGCCTGCCTGGAGACCGAGTCCATTCCGTGCCCGCTCCCTCCCGCCGCTCCCCCCTTCCACACCCCGGGCCGGGCCGGGGCGGGCGGCGGCGACTCCAGCCCGGGTTTTGCGCGACGCCCGCCCTCCTGTTAGAAATAGGAAAATTCAATAATCAAAGCAAAGGGGAGCGCGAGGAGGAAAAATCCGGGATCAGGGCAAGTTTGATGGCGCATGCGCGCTGCTGCCTCCATCCCAAACACACACACATTTCCCTTGACTTGGAAAGTCAACCAAAGCAGCCCCAAGTGCAGGTAAGCCCGTCCGCTGCCGCCCAGCCCCGGCACCGCCGGCGGCAGCCCCGGGGCCGGGGCGCTGCGCGGGCGGGCGGCGCTGCTCGGCAGGTGGGCAGCGCTCCGCGCTCCGAGCCGGTTCCCGTGGGGCAGCGCCCACCTCCGCGGGCAGCGGGGCAGCCTCTGCGGGCACCGGCCGACAGCGGGGGCAGAGGCGGCCGCCCGGCCCCGCGGGAGGAGGGAGGTGCCGTGGCGGCAGGGGGGCCGGCGGGGTAGCGCCGTGCCCGCTCGGCGGCGGAGCCGCGGCCGCGGTGGCGCCCGTCAATTTCCAAGACTTTGGCAGGAGCCCGGGCAGGGGACGGGGGAACACGTGCTCCCGCTCCGCGCCGAGGGCAGGTAACCGCAGCCCCGCCGCGCCGCAACACCCGGGGGTCCCGGCGAGGCACCGAGAGGCGGGAGGGGAAAGGCGGCAGCAAAGTTGGGCGAGCGGCAGCGGGAGCGCTCCGTGGACAGGGCCGGGTGCGCCGGGGCGAGCCGTGCCGGGGAACTTTCTGCAAAGTGGCCGGCCGGGGCCGGCAGCGCTTCTCCCGGGACCCGCAGCGGCACGGTCGCAGCCCCCGGCAGGGTCGCGGTGGGGAGCTTGGGTCGGGGCAGCCGGTGCCCGGCCCCCCGGGCGAAGCAGCAGGTTATTTTTACCCGGTGGTATTTGCAGAATGTGCAGCTGATTTGCCATCCGGAGCCAGGAAGTTTCCCCCCTTCCGCCTCCTTCCCCTTTCCCCCTTTCCCCCGTGCGCGGCGGGGCAGTGGCGGGACGGGACGGGGGGGGGGGAACGGGGGACGGGGGGGGGGGCACGGTCCGGGACTCCCGGGGGAGCGGCTGCCCGCGCTGGAGGCCCTGGGGACGGGAACAGGTGTCCGAGCCGTCACTCACAAGCCGGGCCGATGGAGGGGCGCGGATGGGGAGGGCGCGGAGCTTTGCCGTGCTGGGGCCCCCCGAGCGCCGCCGGCCGCGGAGCTCTGGTCCCGGGGAGCAGAGGAGGAGCGAGGGGGTATCCGGGGCGCGGAGCAGAGGCGGGCTCGGCGGCGGCCCGGGGCGGCCAGCGAGCTGTCAAGAGGCTCGGGCGGGTGCGGGACTGGCGCTGCCGCTCGGCTCGCCGTGAGCGCCTGGCTCCGCAACTTGTGCGGCAAACTTTGAGGGGTGGGCTGCGGCCGCAGGCTGCTCCGAATCACGGCAGGTTTGATCGATCGACCCCGGCCCGCCTGCTCTTTCGGGTCGGGAAGGTGAAACTTGTCAGGAGGGTGCCCGTCCACCTTGTGTGTGCCCCCTCCTGTCCGCGCTGCGCTGCACAGCGCGTCCTGGCAGCTCGCTCCCTGGAACAGGAGCTGTCTCTCCCAAAACTTCATTGATGAATTTATTTCCTCTATTGATTTGCTGACTGCCAGCGTGGTGTAATTTCTTGCGAAGGTTTCGGACTTCTCATTTCAGAAGTCCTGCCTGCTTCCCACCTTCCTTTTATCTGTGTGTCGCTGCCACCTTGTTAGCTACCCTAAAGGTGGCTTGGAAGAGTTTATGGGAGAATATTGTTGAACTTCAGTAATCAAGTTTCCAGATCTTATGCCTCCTGTTTAATTTATTAGACTAGTTATTTATTCTGTTGATGATAATCTGTTGCTGGTTTCTATGGAGATGTTAAACTGATCTCTTTCAGAAATCAAACTCCATATGCACTAAAACGTTTAAAGGAGCAGCGTCCCCTTTTGTTTTCAGACTTTGTACCTTTTCAGCGCTTTTACTGGGCTCCTGTATATTTTATATATTAAAGCCTGAAGTTGAAGCTTTGTGCAAGACAGAACTTATTATGGCTAACAGAAAGTCAGGGCTTTGATCCTTTTTTTGCATCATCTTTTAAAACAGATCATTTTTCCCCCCTCATCACACAAGATAGCAGAACCCTTTCAAGATCAAAGCGTCCAGCTAAAAACTATTGTTTAAAAAAAAAAAAAAAAAAAAAAAACACCAGAAAAAGAGACAGTTAAATTAGGGGGATGTTTCCTTAATCTGCTTATTTTGTTCTAAAGATATTTTTTTTAGCTTTGTAAACACAACAACAACAGAAACTTGTGGCAACTATATTGTTTTTTTTATACCTTCCAAGTCTTTTTAAAGTTAAAATAAGTTCAAAGTCAAATATCTCCAAAGATAAAGTGCTTGTTAGGGTGTTTTTATTACTTGGTTTCTAAATGTGGAAGGTCAGAATCCAGAAAGCTCCTGCATTAGAGAAGGTTTTAATAGTCTTTGTCTCATCTTAATGAGAGACCAATCTAAAAAACATTTTCCCTGCAACGTTTATAAATTATTTCAAAGAAGTCTCTCTGCATATAACTCAGTTTTCATTATTTCTTAACTTACCCATTGCATTATTACATGTGATTCAGTGTGATATCACTTTAGGACTAAAGTAATTGAGATGAGAGAATTTTTTTTATGCTTAAAATTTGAGAAGTCCTGGTAAGCTGGTGTGTTGATTAGGTTGATGCACAGTGCACCCCAATTGCTCATCTTTTAGAGAAAAGTTCAAAGATTTGCAAAAAGCATTCTACCAATACAATGCATGTTTAACACAGTAAAAGAAACGTTGTACTTTCTTTTAGTGTATCTTCAGAATGTTTCCACTCCCTAAATCAGAGATGGTTTTCCTTTGTGTGAGCTTCTATGTTGATCCTAAAAATAAAAGGATAATCCTAGAGGAAATAGTGTATGTAACCCTTATAACTCATGTGTGTTTGTGTGCGTATATACATTTATATTTCACACACATATATATATATGCATACATACACATATATGGAAAACACCAAGTGGTTTACGAGCTGTCCACACTAGACTTAAATATTTTTTCCTTGTAAATTTTTCCTTTTTCCTTTTTTTGTGTGTTTCTCTGTGTGTGATTTGATGTGTGGGAGATAAGTTAAAATTTTTTGTTAAGTATTCTGTTTATTTGTTTGATTTGAATTGCAAACAGAATTGACTCTGACAAGTAAAAAGAGGAGGGGGAAAAAAGGAAACACTATGGCTTTAAACTCAGGAGTTTGCATATTCTCCTTGTATCTTTCCCCTTTGCTAATTATTGTGTTGTTTTCAGAGCAAATATGTCATATCCATGGCGACCAGGCAGGTTTATTGTCTTTCAGAAGCAATAGCTCACATAAGTAATTAATGACTTCTTTTTTTTTCCTCTGGCTTAGGTTAAACAGATCATTCAAGGAAAGTCATATCTCTCTCTCCTTCCCTCTCTTTTTTTTTTAGCCCAGTGACATAAGAACATGAGTTAGAACAAGAAAATACTTTAACCAAGAAGTCAACAGCTTATTTTTCCTCATTTCTTTTTAAAAGATCTAAGTGTCAGCTTTCCACACACATGACATTGTCATTCTTGCAGTTTCAGAGCGAAGCCTTTGTACAGGGAAAAGCCACTGAAAGCTGGAGTTAAGTTGGTGTTGTACAGCTGAGCAAAGTGTCTCTGGGTACGTGTGGTGGGATGTTATTCTTGCTTGAGGGTTTTGCTGTGTACTGGGAAAAAAAAAATGTTTCCCTCACTCTTCCCCCCTCCCTCCAATTCTATCTGTATTAAAATCAGTGTTAAAATAAAGGTGTGTTTTTGTATCTTGCAGATTGTAATTCAAACAGTTTCCAGGAAAGAATTAGTAATTCATTTTTATATACAGCATATATACACACATGCTTGAGCTCCACCCAAAACAATCAAGCTAGCTGGAAAAAAACCCTTATTTCCTTTTTCTTTTCAAGCCCAACCAAAGTTGCACAGTAACTTTCAAAAGCTTATTAAAAATAGCCCCCCGTTTTTGCAAGGAGTTTGCTGCAGGTATGAATCTTGTTCTATTCCTTTCCAACTCTGTTCCTTCCTATTAAAGCTGAATTTTCTATCTGTCCAAGTCAGGGGCTGGTTATCCCCTATGATTTACTGAGGTGATGGTTGCCCCCTCCCACACTCCCCCCAGCACCTTCGCCCCCATTTTGTTTTTGCTAATTTCATTTTCAGATGGATTTATACACAGTCCAGCTATATAAATTCCTTGGGAGATAAAAGTGCCACACACTTCCATAAACAAAGCCTTTTACTTGCGTCCTGTCTTCCTTTTTTTCTTAAAGTAAAAAAGAAAAAACCCTAAAAACAAAACCCCAAGCCATTTGATTGAAGCAGGTATCATAAATGCATGCTGGTAATGATTTTGTATTCCACAATGCTGCTACTTTAACTTTTAAAATATGTTTCCTTTCTGGTTTGTAACATTAATCAAAGAGCCGCTTCCTTCCAAATTTCCACAGACTGGGGCTAATTAGAACCACTCAAATCATATTTTGTAAATTCCATGTGGATGTTACTTTAGGTTTCAAGATTGCGAGTGCTTCAGGTTTAGGTCTGGCTAGGCACTCTTAAGGTTATTTTTATTAATGTTTCTGTCTCACAAACCAGTTCAGGGTTTCTCTCCATTTACCCCAAATAGATTTGTGGGTTCACACACAGGGGTGTGTTGGAAATAGACATTACAAGAAGGAAAAAGAAATGCCGAGAAGGAAAGAGATTTTGCAGTGTAGTTCCAAAGAGCAACAGAGAACCTCCTAAGTAACGTGAAGCTGAGGATTCAACAGACTTGATAATTGAGCCCTTAACCTTCTGATGTCTGTATCAGAAAAACAGTCTAGCAGAGGGAGACAAAGAATAAAAGCAAATACTGGGTAGGAGGAAGCTGAGGAGATGACTGAAATATTGAAGTATAGTTCAGGATATGTATAGATCAGTATTTTGATGTTTCCTTAGACTCAGTTTTTCCCTCTGGCGAAATGAGGCTGGTTTAAAGGTGGCTTCGGGAGAACCTGATGTTTCCAGTGCAGCTGAGAGCCTGGCGTTTCTGTGGCGTGTGCAGATGTAACTTGGAGAGACTGCTCTTGGAATTTGTGTTTATGTTTCCCTCTTTCCTTTTGTTTTTGAAGAACTGACTAGTGATTTTTTTTTTATTTATTTCTTTTTTAATCTTTACGGGAAGTTAAATAGCTAGAAGTTAGGAGTTTTCAGGTTGCGATTATCAGGCTGTGCTAAAGGGATTTGAATCGAACCACTTTGAGCATCCCACTGGGTGACTGTTTCCATGCCCTGATGTAGCATTTCTCCCCCATACATTTGTTGCACCTAAATAGGGTATCTAAGAATTAGGGGTCAGTTGGCTCGCTTGTTGGATCTCAAAGTTAGCTTGCTTTTGGTATATAAGACTGCGGCTTCAAAGAAAAGCAAGGGCGCATCATAAATTTTGCTAAAATTAATCAACCATTTAAGAGCTCCACATTAACGAGGTTTTCCAGGCAAGCAGCTTTCTTCTCTTCTTTTTCATTCAAAGTCTGAGAGGTTTTGGGGGGGGGGGGGGGGGGGGCATGAACATGAGTAAGAAGAGGAAAGGAATGGAATTTGAGAAGAAATAATAAAAACAAAAAAGGCTGGATTTGTAGAATATAAATCCTCATGTGTCCTTGATCCATATTGTCAGGGCTTTTTTTTTTTTTTTTTTTTTTTTTTTTGGTCGGATTTGTCCTGTGTGCCTTTGACGGAAAAGGCACGTAGAGAGAGAGAGAGAGAGCGCGACAGAGGGGGAGAGAGAGAGAGACGTGTCACTGCTTTGGAGCTCATTATCATTCTTAATAAGTCTTAAGGAATAAAGAGGAGCATTGAGTGTAAATGCTGGGTAATCCTAACACTCCTCAAGGTGAGAGGAGTCTCGAGGACACAGAGAAAGAGAGTGAGGAGGAGGGGGCTACTGTGGGAGCAGCAGAGGAGATGTGGATGAAAGTGTTTTTTGGGTGGGAGTGGGCGCAGGTTAGCGGGACTTGTGCCTCTGGGAGGCTTTGGGTCCGTTCCACAGGCCTGTGCTGGGACAAGTTGTCTCCAAGTTTTGCATCCCAGAGATCTCCCAGGTTGGCATCCGAGCAATCCAGCTGGACCCCGGGGCTGCGGCGTTGGCCTGGGACGGTGCCGAGTTTGGGAAGGAGTCGCTGTCCGCGCTGCTGGGCCCGGCGCTGCCCGGGGTCTGCGGGCCGAGCTGTGCCGAGCCGTGCCGTGCTATGCTGTGCTGTACCCTGCCGTGCCGTGCTATACAGTGCTGTGCTGTACCGTGCTGTACCGTGCTGTACCGTGCAATACAGTGCTGTGCTGTACCGTGCTGTACCGTGCTATACAGTGCAGTGCTGTACCGTGCTGTACCGTGCAATACAGTGCGGTGCTGTACCGTGCTGTACCGTGCTATACAGTGCGGTGCTGTACCGTGCTGTACCGTGCTATGCAGTGCGGTGCTGTACCGTGCCGTACCGTGCTATACAGTGCTGTACCGTGCAATACAGTGCTGTGCTGTACCGTGCTATACAGTGCAGTGCTGTACCGTGCCGTACCGTGCTATACAGTGCAGTGCTGTACCGTGCCGTACCGTGCCGTGCTCTGCCCTGCCCTGCCCTGCCCTGCCCGCCCCGTCCCGGGGCCGCTTCCCGAGTGGCTCCTCCTGCCCTTCGCTCCTTCCCGAGCCGGGCTGCTTGCATGGCTCAACTCCTTTTCCCTGAATTTCCCGGAGCATCTCCGTGCACGGCTCGGACACTAGGTGGCTTAAAGCACAGGCTGGGCTCTGCTGGCAGCTGCCAGCGTTCATTCACTCTTTCTGGTGGGCTCCCTTATTCAAACTTCAGGCTGACAGCAAAACGTGGAGATGTCTTTGGATCCGTTGTGGATTCAGATATCGCACGACCTCCTTGGCAGTGTGTTTGCCGTCGCGTTCGGGGATGTGAGCCCTTGGAGAAGGAAGAAAGAGGACACTGATGAAATTAATTCAGAGGCTGGGCTTCTTGCTTTGATGATAAGGAGTCAGGAGCCTGCTGGTGTTGCTGAGTCCTTCCCTCTCCAGGAAGATTTCACCATACCCATTCCAAAGGGTGTGTGTGTGTTCCTTTTGGAAAAAAACATTTCAGGGTTGGCATCACCCTTTTTACTGTGCTGATGTGTAATGGAAGATGCTGAGCTTTCAGTGATGCCCACTGGCCCTTCTTTCTGGTCTCTTATCTCAACTCCAGTTGCAGGCAGAAGGGATTGCTGTAATTGGGAATTTGCCTAATGCATCCAAAGCCTAAAGAAGGGGAGTGGAATAGCACTGGAATATTTTTTCCCTCCTGCAGTCTGTGTTGTCTCTCTGGTTTAGCACTTCGCTTCTGGCTGAAGTAGGAGCTTTACCTTTTTAAAAATTACTCCAAATACCTTGGAGCAGGTGGCAAGGAGGTGTGGATGCTGAGTTTTTATCAGTTGGCAGAAGCCAAATGCAGTGAGGTGGAAGTCTTGCTAAATGCTGATTTTTCTGGGTCCAGATGCTTGGCATCAAGATAAAGTATTACATTGGTAATATTATTAGGTATTGAGTTATTGTAATATTATTAGGTATTAAGTTATTAGTAATGGAACTGTGGAGCTTGCCTGTACTTGACAGAGAACTGCTAAGGAAGTGTCTTAAGCCTGAATTCATCCTGGTTTCTCTGGTAGTGTCCTTCCAGCCTGATCTGGAGGGAGCAGGAGGAAACTTGAATGCAGCTTTTTGTGCATCATCTGCCTTTTGGACTCTTTCCTGAGACAGCTGATGGATTGTAGCAAGGAGGTTCCATTTCTTGTGCAGAGGGATCTGCCTGCAACCCCTCTCACTCACTCTATCCAGTGGCTGTAGATGAGGTGTCAGCTAATACCTTTCACGCGTGACCAAGCTGCTCTAGAACAGGACCTGGAGACACAAGAGTCTGTGCTCACAGGGTTAGCTCTAGAGCCATCCAGCTGCCAAGGCCTCTTGTGTAATAACTACTGTAGGAAAAGGCACAGCAGAACTGTCAGTTGTTTGGGGCCTCTGGGGGCCTTTGGCTCCTTGCCCACCATGGCATTTTGGGGTATTTTCCTCTCCAGAAGGTATCCTATTTTTGTTCTGCCACCAGTGATGCTGTTTTGAGACAACATTGGGAACAACTCCCTGATTCTAAGCCATGAGGCTTGTCATTTCAATGACAATACAACAACTCACCTCGGAGTTGGTCTCTGGGGCTGCTCCTGATCCTTCTGTGTGTGAAGTCAGCTGGCAAGGCTTGTCTCAGTGCTGGGAGGGCAGCACAGTGTCGCACTCACCATCCTCCCTCAGACTTGGGAAGGAAGGAGGTAGATGAACTCTACAGGTTTTTCAGGGAATTTTTTTTGGGTTTAATGCTATCCTTTGAAAGAACAGTGGGAACTGGAAAACTTCAGAGAGAGAATCCCATGATGGTCTGTTTGGAGCTGTGAAAAGGGGTCTTGTTTCAGCTGTCTATTAAAACGTGTTGTGCCCCTCTTGGGAGGGGCCTGAGGAACAAGTGCTAAGAGTGTGTGACCCAAGCACAAGTTTGCCTGCTGGGCTTGGAGAAAAGTTGACTGGAAAGTGTGTCCTAAAAGCACAAGATAGCCTGGTTCTGATCCCTGCTTGTATTTGAAGGTGGGGGTGGCAGTTGTGTTTCACTTAAGAGCTGGTTCTTTTCTTTCCTGGTTCTGCTACTGCTTCCAATAGCAAAGGTACTGGGACGTTTTATTCCTAAGCAGTATGAACTGCCAGCCCTACACCTTTCCCAGTGTGGATAGGCAGAACTTTCTAGATAAGAAGACATGAATGTACCTGAGCTATGCGAACTGAGCTTTGTGCCTGCTGTGAGCCTGTGGCCTCCAGGTATCTCCCTCCTGCCCCACTGAGCCCATCCCTGTGCCAGGAAAGGTGAGGGCTGCACAGAATCACACTTGCCTGCGTGGTGCATGATGAGGCTGGCAAACAGCCCCCAGCCTGGCTGCCTCCCCGTTCAAGCTGTGTCTGCAGAACATCCTCTCCAGAGGGCTGCTGGTGATGAGCCCCTCCCTCTACCACTGCCTCAGGCTGGTCCAACTTTATACCAGGGGAGCAGTGTCCTTTCACACTAGTGAGCCAGCAGAATCTCTCCCAGGGGTTATTGTAACCTCTCAGCAGCGATTTGCAAACAGGCGTTCGGAGATAAAGTCTTGCTGCTGAGCTCAGGGCCAGTAGGGCAGATAAGAAATGCGGCAGGTTTATGAAAGGGAAGGTGTATGAAATGCAGCCTGCATCTCCCATTTCACTGCACTATGCCAAAACACACAGTTTCTTATTTCAGTCACTGTGATCTTTCAAGGAGGTTAATTTCCATGACGAACTCTGGGCCACGTGCTTGGAGGATTTATCTAATTAGACTGACACTTTTCTTTTTTAAAAAAGAAAATTAAGCAGCACCTTGGAGGACTTAAGTATTTTAAACTGGGAACAGCAGTAGTTAGTGTGATCCCTGCTCACAGAGCAGGGAGAGAGGAAATTTCCCCTTTTCCAGTTTTCCTGTTTATGACTTCACCAAACATCCCTGTTTACCTAATTTCCTTACTTGGTGGCTGGTGCTAAAGAGTATTTTATCCTGCCTGAGTCCCTAAAGCCTCAGCTGGCTCTTTAACTCATGTAAACTGTTGGTGTTCTGGGCTGTTACGTATTCGGGATGGAGCAGAGGGTAAAGGAGAGACCTACTTATGCTCCTTAGCCATGTCCTAGAAAAACTGCATCCTCCCAGGGCAGTGAGTGGTGTGCCTGCAGCCAGGAGGTAGGAATACATCCCTCTCACCTTGGGCACCTCATGTTCCTGAATGTGTGTGTTGTGGAAGCTGTGTGTGACTGTCCTTGTCTTGTCTGTGGTCACAAAGAATAGTGAGTCCCAGGAGAACCCCCTGGCCCTACATCCAGCCTTGCCGCAGTTGGATCCTGTTTGGTCTTCCTGCTGAAAATGCCTTTCAGACAAGTACAGGGACCTGGACCATGCTGTAATGAAAATAGGGGATCTTAGGTTGAGGCAGTCCCATGCTTCCCTTGGACGGGATATTTTTGACACTTGGAGGCACAGTGGATGATGCTGGTTTTGTTCCCATCAGAGGGCTCCTGGAGGCTCACACTCTCTGCCTGCTGCTTTCCCATTATTTGGTAGCTCCTTGTGTGGTAGCTGTGAGTGAATCCAGGTTCAGTTCCCTTTAGATCTGGAACTGCTCCAGCTGTTTATCCTTGTAAAGGAGATGGAATGAACATCTCAGGGCACCATATTTATTGCACTAAACCAGACAACTCAGATCACATTTTCCTGCAGCCCAGGTTGGAGCAGAGTGTAGCATCTGTGGGAGCAGAGTAGCATCCATGAGTAGTGTCCATGCAAAAGGGAAAAAAAAAAAAGCGTAAGAGTGGCCTTGTGAACTCTGGTGATAGTACATTTAAATCCTGTGGAGCTGTTCATGGTGCAAGACTCTGCACAGAGTGAGAAAAATACAGCAGCCTCCTCCAAGGAGGTCACTGGGCATTCCACAGTCCCCAGCTGATACACTAAGGAATCTGTAGTGGATTGAACCTGAGATTTAATTTTAATTTGTGTTTGGTGAGTAAAGAAACAAAACCAGGTACTTCCTTTCCTACCCCACACCTAAGCAAAAGAAAAAGAGAAAGAAAAATAATAAAACCTACCAGGCAGTCAGAGGGCTAACCAATAGGAGCTCTGTTGGCTGGGGAGAGATCGTTCTGGCTTGGTCAGCCATCCCTTACAAGTTACGGGTTGTATAAACTCCCAGCTTACAGCTGTAAATTTACTCAGTTTTGAATACAGCCACAAGCTAGCTCAGCAGGATCTGAAACTGTCTGCTCCAGTAGTCCTGCTATGCTCGAAAATCACATTTGGGGGGCCCCAGCTTTAGACACATGGAACTGTAGAGGGCCAGATCATCCCCCACAGCTCCAGATTGAAAGGAACCTCCCCAGTATAAACCATGGTGTTAATTTATCCTTCCCTGGCTTTTAGCATCCTCGCCTTGGGTGAATGCCTCTTGATCTCCATAGCTGCAGGCCCACTGCCCCTGTGCCTTTTCTGTCCCTCACCTTGAGTGAGACAGGGAGCTTGATCCAAGGTAGATTCCCTTGCAGAGAGTTTGCAGAAACACCACCTGGAACTGGATGCTATAGCAGGTAGGCAGGATTTGATCCATACACAGCCCTGGACCCTTCCTGCAGTGTCTGTTCAGTCCTTCCTGAGGTGGGGTCAGTGGGTATTTGCTTGAGTGACTGGGAGCAAAAAGAGAGCTCTGACTCTTCAGGGTTTGTTGCTGCAGAAGTGACTGATCTCTCTGTGGTGTCGCAACATTGGATACTCCTAGACAGCTGAACTTTTGGCTTATACTTGTGGCACTGAATCCTGCCACAAACAGCAGCATGTTGCTTATATTGAAGGAGAATTTAGTGTCACACAGTTACTTTTGGCCACCTCTTACAGGTTCAGAAATGGGGCAGTTTACAGCAGTGTAGGGAAAGAGGGACATAAGCACCTGAGCCCACCTGTCCTCTTGCTGTCCTCTTACATTTCCTTGTGTTTCTAATGGGGAAGTATTTTGCCTTGGAATGAGGCATCAAGTTTTGTCATGTTACTCTCACTGACACCTGGGTCTTCAGCAAAAGTGAGGTGATATTTTCTGTTACCTGCAATGAGCTTGGAAGGTAGAGATGGCTTGAGGGATGACCAACACCAGACCTCCTCAACATGGATCTGGGGTGCTGCATGGCTCCCTGAACCAGCTCACATCCATCTTCACTGGAGCAGAATGGTAATGTCAGAGGTTATGGGGATAGTGTGGTTCCAAACACAGCAAGTGTTCACTCCTGAATTCAACTCCCTACAAATAAATGAAAAGGAGTGGTTGCAAATAAAAGGTCCAGGAGAGGTTTCCTCTCCTCTCTTCCTCGTCTCCCCTGTGGAGTTGTGTTGGCTCCGCCTGTGGCTCCTGAAGGGTTAAGGTGACTCATGCCCCTCTCACCAGATATGCTGGCAGGAACGATTCTTCCCAGCCACTAATTGGTGGTGTTTGCTCTGCACTTTCTCGCTCTGGTTTTGATGAACACATTTAACCAGGAGCTTAGTGTGCAGAGGCTCCCAGCTGACAGCTCTGGGCTGGCTTTACCAAGTTGTCCTTGCTGTGTGTAAATTCAGCAGCCAGGCTTAGAGGTGGCAGGGGAGGACAAATATGCCTAGCATCACAGCTCCTTGGTTCCACTCTTCAGAATGCTCTTACCTGTGGGAATCCTGGGGCTCCGGGCCCATATCTGCTCTAGTCTGCAGGTGCCTTTCTGTACCTAAACAGTTCTTGGCGTTGGAAGCCAGTTCAGAGCCTTGGGACAAATCTGCAGAGGTGGGAAAAGAGGTCCTGATGGGTTCTGTAGGGTCTGGTCTTACCTGAGAGCAGGGGTACGACTTGGTAGAGCTTGGGAGATCTGTTCCCAAGACCATCTGGCTGCAATCCTGGGGGACTCTTCCCCAGAAAACAGGCTCTGACAGGTCCTGTGCCACAGAGTGGTGAAGTTACTGGTTCTGTTACATGGAGATGACCTAATCATTCTTTCCTCTGCCACTTGGAAGTTTGTGCAGGACTTCCCCAGCACACTCTTTCACTGGAGTTGTTTCAGGTAAATAATAACCTGCTCATCTATAGGCTCTTTTAAGGGGCTGAACATGAAGAAGACTGAGATGGTTTTAATTTTTGACACGCAGGTGGTAGAGAAGTTGCCATGTCCTTATGTAGTCAGTCTGGAGAGTGGGCATGTCCAAGCTCCTCAGTTCCTGCGTCACAGAACCTGTAGGCAGCAGCAGCAGAAACTGAAACATTCCCCAGGGGAGATGCCAGTTTATCTGTGTTGCTACTGGAAAATTCATTCAAATTTCTGCCCAAACAGGAGATTGTGACATGCAAGAAATTCATCTGAGCCCATCAGGGCTGCCACTGCTCTGATATTTCTTTACTTTTCTCTCCTTATCTCTGGTGATCTACCCTACGAACAACAAAACAAATCCAGATGGGAAAATTTATAAACCAGAAAATCTGGATTCCCTGTTCCTGGAAAAGCATGATCCCTTGTTCTCAGCCGCCTCCGTGTGTCATGGGGTCTGCCATGAAGAGATGCCAGGACTGTTGCAAGAGGCCAGGCCTGTGTCTGCCTTAAGGAAACGGAGCAGCAATGTAACGCCCTGTGTGAGTGTGGGTTTCCAAAGGAGATATGCTGCTCTGGGGAAGCAGGATTTGCCCTCGTGAGAGTTGTTCAGCAAAAGCATTTGTCTTCTTTCTGTCCATTTCAGGACCTTGCTCCACATCACTGCTGAGCTGCTTATGCCTATTGAGGGAAATATTCTGCCTCTTCCCTCTCCCTGACTATTGATAGTCTGGAACTAAATACATATGTCTCATTAAACACAAAAAGGAGGAAAGCCGGGCCCCCACTGCACAACGTGCTGCCTGTTATCAGCCTGGAGAAAGGGAGCAAACAGGTGTAGGATAACACTGCAATTGAGAGAGACCAAAGTGCATCATAAAATAAACAGCCAGTGCTGCAGCTCCCCCAAATGCACTATGTATTTCCAAGGGCCTGCAGTGTGCTTTGGAGTGTGCTCTGAGCAAGTACCTGCTTGGGGCACCGTTTAATTTGCTGCCAGAAATGGGTTGATGATTTTCTGCATCGTAGGGGTGTCTGGATGCCACTTTTGTTGTGCTTGGGGTTGCAGGAGCAATGGGAGCTCCCTGCCTCCAAAGCTTACAGTGGCAGGGAAAGAGGCCAGGATTGACCAGGTGTGAGTCTGACTTGGGTCATGAAATCAAAAAAGTAGGCCTGGAGGAAGAACTAAAGAAGGCATCTGAGCCTTCCCTTATCATAAGTAAAGGCTGTAACTTTTTACTGTGACCTTCACAACCTTTCCTGTTTTCAGGGAAGAGCCCAATCTCTGCAGTGTGACAGTCTTTCCTCCTCAGATTTCTTAGGTGAGGGTATTTGTACCAGGATTTTATTTAGTTTCTTTGCACCTCTTTGTGCCATGTGAATCTTCTGTTGCCCCTGGTGCTTTGGGGCTGGCAGAGCTTGCAGTGGTGCTGCTGGCATTTTTTGTTGCATTTAGTGAAGCAGTGGCTTGGCTTACCGTACCCCAGCAGCAGCCAGCGCTTTAGTGACTCAGCCCCTGGAATTATGCTTACCCAACAATACCTTTTGTCCTTTGCCCAAAACTTCTGGCCAAGAAAAAGGGAAAAAAGGAGGAAGGAGAAAAGAAAGAAAAGATAAAATTCTGCATTTAGTTGTCCTTTCATCACAGGTGGTGCCAGTTGGTTTTTGCTTTATTTGTACAGGGTGGGGAAAAGAGAAAAAGAAAACAAGGTGGAACTCGGACAAGGCCCAGGAAATGTTTGAACCTGACAACAAACTTCCATTGTTCAGGGGAGCAGGGGAAAGAGAACAGAAAAAAGAAGACCAGCTGAAACCAACCTTAGCCCTGTGCTCTTGGGCAGGTTTCTTTTTCCTACTCTTTATTGTTTGGGGTCTTTTGCATTGCTTGGTGTCTTGTGATAATTTTATTTGCACAAGGGCTTTTGTGTACTGCCTTCTAGAATGTGGACAGATGAAAGGTTTCCTGGGGACACATTTGTTATTTGGATGGGGAGGACTTGTCAGTTGTTCTATCATTTATCTATCATTATCTATCATTTTTTCATGCTTTGCATGATCGTTCTCCTCCAGCCATGAAGATCAAGATGGCTAGAGGGAAAGCATGAAGGACCATGCTTCTCAGGAGGAGAGACAGATGAGCAATTTAGGGGCTAGGCAGACAAATCCTGCTTAAAATGCAGAAACCAGAGGGTTTCGTTGAGGAAAAAACAAGGAGAACCATGAGGGCAGCTGTTAGGGATACTGCCTAGAGGACTCCTGAGTGCCACCAAAAGCTACAACACTTTTTTTTCAGGTTGGCATAAAATCTCTTGGTGAATCGTCTTGCAATGTTGTTCTTCAAAAAGAAGAATTGGAAGTAGTGAGATAGCTGCCCAAGGGGCACTGGAGATCGGAGTAATCTGCTGCTGGGTTCTGGTGGGGCTGGGTTTCAGCAGGGCCATTACAGCCAGTTAATTGGTGTATACTGTAGGAACGACCAGAGCACTCTTGGAACTTGATTGGAGCACCTGGAAGTGTTTTCCCATCCAAACAGGTGATGGCAGCTCTCTGCACCTGGCAGTCCACATGTGGTACAGCTGGCCTGGGCTGGGGTGACACTCAAGGGATCTGTTTCTCTCGGGAGATGCTCTTCCCTAGGAGGATGTATGGAACCTTCCCAAATTACCGTGTACTTCTTAACTGTTGACTCTGTGCAGTGTTGTAGTGGGTAGTGAGGAGACTGGGATGAAATGCTGTTCAATCCCTTCTTGTGGAGCTTAGAAATATGTTACACAATGCTCAATTAATCTCTGTTATCTCATTTGGGTATCACAAAACTTTGTGTCAAAATGAGTGAGCAAAGTTATGGATATCACCTGTATTGCAGATGCTGACCATGCTCTCCAAAGAAAGGTTAAATATTTTGACTTGGCTTAAAATGGGAAGGTGTCCGACTTCCAGTACACAAAAAGGAAGAAAGAGGAGTCAAGAATGAAAGTCTCTCTCTGGAGCTGGATTGATGCTGGTGTCCTGTAGAAATCTTTCCATTCTTTTGATAACAGCTAAATCACTGCCATGCCTACTATATTAAAGCATCAAGAGATGCTGTCAATTAAAAACTTGCCCTGATGCTGGGAAAATGGATTCCCTGGATTGTATTTGTAGGAATCTGGGCCTTTCTTTCCAGAGCAGGTTCCCTCTGAGTTCCATCAGACAGCCCTGGAGCTGCTCTTTTCCTGACTTCCCCTCTAAGCCTGGGCTGCAGGACACAATCCCAGTTAACTCGAGAGCAGAGTCTGAATTCAGTGAGCCCTAGGTGAAAGCTGGAATACTTCCACTACAAAATAGGCTATTGCAGTTTTACACCAAGGGCAGCTGCATTCTAACTTTGGTCCTCAGTCTTTGCCTTAGTTATCTATACAGTGGAGATGATAAAACTTGCTTGCAGCATGGCTTGTAGCTGAGAATTAAGGAACAGTTTCCAGAGTGGGATTGAAGGCAGCTGTAGAACACAGGCTGCATTTTTGGTGCTAGTGTATTTGTCTGGAGTTTAGAAATTAGGGCCCGATTGAGACTAAGAAAGGCAGGTAAACACAGTTGCTGTATTTTCTCTTCAGAGACGTTCCAGGGGAACTTGCCCAGGGGTCTCGAGGGAAGAGGCTGGTTCTGGGGTGCTGGCAGCAGGAGCAGTAGTGGCGAGTGAGCAGCTTTTCTGCCGTCCATTCCAAGCACAGGAGGGACTGTGGGGAATGATTTCAAAGCCACCACTATGGAGATTAAGGGGATGAGAATGTAAATCTCAAGTAAAAAGGTAATTGAATGTAATAGCAAACACTGCTCGGTCTATGTTAATTTTAGCTCTTCCCCTGGATACAAGGCGCTGTATTAGTGTTTTATTACCATTTTGTTTGCACTAATAAAATAGTAAAATTTATTTCAAGGAAGTTGAAGGATGGTTTTACAATGCAAATTTGAAGAAATTGGACTTTTCATTTACACCACTGCTATTTTAAACCCTGAAGGGTGTAAATTAGCCTTCTGTGCCTGGGTGAAATCCACTGCTTCCACGAGCAGGGGGAGGATTTGATGTGGGGGAGAAAAGAACAAAACCAAATCATCTGAATATTTCAGAGAGACGGAGTTATCTGATGAGGAGAGAGAGAAAAAAAATCTGACTGCCTGTGTCCACTGAGTGGAGGGGCTGGAGCAGAGTGGGAAGAGCTGATGAGAACAGGTTTATGCTGGTGAGCAGCTTCAGCTGCCATAAGCACCAGGAAAGGGCAGAACAGGGCATGGAGGTTCCAGTGGACCTGATGTTCCCTGCCCTGTGCTGGCCATGTGGTTCCTCCTGGTGAAGGAGGTGCAGCAGCTGGGGCTCAGCTGATTTCCAGATACTGTCAATGACAGACTGTTCCTAGAAGGATGAAAGCCTAGGGCAGGTTTTGTCTTCTGGCCCAGGGGACCCACACTTCCCATGTTGCCTGTACTTCTCTCTTGCTTTGCTGTCTTCATCTTCCTGCCCTAGCCCAGCCCATCTGGCTGCCAGGCACTGCCTGGCTCTGATTCCACACTGAGTCACAGTGCTGCCAGGGAAGGTGCCTACAGCCCAAGAGGCTGGTTCAGTGACCTCCTCGTTCACCCAGAACTCCTCTATGGCATGAAATAGAAAGGGATGGGCTGATTATCTGGTCCCTTTCACCTTCGTAAAGTTGTTTATAACAGTGCTGTTCTCACGACGCTTTTTGCCAGTTCTTGGCCTTGACATAAATGATGCTGTAAAGGCTGAGCCACACAGAATCAAGTCCAAAGAGCCTTGTTTGGTTCCAAAGGTCCTACACTGAGGTGACCATATATCTCTTGGAGGAGGGTGTCTCAGGGTGTAGAAGCATCCAAACACAGCAGCTTTCTTGGACTTACCTTGAGTTTCTGCAACAGATCTGAAAATCTCGTGGGGTAACTCTGAGGTCTTCATTCTCCTTGTGCAAAGAAAGGTTTCTCTTGAGCAGTATTAGTGATTTTGCTGCTAACCCAGTCACACTGCTGTGGGCTGCTGCTTCTGTGGGATTAATTGCTCAGGTACCCATTTGGTGTCCAGTTGTCTTGTCTAGCTGCTGCCCTGCATTCTTGGCCAGGTGGCACTGAGTGAACTGGAGAAGAAAAGCCTGCTCCAGTGAACTGATTTTGCAGAGAGGTAGATCTCCCAGCCCTCCTTTGGACTACAAATGTCATCTGTTAATTTTATCCTCAGGAGGCCTTTCAGGACAGAAGGCATGGACTGTTCACTCATGGGAAGGCAGGATAGGTCTTTGACTTATTACTATTTATGGTCTGGATAGCAGCAAATCTACTGGGAAAGTTGAGGCCAGGCTGCAGATCCTTTGTCCATAAGGCTGTGCCACCTCTTCTGGTGTCTGGGCGTTAAAGCTTTCAGAAGTTTAACCCTCTTGCAGGTCACAGTCACCAGCTATGGGCTGTATCAGACAGCCCTCTTAAACTCCCTGCCCTCCTTCTTTGGTGGGTGTAGCAGAGGCTGAGCCAAGACTGAGGGCGTTACCAAAGAAAGGAAAGACTTATTTTTGGCATTGAAATGGTTTCCTATTCCAGGCGAGTCTGGGGAGCAGCGTGGTTGTGTACCCAAGGATTTAAACAGTGCATTAAGCAGAGGGGTTACACTCCGGGTGGATTTCAATCAAAAACTATAATTACATCAAATAGCAAACGGAAATGGAAAAAGGGGATTACTGACTCGACCCTGAATGCTGTTGGCTGCTGAACCTGCTCCATTATTTACACCCCCTCTATTGCCTGAGGTGGGGTGTGTATGTGTGTAGGCAGAACGGCCCCTCCTCCTTTTTCCATTTCCTTCATGCATCTGATGAAGTCAGAGTCCCTGCGCTGGTATCAGTGCTTGGAGGAAGATTGGAATTTGCATGACTTGGATTTGGGACTTTGCAGGGCAGGTTTGATCTCCCTAGGCAACTCTTCCTGGCTCCAGGCAGGAAGAACTGCCCAGCTCAGGCAGTCGTGGGAACCCCCAGGCCTGCAAGCTTTCTCTCTTTTTCTGTTTTGCTATCAGACCAGTGTTTTGGACTCATAACTGCTCATCCTCAAGGCAATTGGAAAGCTCCAGACTGCAAACAGGAAGTTCTTTCTAACCTAGAGAGCTGGTAGTGTTTAAAACTGCCCTTGAGGTAGCAGAACTGTTCTGTGCCTGTGTTCAGACTCTGAGAGAATCTGCCTTGTTTGGTACAGCCAAGCCAGTACTACCTAGATGGGGAATTTACTGCACACCTGCACTCACAGTTCAGGCTCCCAGGTTTGCTGTCTAGTTCCTGCTGCTTCCTGCAGTACTTCAAAATACTTTGTGGATTCCAGTCTGTCACTTCTGCTTCTGGCCCCCCTGCACCTGTCACCTGCCTTCTGGTCTTTGTCTGCCTCGTTTCATTTGTCCTGTTCTCCCAGTTCCTCCTTGTGTCTCCCTTCCTTCTTGTCATCGACAGGTTGTGTCTCTACACGTCTCTTGGACACCTGAGTTTGGGAGGATGTGCAGTCAGTGTGCTGAGATGGCTGGAACTGTTTACCAGACAGGGAGGATAAGGAATGCAATCCCCCACTGCCTTCCCAAGCCTGCTTTCTCAGGTGGTTTTCCAGATGTCTAATCCCAGGTTTCATAGCCCTGCCCAGCTCCTGTTTGATGGGATCTCTTCTTCCCTGCTCATTCTAACTGGGTGCGATGTGCTGGGATGAATCCTTCACTTGTGCTGCAGAAGAGCCTTGCTTGGTGCTGTGCTGTTCTCTTACAGCATCTGTGACACCTTCTCCAAATGTGCTGCCCCTTCTTCATCTGTGGCATATTCAGAGCTGGAGGATGTGATGTGGTGTGTAGAAGAGAAACCCCAATACGTTCATGGTTGATTTATACATGGTTTGAGAAGCACTGGAAAAGGACAGTGCTTTTCCTGCTCTGAGCAGTGGCAAATCCACACAGAGTGAGACTTGTGCTTGCTGCACTTTGGTGGCACTGACCTCACCTTATCGTGAGCACCTGGGGAGAAAAGGTGCTTTGCAAATATAAGAAAATATTCTCTTCATTTTGTGATACAAGACAGTGACCTGAAAAAAGCCCAAATCCTATCCAAATGCAGCTTTCAATGAAAATATTTTAAATACAGTAAGGAAACTCTGTTCAAAACTGAAATCCCTTTTGGCAGGTAAGGGAAAGAGTAATTTTACTGATTAGACCAAACACCTCTTTGTTGTACAAACAGGCAAAAAAATCCTTCAAGACCAAAGTATGATCTAGGACACATTTCCAATTCATTTTTTTCTTCATTTTGACTTTAAACTTATTTAAACTTATTTTTAATTTCTGCCTTTAAACTTATTTTGCGCTTTCTCTGCAGTATTTCGAGTCCAGATATAGTGGTCTAGGGGACTAGTTCAGGAGAACCAAACCCTTAAACAAACTGATTATCTCACTGTTCAAAAGAGTTACAGTTGGGAAAAATACACAGTGGCAGGTAAATTCTTACATGAAACGTTCTAAAATTTATCTTGATTTTAGGTTTGTTTTGTTACACACTCTAGAAGATAGAAAAATCCTAACAGGAAAAATGCTGTAATAGACACAGGAAATCTGGACTTGTCCTACTTTGTGCAAGCTTGAATTTACTCCTCACTGTGCAAAGTTCTTTTTCAGCAGCTGTGAATGAGCTGGAGTCAGTGGAACTCCCTAGTTCAGGGCCTTAATGGTTTTTATGATCCAGCTGTGACACTTCTGCTGCTTCCTTTTTGACTTTCCTAGCCGTAGTTTGGAAATGACAGCCCATTTCTGTTCCCTTGTCCTTGTGTAAACCCCAGTTACCTTTCATCAAACGATGTGATCTGAGCAGATGCTGAATAAAAGGTTTGATTTTAAAGGGAGATCATTTGCAGGTGTGGAAATACATGAGCAGAGGGTGAGGTTGAGAGAGAGGAGCAGCATGTAGAGACTCAGGTGCCCCTTGTGCAGAGGTGTTTAACACTTCCAGCTCCAGCCTGCCCAAGCTGCAGGTCCTGAGACATTTGGAAAGCTCGGGTCTGAACGTTTTACAAGGCAGATGTGTACGAACATTTCAAATTGCTGTAAAATTCTCTGTTTCTCCTCCTTGCTCTGTTTCTTCCTTCTTTTTCTCTCATGAGCTCTCACATTACAACACCAAGGGTCCTGCAGAATTCCTGGCAGCAGGCATCTCACCTCGGGGAAGCGATCCTCATGGCTTGCTGGTTTTATCAGCAGTCCATCCTTTTCACAGAGAAAGAAGAGAGGAGAGAAATTCCATCTGGCTCTGCTGATTCAGTGGAGTAAAGAGGTGGAATTCATTAGGAAAAAAATTGTTTACGGCACAGCTTTAGCCAGAGGATCTTCCATTTTAATGTCCTGCCTTTTTATGATAGATTGTGTGAAAGACAAAGCAAGCACTAGGGGCTGCTTGGTGTTTTTGTTTTTATGTTTTCATTAAAGTTTAATTGCATGACTTGTGTGATGTAACTTCTGGAAATGCCTGTTGCAGTTGGTGGCAAAATGATTTTTGATTTGTTGTGTTTGAATCAGGGGCAGGAGTGTTAAACCTCAAAGAGGTACTCAGACATGCATGTAGAGAGAGAAAATATATTTATCTATAGGATAGCTTTTGATTAATGAAAGAAAGGAACTGAAACTGCTGTGAGAGAAGAATCTCCTTTATTTGAAAGCTCTTCTGCTCCATCACTAGAACAGAGAGTAGGGGTCTTTAAAATTAGTATAACTATAATTTATATCCACCATAAGGACGCTCTTTGCCTCCTGATCAGTAATGGAGCCTTAAATATAAATGGATCCTTATCTAGCAAACGTTCAAATATTTTCTTTACTCACATGAGGTGTCAAAGGAAAGATTTCTATAAGGAAAATGGGGCATTTGCATAAGTACCCACAGCATCAAACAACAAAGAATTTGTATTGCATAAACAACAACAACCACATTAAAATCATACTGCTTTAATAGTTTAGAAAAAAATGTAACAAAAACATTGAAACTGTAATAGATGTTGCTCTGTGTATCGGTATCGATTTCATAATTTGTGTTGCCTTAATCTTGGGTGGGTGAAGATTAAGAATCTCCACGTAGAGTTGTGTGTGTGCAATAAGTGGGAACATCATAAGCAGCTTTCCTTTGCCTCGAGATGATTTAGGGCAGAGTGTTTTCTCCATAAAATCTGGGGTTTAGAAAAACAAAAGAGGATCTTTGTGAATAAAAATCTTGAAAGGAAAATATCCAATAAACAACAAACTGGAGGAGAAAATACTTACTTTAAACAAGTTTAAAGTTCCAAACTTTGTGTTGTAGATATGAGAGCAAAGTGACCTCCACATGCACATGTGAAATGCTTTTTTCACACTGTCCAACACATCAATTCCCAAAGGAAATTTGGAGCATAAGCGCTGAAAAGGAGGAGAAGGTAGAAGTTCTGTTTGTGGTTTATAATCTAGTGCCTTTTATGTATATAACATTGATACCTGTTTGATAACTGGAGGTGTAGTAGTTAAACTGATAATCTGCACTGAAACAGTTTTTTGGCTCAGTTCAAATTAATTGGTAACAACCTTATTTTTATGTGGATTTCGTAGAAAAGAGATAACTCTGTATTAAACCATTACAAGTTTGTATGAGGTGTTTTCTTACACACATTTTTAGAAGTCCATGTTTTTGAAATACTGCTAATCAAGGATGAAAAAAAGAATGGAAGGAAATTCACTCTGTGGAGCATTTGTGAATGAAGGTTAACATGCTCGTAAAATGATGATAAAAAAATTAGCAATGGTCACCTTCAGCTTTGGTTTCTTTGAAAGAGAGATGAGCTGCATCCAAGTAGAGAGCAGTTCACTCAGACTTGGGGAAAGGAGTCTCACCTAAAACTTCCCCAGAAAATGGTAGTGTTAAAGTGCTTTTGCCTAGAAAGGAGCAAAGCTTTCTTGCTTCCCATTGGGTTTCTGCTCAACAGTGAGAGCTCATTTTCCCAAAAACTGCACCCAGAACTTATGGATACTTCCTGATTCAGGTAAGTACAGGTTACTAAAATGATATGCACTTTTTCTTCTACTTATCATCCCTGAAAAATTCCCTCTGTATTCATTTCTACTTAGTTGCTCTATTTATTTTTTTAACAGATTTTTTTTTCATATTTTGTAACTGTACATACTTTGTACATTTGTTTTGTCTGTAAAGTAGTTTGTTCTGGTCTGTAAATGACTATCCAGCCTGTGCAGCAGAGCAGGCAGGTCTGGAGCTGGACACTGCACTATTCCACAGGGTATCTGAGCTCATGGGTCTTAGTGTTGGGGTGGAACACCCAAACTGTCCTGCTGTTTCAGGAGGCAGAAAACTGTTTCTTCTCTTGCTAGTCAGGCTTTCAGAGAGTCTTTCTCTGAACCAAATAGTAACCCAAGCTGGTCCTGCTAAGCAGCTTCCCTGCTGCAGTGTGTCATCTTTTTTAAAAATATAAATTAACCTCCCCTCACAAAACACTAGTCATTAAGTGGAATTCACACTTTCCCCTTAGACTGAGAAGTTTTTGTAATAAAGAAGGGGATAACCTAGTGGTTAAGAGCACAGACAGAAATCTTGTAGCTTTGACTAAATTGCTATTTGAGTTTGGTCTGGTTACTTTAACTCCTTGTTTTC
Source organism: Certhia americana (assembly GCA_018697195.1). Classification (NCBI taxonomy): domain Eukaryota; kingdom Metazoa; phylum Chordata; class Aves; order Passeriformes; family Certhiidae; genus Certhia; species Certhia americana. The sequence goes on from CM031875.1 coordinate 140,194, forward strand.
CCACCTTCACTGTGAAGCAAAGAATTCCCCTGTGGCACGCCATGCAGTAAAGCTGGAATTTTGACTTTGCAACAAATACATCTGCATGTATGGGGATTTTGTGTCAGAAATCTGAGGATGTCTCTGAGTTCCCATGCACTTGCTCTTTTTTTTTTTTTTCCAGTGAAATAACTCTGGCTTTTAGAACTAGAAAAAGCAATTATTTCAGTCGAGGGACCAGTGGGTGGAAACATGTCCATTCAAAAATGGATTTGCTTGTGGGGGGGTCTCTTAGGCTTTGTATTAGGCTGGAATATCACTGCTGCAAGGGATGTCTGTAGGCACTGGGTTTGTTCTGTGCTCCAAGCACACCAGGGCTGCCTCAACTCCTTGTGCCACCGTGTGAGAGCAGAAAGCTCTGCTGCACATCACCTGAGCACAAGCATATGGGTGAAATGGACCCATAATGCATAATTGTAACAAGTAACTAGAATACTGCCTATGCACTTCCAAAATTGGCTGGGTTAATAAAACGTGCTGATTGCTCCCTGAGGATATCAAGGGCCTGGATGATATTAGCAAGGGTCACCAGTTCAAATGTGGGGCAAGTTAGCAGTGACTGCAGCAGCCATGTTACAGCCCTGTCTGGTTTCCCTGAGTTCTCACAGGCAGGTGTCTCTATCACTGCTGTGCTGGCAGATGGGTTAAAAACAGACTGGCTCTGTGTGGTTCAGAGATGGCACTGCTTTCTCCCAGTTCTGCTTGGGATTTCAGTCCCTTTTCCAGTGTAAGTTTAAAGCATGAAGCTGCTTGTCCACATTCTCTGGATTCACGGTCCTTAAGTCCCACATCTCTCAGGTTTGTCACCTCATTTGTGTAGGAGAAACAAAAATTAATTTGGTTATTGTGTTCTTTTTTTTTAAACAAAGATGGTTGTTTTCCAAGTTTCCATGAGAAAGGAAAGGTGGGAGTATTCAGCTGTTGCTCTTATCATTGTGAGGATTCAGTCTGTCCATCCAGGACAGAGGGAATTTCTGTCTTGGGAGGTAAATTACCATCACTATACCTGCACAGTGGTGCTACATCCTTTTTAAAGTAATGTCTTGAGCAGTAACACATTACAAGATTCCCACCTGCACCTCTGGGTGAGCAGAGATTTCTTGGATTTCCAGCTTATTCCTCCAGGTTGATGCTTTGCAGGGGTCCTCTGAGGGTGTGTGTAGGAAATTGGGGATTTCTGGCTAGGCTCTCTGCAATATCCTGCCCCTTCAAGATACATGGGAAGCTGAACAACATGACACGCTGAGAAGGAGGGCAGCTTCTGGTCAGGCGCTTGTATTTTTGCTGCCTTAGCTGCTGTTATAAATTCCTCATTCTGGCCTTTCACTTCTGATATTTTTCTCTTGGCCAAATCAAAGACGGTTTTGTTACCTCCGGCTCCCTGCAGATGCGGCATCTTCAGGCAGTGAAATATGCTCCAGCTTTTAAAGGGAGGACAGGGAACCTGCTGCTGGGAATCTGAGATGGAGAAGGGTTCCGGGAACAGGACCAAGGCTTTTGCCTTCGTTCAGCCCTGGCTGCATCCATGTGCATGTGCAAAACCAACAAGCCTGCTAGTTGTGTGCTGGGAGGATAGATCAAGGTGCTCTGGAGTGCTGTAGGATTTACAGTGTGGATTGAAAAACACACAGCAGCATGTGTAGGTGGCACTGAGACATGATTGCCTCTCCTTGCCACTCCCCACTTGGGCAAGCAAGGTCAGCATGGCTCCTAAATTAATACATTCTGTAATAAAATGGAGAGATTTGAGAGCAGTTGTAGTATTTGTGCCTAAAAGGAGAAAAGGGAAGTGTCTGGGTTTGTCTGAGCTTCCCCTGGAACTACATATGGAGGAGTACAGTCCTAGTGACTGGACATGGATTTTTACGGTAGATGTGAGAATGTGCTTTAGGTTCCTGCAGCTTTTCTCTCCTTGTTTTTCCAGCAATGCTCAACAAAGTTGGGATTTCAGATTCCTGTTTTCAAACCATTCAAAAGCTTGAATGAGTCTGTAGGACCGAGACCCAGATGATAGCTCACAGGGGGAAGAAGACATGAGTGTTTTGCTGGAGTGATGCTATAGAGTATGCTCCTGTGCTTGCTCATGTTCAGTGTCTGGAATTGGACAGTCCTGAGCTTACCATGATCCCTCATTTGCAAATGTGTGGCTGCTCATGAAACAGGGAACCCAAAGGTGTTTCTTTGGTCTTTACTGTCAGTCGTGGGAGCCCTGAAGGGCTGCAGTGCAGCACAGCAGGCTCTCAACTCAGGCAGTTCCTGGGAGAATCCCTCTTCTTTCCCCATTAGTGATTGTCCTCATGTTTGGGACAAGGGGAGCATAAAGCCCAGCCTGGCTGAGAGGCAGTGCCAGGGATTATGGAATTATTATGAAGGGTTGAAGTAATTCTTCATGTCCTGCTACATGATCATCATATCCCTGTGGAGCTGGTAGAGGTCATAGGACTTGTTTGAGAGCTGAGAATCTGAGGGATGGTCTGGAGGCTCCCCAGGGCCACTGGGTCAGGGCCCTTTGCACTCTGTAGGAAAAACCCTTACCCCTTCTTACACATCTACAGCTGTGGCTCCAGCAGCAGCTGTTTGAAGTTTGAGTAAAGGGTGGAAGTTTATCTTGGAGGGCCTGCCCCTGTCAGCAGCCTTGGGTGTGTGGAGGGGGGAATCTGTCCAGCGAGCAGGTGAATGCTCAGAGAAATGATGCTGGAAGCCAAGGCTAGTCCTGCTGATGTGGCCCTTTCTCCTGCAGCGGATCATAAAATATGGCTCAAATTTTCATTACGGCCTCTATTGATTATCTTTTGGGACAGATGAATTATAGAGAACATTAAATTTAAAAAAAAAAAAAAAAAGGGAAATATTTGAATGAGTTTGGGAGGTCGATGCCAGAAAGGCTGACGCACCAAGCCTTACCGGCATTTTCCTGCTGCTTTGTGGATCTGCTGGGCCCTTCCCACTGGGGGAACCTGCCCAGGGAGCTCCCCTTGACCCTTTCAGCTGCCCTTGGGGAGTAGCAGGTTCTGCAGTGGCCATGGGCTAGGCCAAGGGACAGCCCAGAGGTGCAGATGATGGCTGAGGACTTGGGTGCCCTTCCAGAGTCCTGCCCCATGCCACCTTCTCTGGGAGGTCACCCCAAGGACCTTCCAGTTAAACAATAATTCACAAGTGTCTGTCTGGAACCTACTATGGGGTTCTTGAACAAAAGGGGAGAACGAGGGGCTGGGAAATGTCCAGGGAATGAATGGGAAAAAGGCAGGACATTGCATTTGGTGACACATTTGGATCTGGTGTAGATATGTGTGGAGGCCAACAGTGAATCATGAAAGTAGTGATGGGCTTTGCATGGTTTCCCTCCTTCCCTGCACCAAGGGAAAGGTGGAAAAGGAAAGCCTTCATCTCTCCTGTGCTGAGGGGTCAATACTCCTCTCTGCAGGGTTCATGGAGCACAGAAGCTAATTCTTGATGGGATTTGTGGTCAGGCACCTTTGGCTTCATGTAGAAGAAGTGTCAGGATTGAATCAGTGTGGCACACTGAAGTCAGACCAGCCAAAGAAACTTCTGGCTCCTCACCTGGCTCTGGCCAGCTCTGATTTTGAGGGTGATCCATGAACTTTGTTTCCAGTGGGCTTTCTGTGCCCATTCAGTTTTTCCAGGTTGTACCATATGCCACACAATGCTCTGCCCAGGACTTGGCTTGGTAAGGTTTTTGTCCTCGACTCACTTCCCCCTTCCTATATTCCATAAGAGGGGTTGAAACCCTGTAACCTGAAATGCCATCAGCACGCTTTCAGCAGCTGGCAGTGGAGAAAAATGGATTTACTCTTTTTGAAAAGAATTGCAGTTCAGAGCACTCTTCTGTTTCCCAGTGGCAGCCGGAGAGTTCTGGAGCAGACACACAGGAGCTGGGTGGCTGTAAAATCCCTTCTCTGCGCTTTGTTCCTGGATTGTTTTCTGTCAGTTAGGCCAGCAGCCAGTGCTTCTGAGGAATTCTCTGTTTTCTTTTCTAAGACTGAGAAGAATGCAGCCAGGGTCCCCCTCCAGCCACCCACAAGACAAACATCCCCCTCCCAAATGCTCATCTGTGTCTGGACACGGGGTCCTGCATGGCACAGTCCTCACACCCCACTGCTGCAGAGAAATGTGGGGGGACACCCCTTGTCCCCTTTTCATCCCCTGCCTGCCACCACCACTGGCTTCTCTCCTGCAGGTCAGACCGAGCACTTAAAGCACGATGCCTGCTTTTGGGATATTCGGGGATATTTTGGGATATTTTAGGATGTTTTCTCCCTGCAGGGGAGCAGAGGGTTGTTTGACCCGTGTGTGCAGATTCCTGGTCAGCCCTTTGGGTGAGTTTTGGCAATTCACTCTGTGTGTGCTGCTGGCCAGCACTGCCCCTGCCAGAGCCCCTGCCCACCTGGAGGAGAGCAGCTACTCCAGGTATGGTTGGAACACTTTGTGCATTCCCTGCAGTGCCTGTGTGACCTGTGAGATAAACCAGCTGTACTAAGGTGTGAACATTCCCCCTTGCTCGTGGGGGATTTAGGTGCTGGTGAATGGGACCACCATTCTGAGTGCTGAATGTACAGTTTGCGTGAATGTGTTTCACTTCCTTGCAGATCCCTGCTGATTTCACAAGACATCCACCAAGCTTTGGCTTCACCTGGGCAAATGCAAAAGGTGGTGGTTTCCATGGCTCCACAGCCTCACTCGGGCGACACACCCTTTTTGTGTAAGCTGGCTCCCTGGAGTCAATTGTTTTTTGGCAAACAGCTTCAAAAACTACTCCAACAATTAAACTGGAAAGAAAAAAATAATATAACCAAACACAACAAAACCCATGCATTACGGAGTGAGGCTGCAAACAGGTTGGATCAATTCCCCCACCTCTGTCCCCACCAGCTCTGTCCCCTCAAACCCCCAGAGCCAGGCAGGGCAGCAGCCCCAACTGCACTTGATGGACTTTATTTGGGAGGTGCCTGAGCTGCCCCAACTCACCAAGCTGCAGTGAGCTAACAAACACGGAGGAAAAGGTCATGTTATTCACCTTTATTTTTTCAAAGCTGCAAACATCTCTCTCTCTGGGAGGGGAGGCTGCACAGATGCCAGCTCAGATTAATTTAAATATTTACCAATCCCATTTTTTTTTTTAATTGTGTGTTTGTGTTCTGTTTGTGTCCCATAAAATACCTGGTGTTTTGGGCGTACCCCGTTTGCAGGGTGCATGAGATCACACTGAAAAAATGCAGTGAAAAACATTTTCATGCCACGACACATCAAATAGGATTTTGAATTAAGATGAAGATTTTTTTTTCCCCTCTCTTTTTATCTCTGAAGTTTGGGTGAAAGGGTCTTCTTTTTCTGTTTCCTTTTAAAATTCTTTTACTTAACTGGGAAGAAAAAATGTCATGGAAATCCTTTAAAAGTTACTTTTGCTTTATCTCACCGTGTCAAACATCAAAGGCAGCTGTTGGTGCTGGTCAGAGCCCCCATTAGTGTGTGTTTCTGTGCTGTTGGCTGGATGGTGGTGTGTTCCAGCAGGTAGGCAGTGAGCAGGGGAGAAATCCAGAGTCTGGAAGCCAGAGGCAGGTCTGAGCTCCTGAGTGTGTGACAGCAGCTCCGCTCCTTTCCCTGCCTGTCATTCCTGTCTGTCAGACTGGCTAAGGGGTGACTGCTGTGTTTGTGCAACCCTGGCACAGGAGTCTCGTCTTGTTCAGAGTGCTGGACTTCTGTAACACTCCCAGGTGAGTTTCCTGCTGAGCTTTGCAGGGCAGTGACCCTTTGGTGGGTGTCTCAGCACCCCTGGGCACAGATGCTCGTGGGTTTGTGTGCCCCAAGGGCTGAGCATGGCCCTGTCTGGGCACTGGCATGTTGTCCTCTTTGGTATGGAATTTTCTATATGCTTTTGGCCATGGAGACAGTGCTCCCCTAGGAGGGAAGTTTTCTTTGTGGATTCAAGCAATGAAAGCACTACTGGCGTTCACCCCACCTCCTTTTAATTGGTTTCCATGCCCATTGGGTCATAATCTGATCCCATCTACATCTGGGAAAGTACAGAGCTGTTCTGTGGAAAAATGGAGCATCTCCAAACAGAGTAGTGCTGCTGGGATCAGGATCTGACCACCTCCTCTCTAGTGAGCCAGGCTGGGCTTGGCCCAAGACACAAGTCTTCTGCAGGGGCTTTTGGACAGGACTACACCTGTCCCAGCTTGAGCCTCCCCACTATAAACAACAAATCTGGGACCTCTGGGTCAGGAGGGATGTGGGGGCGAGGGGGCAGAGGTGATGGCATCCTGTAAGCTCATGGAGAACTGGGAAGTTGGCACAAACCCAGGTGTCAGTGCGGGCATGCTGGGCACAGCTGGGGCAGGGGAGGATATTTGTACGGGTATTTTTGTGCAAGGGGGCCTCGGCGCTGCTGGAATGTGAATCCTGTGTTCCTGCTCTGCTGTGGGGAAGGGGAGGAATCAGGATGGATGTGCAGGGAGGGCAACAGTTGGCTTGCCTGAGCCATTAGCCAGAATTTGAAATTGGACCTGTTACTTTTGAGGAATGTCGGGCGGTGGAGGAGGGATGTGTGAATGTGAACACAGCTCTTGCCTCAGTGTCCTAGGAAAATGCCAGAGCACAGGATGGCAAAGAGCAGTACTTACCCACAGCTCCAACTCCGCCACTGCACTGTTTGATCACTTATTACTTTGCTATTCCTTCTGCTTCTTGCTGTAATAGTTACAAAATCTCTGTGCTTTGGGAGGGGTCCAGGACTCCAGGGCCCAATTGCATCTGCCCTGATTCAGAAAGTGGGTCATGCTGCTTGGTCTGGGAAGAAGATACTCATCTTGCTTAGCATGATATTTATTAGGAGATAGAGGAGGGAATGCAACCACGCTGTTGCCTAGAAAATTGCTCTGGGGGGATAGCAAAGGACTTGTGAGGGCAGAGCATGTGAAGTTCTTGCGCATCCAGTGCCTGCTGAAGCCTTGCCATGTTCCCTGTGCCTGTACTGCCTGCTGCCTTGGTGGTGAGGATGGCAGAACAGCACTGGAACTGGGGGTGAGGAAGGGATTCAGAGCTGCTCACTCAGCAGCTGCCAGGCAGCGATGGGCTCTTTACATTTCTTGGACCAGAGACTGGTGAGAGTAGTGAGAGGGGAAGACTCTACTTACAGATGTGCTGTTCCACATTCAGCCTAAATTGGTTGGGGTTTGCTGCTGGACAAATGACCAGCACCCTCTCCAAATACGCAGCAAAGTATGGCATAGTGCCCTGTAAAAAGCAAGAATTCTCCTGCAAAGAGCAAGTAGAAAGCCTTGATCCAGAGCCCAGAGTAATTTACTCTGTGCTGTATCTATCTCTCAATGAGAAGCAGAGAGAAGGAAATTCAGTACGCAGAGCAGATGATGATGATGGGTCCAGCATTGCTGCAGCAGGGTCTCACAGCAGGGACTGCCTGTCTTGGGGCAGGGAGGCTGCAGGGGTGGAGGGGAGGTAGGAAAGCCCAGCTGATCCTGCCAGGCTGGCTGGGCCTGTGCTGCTGCTTGCTGTGAAATCACCCTCAGGATTATCCAAAGGAAGAACTGGCAACTCAAGTAACTTGGAGGGCCGGATCCTCAACTCATTTAAATTGGCATGACTTCACTAAAGCCACCGAAACTGCACTGATTTTACACCAGGTGAGCATCTGGTGCAGAATCTGCTGAAAGAATAAGACAAAGAGGGCATGAAACAGAGGTTTGGTAGAGCCCACTTCCAAGCCTGGGGCATCTTGGGCTGCCCTGAGTGGAGGGTGGGTCAGCACATCATTTCCAAATGTCTTGGATTGCTTGGAAGGGCTTGGAACTCTTCGGAGGGAGGTGGATCCACCTCTTTGCCTGCACTTTGGAGCACGTGTTGTCAGGGATTGGTGAGAGTGTCACCTTGCCAGTGATTCCTGCTCATGGCGTTTTAGTGGCAGTGTGATGAGAGGAGTCAGAGACACTGACACTGTTCTCCTGGACCCCAGGCACACTCTCACGAGTGCTCCTAACCTGGTGTGTCTTTTCCCGTATGTTCAACATCACTTGTATCCCTTGCAGCATGTAATGCCCCTAACAAAGGCTGACCAGCAGCTGTGGCTTCAGCCTCACACCACTGCCACAAGTTTTAATTTTGCCCAGCCTGTGAGAAGACGGGAGGAAAGTTCTTGCTTCAGCAGAGGAGAGAAGCCAGTGTGCATGTCCCAAGTCATGCTCCGTTGGGCAGCGTTAAGCACATGGGTGCAGAAATTGTTGGTTCCTGGTGTGGCAGGGCAATTGTTTTCCCAACTCAGCACCTTGTTCTTAGGTGGGGGTGTTATGGAATGTACACAGGAAGGTATGCTGTCACATGTTTTTGGAGGTTGTTTGCTGAAACACCGGGCTCTTGGGACCTGTTGGGATGCACAGAATTCCCTCTACACACTCACGTCCGGGGTGGATCTGGATAGAGTTTTAGCAACTCCCATTGAAGCAGCCCAGGGCCGGAAGTGAAGAAGGGATAAAATATCCAGCTGAAACTCCTGTAGGATGTAATTACCTCAGCTGGAAGCTGGCCAGGACAGCAGGCATTGTACATCATCTGTTGGTGGTATCAGAAGCACCCAGGATTGCAGGAACGGTGGTCAGGGCTGAGGGGTGATGTTGGTGTGAGGACAGGACCACTCCTGGGAGACTGCTGGGCATTGGGCAGAACAGCTTTTCAAATCACTTGGTGTTGGTTTCCATGGCTGTTCCATGCAGGTGCCTATAAAATGCTCTTGGGAATCTACAGCCCATGGATGGGTAGCCTTATCCTGATGACCGTTCAAATGCTTCTGCTTTTCGATTTAAAAGAGGAAAAAAAACCTCGAACAAAAAAAATTTTAAAAAAATAAATAAAAAAAAACAACCCTGCCCCAACAACAAAACAAACAAACAAAACAAAACACCAAACAACCAAAATACCCAAAAACCCAAAAAACAACAACAAAAAAAAAAAAAATCCAAAGGAAATTGACTTCCCAAAAATTACACTAAGCTAACATTGGAGGCCTGGCACAAATCCATTGCAGCCAGGAAACTCAGAATTAACCAGTGCACTCCCTTGGCTGCTAGGAAGGGCTTGTATTCCAGCAGGACAGGACAAAGCTTTTGGACCTGGGGACTTGGGGATGAAAGTCCTTAACGTGTCTCTTAAGGTGTTTTTGTGCACCTCCATGCATGCCAAGACCCCCAACCCAGCATTAGATGCAGGGACAGCTTTATTCTTTGGGGAGAGGGTTAACAGCAGGCTCCTGATGCTCAGATGTGACAAGTGACACCCTGGCTAGGGCTCCTTCCCCAGAACTTTTACGCAGGGTCTCTGTGTTGGTGGAGCAGGGATAGAGCAATGCAGCAGGGACCTGCAGGCTGCTCCTGACGATGCTGGGGAATTTACAGCCTAGCCCAGGTTGCAAGTGAGGACAAAGTTGAGTCCTCATTCTCACTTGCACATGACACAGCATCCCATAAATCAGTGTGACTGACAGCCTTAGTTCAGCTCAGGTAGAAGGGAAGGGAGGAGACCGGGTCAGGGCAGGGGCCAGCACCAGGGTTGTGTGAGCAGCTGGCCCCGAGCAGGTCACAGGAAGAGGCTCCCAGCAGAAATTGCATCTGGAGTGGCGAGTCAGAGGCAGCCTGAGGTGGCAGAGTGGGATGGAAGGAGACTGGCAAGATACCTGCAGCCTGCTGCTCACCTTGGGCTGATGCTATCAGTGTTGAATGTTTGCAATGGCTCTCCTCACTCATCAGTTTGGGAAAAGCATGGAACGGGTACCTACAGCTGTGGAGCCTGGCACTGAGAGTGTGTCAAAGGGCCAGCCGAGCCTCTGCTGTCCCCAGCTGTCCTGGGTTGACAACCTGCCTTTGCCATGAATTTTCACAGCTTTGGGGTACTGCAGACAGCAGACCTCATGACAGAGCATTGATAGTATCTCATTTCAGAGGCTGGGGGAGGTCGGGATGTGTTAAAGCTGAAAATATTTACAGGTTTTGAAGTTGAAACACAAACAGGAAAAGCCCTTTAAAAAGTGAGTGTAGTGGATATTCAAAACAGGGATTGCCATGGAAACGCCACAATATTTGCTTAAATTGACACAAAGGTTGCTGGTTGCAGGGTTCTGACTTCTTTGGCTCCATTTTCTTTGGCCCGACACCTATCACAAGTTGATCTCAACAACCAACCCTCTTTTGTTTTGCTTCTTTTATTTTTGTCTGATGGAAATTTAAAAAAAAAAAAACCCACCAACAACAGAACCCTCCAGTCTACAAATCCCACTCATAGAAGAGCCTGAAGCTCCTGAGCTTCTGACAAAAAGGTTGGAGCTAAGACATTTTATAATTTTGGAAGTAAGGTAAAAGTTTTTCATTTTCATCTGTGCATTTGTTAATTTCCTTCAATGCAGGAGTAGAAGGGAATTGTCTTAACTGTCTAGGGAGAGCAGGGAGAAGGGTGAAACCTGTTGCAAAGGTAGAAGTATGCACCCAAGGATCACAGGACTTTTGCAGTCTAGCTCTTAAACCAAAATTTGAGAGATTTAGCTGTAGTTCCCAGTTCTGCCTCAGATTTGCCAAGTGAGCTTTGACAAGTCCCTTAATTACTGTGGGCCTCACTAAACTGCAAATAATAATTCTCCTTTGTCTCATCTGGTTGTATGTGTAACATTTTTGGGCATGAGATTTGATGTGGGGGTGGACAAGGAGTTCTGTGCTGCTGGATTCCCCCCAAAGGAGGGATGGCAGGACAGGCTCACGTGGGCAGGAACGCTCAGCTGGCTACAGGGGGAAGCTCTTTGCTATAAGTGGCTTAGTCCTGTAGGCTGCTTCTGCCACTGATTGACCTGGATTTTTCTCTGGGGAAAGCTGGAGTGTGTGGCCCACCGAATAGTCACCTGGGTGGTTTGTACCTTGGCGTTTGAGTTGCTCCTACCACACATGACAGACAAGGAGATGGGGATGCAGTGTGTTGAGCAGGGCGTGAAATGCCTTGCCTTGCTGGCCTGTTGTGTGTGACCAAGGGCTCAGGTCTGTGGGTGGCTGCAGCATTTGAGGCTGGCGTCACTGCTTGTGCTCATGATTCACCTGAGCTTCAGTACTGCTCAGGAGGGAATATTCATTTCCTTTTGAAACTCTCCTCAGGGAAAAGAGACTTCACCAAGTGAAGGGAGGCCATCTAATTCACACTGTCTTCACCTGAGACCACCTCCAAAACAAAGAACCTGACTTCTCTCCTGGCTTTGTACACTGGAATGGACCTTGAAACCTGTGACTTCTCAATGCAAGGTACTAGCTTTTGTTCTGTGATCAAAGTGCTCTGAAGCAGGACTGGAGCGAGTGATTTTGGTTCTCCAGAGTCTTCATTCCAGTTCCTGGGAAATCTCTAGCCTATGAAGTTTGAAAGAGCAGCAGGAAGGCAGTAGTTTAGGTGGTGAATGCATGGTGGGATGTTGGTTTCACTTGGGCTGGCTTACAAGTAGGACTGAGTTTATCCCTGCCATCACTGCCCACCTCTGTACAGACACCCAGCTGACATAGCAGAGTGCTGGTTTGAGCAGCTCTTTTCTCTTCACCTCCTTCCCAATGAGCTGCTGTGCAGTATTAACAGTTGGCTAAGTAATACGCATGGGTAAGTATTGTGTGGGACAGTTTCTGATTGACTTGTTTCACCAAAGGAGTTTGAGGATGTCTGTGGTCACGGTGGGTAACTCAGAGAGGTTGTGAGGGGGTGGGACTCTGTGTTTCTAAAAGCTGTTTTACTTTCTTCTCTGCTTGGCTGCTGTCACAGCTTCTCTGCAAAGAAAGGTATGACACAAGAGAGGGATAATCCATTTCTCCACAATGGGTTTGGGATTTGGGAGATGCCTGGTGGCACTGCCACACTGCTGCAAGTAGAAGGGGCTGAGGATCCTCACTGTGTCTGGCCTTTGCATGACATCACATGTAGGGCAGAGAGGTATTGTCAGGGGCTGTCTCTATCCTGTGCTGACATCATTAAATGCTGATGATGCCTGAATGAGGATCAGCAAATGAAGTGCCTGAGGGGACTCTGTATCATCGTGTTCCTCTATTTTTTGCTGCTATGCCATAAACGACACCTGGGCAAAGCAGTGTGTCCAGAGCTGTTGTGAGTCACAGGTGCAGCTGAGACCTGAACTGGAAGGGTCCAGGTAGAGGGACTGTATTGGCTCAGCAAGAGGGGAAATGAGAAAAGTCACAGGGCTCAGATGTTGTTCTGGGGCTCCAGCAATCCCTCTCCATTACTGGCTGAGTGTGGCACAGAGGAATTTACTCATGTTCTGAGTGCCCAGCCCTACCTGAAAGAGCAACAGCCATGAAACTCTTAAGGCTCAGTAGGTCATAATTCTTGCCATTTGTTCAGAGCCTCAGACCTGAGTGCTTTCAGCAAATCTGCCAGTAAAGGGTGTGCTTCAGGATGGGATAGGGGTGATCTGTGCCTTCCCACACCTTCCTAGTGCTGAAACACCTCCAGGGTCTGGCATGCTTTATTTGGAAAGCCTGGTTTTGAACTATTAATGTAGCGAACTCTGGCCTTTATCCCTGCGTGAGCTGTTCTGGTACTTGTGTCCCCTTTTAGAGCAATGCCTTCCCAGGCCTCCAAAGGCAAGAGAGCTTCCCAAATAAAGAAGCTTCCCAAAAGAGGGCTTCCCTCAGCTCTGCCTGAGGGAATAAGGTAAAGGAACATGAAGAGCCTTGAGGTTTTACCAAAGGTTTTACCAAAAAACCTCTCAGGTTTGACTGCAGCAGGTGAATTTTCCGCCAAACACCCTCACGTGCCTCCCCAGAGAGGTCCAACATCCAGGGGGAAAAAACTCTGCTGAGGAAGCTGCCTCATAGGTTGTTCTTGGTGATTTTTCCATCACAAGGAGCTTTTCCTGTGATGCCTGTCACAGGTTTCTGCTTGTGTAGCTCCTGATATTGAAAACCCTGCATTGTCTATTTGACCTGGACCTGGGATGAGCAGAACCTCTGAGACAAGAAGATAAGAGGTGGAGACTGATACGTTTAAGTGCTGAGGTGATCCTTGAGGTACAAGTTCTTGTAAATCAGTTATCCTTTTCCACATTTACCTCCTCCCAGTACCTGCTGGCTGCATTGCTGAGTGTCCTTCATGGGCTGCTTCCTGAGGGACAGCAGCTCATTAGAGACAATAGAAATATTTCTCTGGACTGCAGCTGTTTTCCGAGGTCCCCCTGGTTCTACAAACATCACTGCAGTGAAGGAGATGCATTTACCCTTTCAGGCATGTGGCTTTGTGATCTCTCATGCTCTGGACTAGAAATCCCTGTGTTCCAGTCTTCAGCCCTAGAGCAAGTTGCATGGCTTCTACTTTCAAAACAAGCTCAATTTACTTTGGGCTACAGAGGCTGTTTGCACGTTCTCCAGAGCCCATCCCTAGGCTATGATTGCTTTTTCACTGTTTATAAGCACAAGCTGGCTATTTAGTCCTAGAGCTATAAGGGTTGGAGGGAGTTTTCTTGTTCAGTTAATGAAGGTAGACTTTTATTGGGGGGGGGGGGGGGGGGTGTCAAAGCTAAAAAAAGTATAGGAAAGTAATTAGAAATATCTGCTCTGTGTTTGAATTTGAAAAATATTCCCCTCCCCGTTTAAATCCTAAATTTGGGGGTTAGCTTGGGCTGATGGCATTATTTTTTCTAGGATCCTTGGGATTACTGCATGGGCACATCTGTGAAGGGAATGACATGGGAACACTGCCTTCCACAGAAGTGCAGCTGGGCCAGCCCAGCTAGCCCTGATGGCTCAGAACCTGAGCTGTGCTAGGGAATATGAAACAGACTTGCAAAATCGTTGTGGAAATTTACCCACCTGTGTATGAAATCGACTTGCCTCCCTTTGCCAGGAGGAGTTTAACTTGCCCATTAAAATACACATCTATTTATGTATTACATGTTCTGTGAGAGAAGTTTTTTCCCAGGCAGTTACAAAACTCAGTCTAGACTGTGAAGTGTGGCATCTGGTGGTAACATGCCATATACATATATCTGAATGCAGTATCCTATATCACCCTGCTTTGGAGTTAACTGCACATATCTGGATTACAGTGAGGCTTTTCCATTCACAGCACACTCTCCTTGGATAAATGCTTAGCCTGGTTCCTGCTAGCACTGGTCTGAATGGGGCTCTACCCTGCTTGCTTCCATCCAGGTACAGCCAGGCAGGCATTTCCATGCTGCTTGTCCTGACCTGTGGCCCCACAGCTCAGGTAGGCTGGAGGCAACAGTTCCCAGGCAGAGTTCTTCCGGCAGGGCTGAGCAGAGGGGAGGGAAGATGTTAAAAGCCTGTCTGGGTAAGAACAGGGTTGTCACATCCATCTGCTCAGGCCCTGATGAGCAGCTGATCCATATTGTTAACATATTGCCTGCCATATGGGCTAGCTCAGCTCTCCAGGAACGCTTGGGAGACCTGACCTCTAGTGTGACAAGATGTGAGCATGAAGGACAGGTTGACAACAGCCCTTGGGTCTTGGAGTGTGAAACCATGTTTCAGCCACTTCCACTGCCTTCCCCTGCACTCACTCCCGCGCTGCCTCTGCCTGCCTCACTCCTTCTCTTCTGTCTCTCTGAGGGTTTTTTCCCTCCCTCCCCTGTTTTCTGCATCCCTGGTCTGTGCTAGATCAATGACCTTCACTCATAACCAGACTGGACAGTTCTGACTCCCTCCCCCAGGCCTTCGATCAGATGTTTTTAGTTGGCGGCTGTGGAAAGCTGAATGGGGGGAAGTCAAAGGAAGGGAAAGAGGATCATGTGCTCGGCAGGCCTGGTGGCTGTCCTTCCCGTGTCTGCTCTGGGAATGGGACTGAAGACTGAACCACTAAGGCCCTTAGCACCTCCTGCTCCCTCGGATAACAGCAGGCACTCATATAACCTTTTGATGGAGGGTGAAGTCTGCCAGTGGGGTCTAAGCAGGTTGAAAAGTCTCTGATGTTCAGGAAAGGGCCTTGATGCCAGAGTTCAAGGGGGGAACACTTAAAAGGCTCTTGAGAGACATGGAATATGTCAGTTTCAAAATAAAGGTAAGGGCAGCTTCTGCAGTGCCCAGCAGCTGGTGATTCTGCACCTACTCATGAAGGGGAATAGTTGTTGGAGGGGCAAAAGCTGAAGAGGTGATCTGGCAGTGAGGAGGTCGGCTGAACAGGATCCCTCCTAATGATGAATGAGCCTGTGGTGCACTTAGGTAGGTGCACGTGTGTGTATGTGGAGCAACACAGCCCTAAAGAAGCCCAGGGCTCCAGTGGAAGCTGGCAGGTGCCTGGGTGATTGTCACTGGAGACCAGCCTGCCCCAAAAACTCAGGTGGATAAAGGGATGTTCAGTACAGGAGGGGAGAGGACTGGGCCAGGCCTTAATGGGTTCAGAACTTGCTTTCCCTGTCACCTTCAGTCATTCTTTTGAATTCCTGATGTCCTCAGGTTCCTGGAACCACTGCTTATGAAATTAGAGATCTCCTTCCTAAGGCTCCTGACTTCACAGGTGAAATTTCCAAAGGTTAAATCCTGGTGCTAGGGAAGCAAGCACCAGTTTTACTGTAAACCTCAGTGGCATTGGGATTTCAGTCTTGGCTCCTCAAAAGGGGATTGGGATGTTTCCCAATATTTTTTACCCATCAGCTCTGTCAGACCTGAAGGCATGACTCATTTGTCTTTTAGTGTCCCCAAGTAAGGGCTGCCTTTTTTTTTTGCATGCCTGTCCTGTGAAAATCATTATCCTCTGAAAAGCTGAGGTTTTACTCTGCTCTACATAAAGGTTTTAAACCAATTCAGATGCTTTCATTTCTCTCCTTCTCCATATACCTGCAATTGCACTGATCTTTAAGAGTGTTTATTTGTAGAGAGGAGCCCACTAAAATATTGCAAAATAAAACAGTGATGAGTCGTGGTTTATTTACTCAAGCTTCACTGATGTAACAAACCTGATTTTATGTTGATAATGACTCAGAAGCAGAGTTGGGAGGAGAAGTCAGATCTCCTGATTCCCTTAACCATCCAACAGTATTTCTTCCCGTCCTTAGATCCAACAGCAGTTCTCTGAGCTGGGATACAGACAGTAATTCTGTGGCACCCTGACGAAACATCTGGCTGAAAAAAAAATAAATAATAATAATAGTGCTTTGCAAGTTTGCAGGGTTCCATTAACATTTGGGAGCACACTCAGCTCTGGTAGGCACTGTGTACACACTGTCTGTCCAACAGGCAGCTCTCCAGCCAGCAGGGAGCTGACCTGCAGAGTTCCTCAAGGAAAACCAGTAGGAAAGCTCTTGGAGCAATCAGTGCTAAGTATGCACGTGAGCGTTCAAGGGAAATGCATGTTCAAAATGTAGATCGTAGAAATCTGTTGATAAAACCAAAAAAATTTTAGAAATGAACAAATAGTGTAAAGTTCTCTGATGTCTTCTGCTGGGAGCTCATTCCAGAGCTGGTGCTCAGCCCATGGGCAGTGCTGGAAGTGAGGCTTATCTTACTACTTGAGCTGAATATGGAAAGGCTGTTTTAGCATATTGCCCCTGACAAATTATGTGGTAATGCTGAGGCTCTTTTTTGCTATTACTGCAGTTATATATTAACTATTAAGAGGTACAGGTAAGCCATCTGCTGATGTACCAGAGCTGAATTTCTCGTCAGCAGAACTAACCTGATTTTTGCCAGGGCAGTTTGCAATCTGTCCCAGTGTCTTTCTTGTGATTCTTGCTGAGTTTGTCTAAGCTGCACGTTGATAGAACATACAAGAGAAAAGGGGAGAGGACAAACTAAGGTGAGTTTGAAAGTAAAATGAGCAAACAATATTGCTAGCTTTGTCCTTTCAGAAGTCAAAAGCTACTCCCCTCCCTCCTGCAATTATAAGACTTAATAATACCAAGGTTTCTATGGTTCAGCATGCACACAGATCGCATTTCAGGTTGCTGTGCCCTGAAAGTGGGAGAACAGAGGGAGCAAAGGGAGGGATAGCACTGTACACACATTGTTGTACAATATAAAAGTCTTACGTAACTCGCAAGAGCTCAGACTTTAAGAAAAACATGAAGATTTACAAGGTGGACAAGAGTTGTCACATAGGAGCAATTTCTACTTGATTACCATGTCCCTGAAGTATGCTGACCTCGAGAACAGCCTGCTCAGGAACCTGGTTGCCACCCTCCCTTGCCAGGGCTGGTTAAAGCAGGAGCTGAAGCCAGTTGCCCCAAAAGCCAGGAATGTGGGGTTTTTTTTGTAGACTTGTGTTACCTGGGGCTGTCTGGCAGTGGAACAGTGCAGATCCTACCTGAGCTGGTCACACATGATGTGGAGCAGAGGGGTTTTGCCCTCTCTACATCCATATTTGAGGAATTAGGAATTGGACATCCTTGACCCCTAATGGGGGAATAAAGTGAGGAGAGCTGCTTGGCATCTTCTGCTGTAGCAGCACAGCCCAGGGCTCTGGCTTTCCCCCCAAAAGGCTCCTGCCTTTGCACATAAGACTTTTTTATCCCTGGCTTTCCCAGCCCAGAGGGAGCTGCTGGACCATCAGGGGTGCTTCCCCCACCTGTCCCTGACTTCCTAGCACTCCTAACGTGTGGGAGGCTAACCAGTGGGAAAGAACAGGTATCCTTCCTGAGAACTGGCTATCCAGGATATCCAAGATATGGATTCCAGAACAAGGAACAGAGACCATTTCACATGCATTTGGAGAGCACTGAGCTCTCAGGCTTTTGGTCCAAGTTTTGAAAATCCACACAATGTTCCTCTCTAGCAGAGTTGCCTCTCTTTTCTCAGCTGCAGAGAAAGGTGAAGGTGCTTCCCAGGACCCCACCAAGTCAGTCAGTCACCTACCAACTTTTGTCCTTGCTCTTTGAACCCTGCCACTCTGGCTGTCTTCCCATTATCCTCTTCTGCCTGCTTCTTCCTCATTCCCTTGTGCCACTTTTTATGGGTTCACCAGAAAGGAGGGGAGATTTTTCTTCCCCTTGTTTGCTTCACACCATTACTCCCATCTGTTCATCCGGGCTCTTAGTTCCTTTGTTTTTCAGAGTCATGTGGATGTGGGTGCAATTTACCCTCTCCGGGATGCTCTTCTGGACAGTGCTGGTGTAGGAAGGAGGTCTGGTTCACAGGCCAGCACCAGTGGTGGGGGAAACGTACATCTTCAAATTAATCAAAATTTTCTCCTCCAGAAATGCTAATGGGGGAAAAGCAATTAAAGCAGCCTGGTTTTTATTAAGTAATCTGTGTTAAGAGCTTGTAATGAAGTTTAGTGCCGTTGTGACTCGATATTTCAGCTTCATCGGTTTGAGTCAAAACAATCCAAAGTGGGAAGGGAGCAAGGAGGTGAGCTGCTCCCCAGCATCTGTAGTGCTGATTCCTGTTCCAGCTCATTCTTGCAGATTTCCAGTGTAATGCATTGGAGACCACTCACACTTTATCCTTCCCAGGATGAGAAAAGAAGCTTTAAAATGTGCCACACAAACCGGATGGCTTCTTGTTTAAAATACCTGTTCTTAATGTGAGGATGGCCGTGGCCCCTTGGAACAGGCTTTGCCTCATTTTTTGGGGTACTACAAACACTAAGTTTTACTTAGGGAGCAACGAGTGGACAAGGGATAGCAGAAGTGAGGTGACACTAAGGAGCAGTGAGCCCCCCCAGATGAGTACTGCATGCTTCTGAACAGGTCCACAAACCTTTTCTAACATCTGGAAAAGTTTTAGCTGCCACAGGGCGAGGATGGGGATGATACCTGCCATTCCAGCCCTTGGTACCTCCAGGCCTGTGCTGGCTCCTCTCTGAACAGCTCTGCCCTGTTACCAGGGTGACAAACTGCTGGGGCTGTGAGAGCTGTGGAAGCAGTCCCATCTCCTTCTCCTCTCCTTCCCCCCACTCCCAGAGAAGGAAAAAAAAAAAAAAAAAAAAAAAGGACAAAGTCCCTTTAAAGAATTACATGCCAAGCCTCTGCCATCCTGTTTTATCTGAAGTCCAACCGCATGTTGTTCCAGGGCCGATCCGCTTTAGCTAATTAATAATCTGACAGGAGCCACCCAAGGGATTAGCTGCTGAGACGAGCTAGACCAAACCCCCAGCAAATGAGCCCCACGCTCCCTGGGGACTCAGAGGTGACTTTGGGGGGCAGGGGGTTGCACCACATGCAGAAGGGTGTCAGAGCCCTGAAGGGGATTTATGGCATCTGGGAGGGTGAAGGGGGAGGTGAGGGGTTACAATTTATGAGATGTAAACTAATAAATCAGTTAGTTGAAGAGGGGAAAGAGGGAAGCACCAAATTAAAAGATAACGTCTTAAAGGAACAGTGTAAATTGATGGTGCTCCCTGTGGAAGGGGACACTAGGAGAGTTCCCAGTGCAGACCAGTTATAGCTTCCTTTGCACTGGCTACCTGGGAGAGAGGAAAAGAGAGACTGCAAAGCAGAAGAAAAAGGGGTGTTGATGTGGACTGGGAGGAAGAGAGAGATGCATCTTTATGCCAACAGTTGATGGTTTGGCTTTTGTGGCAGAGGCCACCTCTTCTGCTTGCAGAACACAGGGGCTGTGGTGCCCCTGTCCTGGGAGAGGTTGTTGGGTAAGGGGGCTTGGTCATCCTCTGCACTTGGTCATCCCATTCAATTTGGCTTTCAGTGGGGGAACGCTTCTGAAATGGGACTAGTGGGGAGGGCAGACTTGGAGCAAGAAAAAATTACTATCAGGAAAGCTGTTTCAGGACAGTGTGATACTTTTTTTTTCTCCAAATTTGCCTCTTCACTGAGTTTTCAGGTGACAGGGAGGTTTGGAGTTTGCTCCTGAAGAAAGTGCTTGTTCTGGAGCCTTATAAAGGTCTGGAACTTCCTGGTGGTGAAGGTCCATTTCAGATTCTCTTCTGATTTCAGGAGCTGTTGTTCCTGCTTGGCAGGGCAGTGTCTTTGAGCACAGATTTTCCCCTGCCTCTTCCACTGCCCAGTCCGAAAGCTGGTTTGCCTTTTCATTCCAGTCTCTTCAGGTGCCTTGGAACCTCTCCTTGCCCACAGTTCTTTCTGAGAGGGTGCCCAGGCCTCAGCTCTCTCTAGGGGCTGCTGTAATGCAAATGGTAATGCAAGATGGGATTTCCAAAAGCTGCCTTAGGGGGATTTGTAATCCCTGCCCCATGACAGTGCTAGACACAAGCTGATGGAGAGGGGCCTGTGTAAGCCCTCTCTGCAGAGCCACGGCAAACCTCTGAGTCCTTGCCAAAGGCCAAGCTTTTGGCGTTGTTCCTTGCAAGGGCATGAGACTCCTTTATTTTCTCCATTCCCCCCCTAGCCTGCAGCACAGCCAGGGTAGCACAGGCTGTGGAGTGGCCAGCTGTCCCAGGAGCCAGGTGAGCTCCTCCTGCCCCACCCCACCCCATGGCCTGGAGCCAGCCCAAGGTCCCGTGTCCGGTCTGGGGTGAGCCACAAGCAACCCTGAGGTGGTCACTGCGAGTGCCTCTTTGCTGAGGAGGTGCTGGGATCATGTGGATGCTGCCCTGGGGGAGCATCCTGCAGAGCCTGTAGATTGCTCTTCCAGTGGGGCAACTGCATTAAGCCAACAAAACTCATCTGACTACTTCGACATATTTCCATCGAGAGAGCCACCTTGCAGCTTGCAGGGTCCTCCACACAGACAGGTTGAGCTCAGATGTCTGCTTCTTGTGCTCTCAAAAGGTAGAGAGTGGAGAGGGAGCAGTCCTGTGCCATGCTGGAGCTGAGCTGTGACCATGAGACACCTTCCTGAGGGGCACTAGCTTGGGCCTGGGCTGCCAGAGCCATCTGGAAGTCTGCCAGCATTGCAGCACCCCATCCCATCCCATTATCCCATCCCATTATCCCATCCCATTATCCCATCCCATCCCATCCCATCCCATCCCATCCCATCCTCCCATCCCATTATCCCATCCCTCATCCTGCAGTACTTGGGCATGAGACTTCATGGTGAGGAAGCTCTTCTGAAGGCTGGGCTGGCACTTGCACCAGTGCAGCCTCTCCTGCACACAGCCGTGGTTTGGCCTCCCTCCTGCAAAGCTGCCAGTAGCCCACACTGCTCCTGACCAACATCATTAGTGTGGGTATTTATATTTCATTAACAACATTAAACCAAAATGGCATTAAAAGCAACACCAGTGATAAATAGCTTATTAATAAACAGGGAATGGGCTGTGCCATGCACAAATTCAATCCTTTCCTAAATATGTCTCTACCACTAAAACCAGCCTTTTAACTCCTGCTAATCTGGAGAAATTTGAAGGATTTTTTGGGGGTGGATGGTACTTAGAAGAAGACAGGGGTGGGGGCTCACAGTGTCACATAGTTTGGTTCTTCCTAAGGCAGCTGACTGGGGTGGGAAGATGTAGATTTCTCAAAGTGCTTTTGTATTTCCATTGTTGTGTGGGACTCGTTTGGTTGTGTTTCTGGTGTAATTTTGATTGTGTTAGAACAGCAGTAGTATAGAAGGCACGAAACAAAAAAAAAAAGGCAGAGAGACTGAAGATTCAAGTGAGTGTCTGCCTCTCCTGTTTCCTCCACACTCTTTCACACATGTCTGCTGGCTGGGACAGGACCATCCACAACACCCACCAGCACAAAATCTCCTGCTTGCACCAGACCCAGTCCCTTCCAGTGATGTCTGAGGACAGCCAACCCTATCCTCGTTCCTCCTTATGTGTTTATTCTAGGGATTAAGAATGTTAAAAATGTGGCTTTTCCTGTAAGCTTGTCAATCAGCTTATTATTTTTATTTTCTGTTTTTGTTTGTCCCCAACTTCTTATTCTGCGAAATTACTTCCTATGCTTCTGTCCCACCCTAAGTACAGAGGCTCTTTCCTTGCTCGTGCTGCTCCCTCTTTTCACAGTAAATTAATTAACTCAGAAACTTCGATGAATCTGGAGTTGAAAGCCCCCCTCAAACCACCTCCAGGTCTCTCAGCGAGGTTCCTCTCTCCATACACCTCTTGGGCACTTTACCAGTGGGGAGGACAAGGTATAGGGCTTTGCTTTGCTTTACCGCACTCCTGCATGAAGCACAAACTGCTGCCTCCTTTGCATCCTGTGTCCAGTTCTGGTCCCTCAGTTTAGGAAGAGCATTGAGACCCTTGAGTGTGTCCAGAGGAAGGCAACGAGGCTGGTGAGGGGCTTGGAACACAAGCCCTGAGAGGAATGACTGAGGGAGGTGGGGGTGTTTAGCCTGGAGAAAAGGAGACTCAGGGGTGCCCTTATCACTCTCTACAGCTCCCTGAAAAGTGGCTATAGTCAGGTGGGGTTGGTCTCTTTCTCTAGGCAACAACTGGCAGAATGAGAGGACGCAGTCTTAAGGGTTTCCCTTAAGCTGTGCCAAGGGAAATTTAGGTTAGGGAAAAGGTTTTTTACTGAGTTGGTACTGGAATGGCCTGCCCAGGGAGGTGGTGGAGTCACCATCTTTAAAAAAAGATTTGGATGTGGCACTCAGTGCAAAGGTTTAGTTTAGTTGAGGTGTTAGGGCATGGGTTCGACTCAATGATCTTAAAGGTCTCTTTCAACCTGGTAATTCTGTGATCCAGACACACTCCCCTGCTCCCAGGGTCCCCCCACTCTGGCACATGCAGTGTGTGCTCAGCAGCATGAGCACCCTCCATCCCAGGAGCGTTATCTCAGGGCAGAAGGGCAGCAGCAGGTCCTGGGCACGCTGCTGTACCACACTGCCTGCACAGGCATGCCTCAATGCAGCTTCCAAGGACTGGGCAGCTCTTGAATTAGTCACACTCATCTGCCTGAATGTACCTTACTGCCTTAGGCTGCAGTGTTTGCAGGCTTTAGACAGTAACACTGTGGTCTCCCTACTTTGGACTGATAGACTCACCTCTCAGCTTGCATCATGCTTTTCATGGAGAACGAGCCCTCTTCTCCCGCCTGATCATGTCTGAGTTGGCATCAAACATCATTTTCTGCACTTCTGTTCTAAGGACAGTGGTAGTGGTGAATACAGGATTTGAGGTGCAGCTTTCTGCTTCCTCCTCTCCTCATCCTTGGGTCCTTCTAACACAGGCCAGGCACAGGTTGGATGGGGAGCACAAAAAGATTGCAGAGCTGGCTGGAGTCACCTCCATGACCTGTGTTCTGTAGGTGGAGAGCAACCAGAACCAGAACACGAGACAGGGTGTTTTATCATTTGTTTGCCTGCCAACATGGGAAGTATCATTGGTCACATGTCTCCTGGTTAGCTGAACTGTGAAGTGTGTGCCCTGGCAGAGGCATGTAAGAGAGGAACCTGCTGGCTCCTGCTCAGCTGATTGTGGCAGGGTCTGTCCCCTAATGAGCACTAAGATACTGGGGTATTCAGAGCAGGGAGGGGAGGGGAAGAGAAGGGAAAGAAACCAGGCATCAGGATAATCATGATTTCCCCAGAGCCATGAAGGGAAGTCAAAGGTTGATATCCAGCAGCATCTCTTCATCTCACTGTTTCCACAGCATCATGGATAAATAAAAAGCTCCTGATACTGCTTACCTTCTGTGGTGCCAGCCCTGATCCTGGAGCATCCCTTCCTGCAGAGGACTTGGCAGAGGAGGGTCAGGAGGGACAATTGGCTGTACTCAAACCCTTTCTTCTAGGGCTTGGAAGGACTCAGAGAGTGGGAGATGTGGCATGGGAGTTGGGCATAGCACTGGATGAACATCTTGACTGTGGATGGACAAACACAGAAAGAACACAGGAATCTGGGATCTGCTCAGCTGTAGGCAATAGAGATTCCTACAGCCAGCAGAAAGGGGAATGGATCAGACAGAAAACCCTCACACAATTAATAACCTTGAATTGGCATGGGGAGGGTTTCTGAGCTTTTCACTCTGAAGCCATTCCTGGAAATATCCCTGAGGAAACTTTATTAAACTGTCCTGGCCAGGGAAGACCACTCCTGCCCATTGACAGCTGGTGCCAGTAAGGCTGCTTAGGATTGAAAGTGACAAAAGTGGCCTCTTCCCTTAGTCCTTCTCTATTACTGTGCTTCCCTCTCATTCCTTTGGAAGGATCTCTGTTACACATGAATTACTGTCACATGCCAGATCTTGGGCTTTCTCTCCTCTGAGTAACCAAACAAGGATGTGATGTCTTGAGCCCTGCTTTTTGCTATGGAGAATAGTCCCTGTGTATGGGACTCGTGGGTGGAAGGAAGCAAAAGCTTCCCCCATCTGCTGAGGCATATGTTTCAAAGGAAATCGTTCCATGCTCCTGGGAGGGCACTCTTTGCCACTTCGGAAGGTTTTTTGTGGAAGCTGTCTCACATCATTTCTGTGTCTGAGGGCCAAGGGAGCCACGTCCTATTTCATACACTGACAGCATGAGAACAAGCAGATCAGAACTGGTGCTCTGTGTCCAAAGGGCATGGAGCTGTGCTGAGGGGGAAGCTGATCCATACCCAGCTCCCAAACTACTGCTATTAGTGCCCACCCCAGCAATTCTGCAAACTCCACAAGCTGCCTGTTCCATTGCAGCTCTCTCTATGGAGTGTCTTCCCTTGGAAGGATTTTTAATCAAACTTGACTGAGGAGTGCTGAAAAACATGAGGAAGTAATTACAAATATGAATTTACAGCCTCCTGGAGTACCTCCCTCCTTCTCTCTCTTTGCATAACGCCTGTGTTTACCCTGTTTCCTACCGTTACCAGTCTCATTCCTCAAGCCCTCCTCCACTTCACTACCTCTGTCCAAACCCCATGTGTCAGATTTGTGACCCTCAGTGCTGCCTCAGAGAGAAGAGAAGAGAAAAGGTAGAGGCAGTTCTGGGAAAGATTGTGGCCCTCACTTTATTCTGTGAGACAATAATAAGCCAGCAGGAGGACAGTCCCAGGAGGAAGTTGCAGGTTCCCTGAAGGAAATTGGCTGGAACAGCCTCCCTGATTGTCTGTGATTTCCCAGCTAGATAGGCCCCAAGAGAGGGGGTAGGCTGGAGCAGGGTGGAATCAGCCTGGAAATCAGGATGGGCTGGATGCTTCCTCCATAAGGTGTTATTTTCTCATGTGTGCTGTTCTTGAGAGTCTTTCTTTTCTTTTTATTTATTTTCATGCATGCAGTCATTATTCTGGGAGGGCTCTTGGCTGACTGCAGGGTCCATGACCAGTGCCTAGGGGTGGTCACATATTCCAGTGCCATTCACAGGCTGTGTACTGGTGTTGCTGGCTCCTGCCCCCTGATTCCAGGTTGTGTCCTTGTTGTGTTCCATGTGGGCATTGAGTGAGTCTGTGTGTTGCCTGTTGGAATGGAGAGCTTTCACTCCAGAGACTCTGAGCCTTTTGCAGGAGGGAGAATTGTGTGGGTGAGATGCCAAGCCCAGTCCAGTTGCCTTGGGCAGGAATTAAGGGGCAAGGTGTGAACTGTGTGTGGGGGTAGCAGAAGAGCTAAACCACTGTCATTTCTTCTCTCATCTTCACTTTGCTTTCTTCTTTAAGCAGTAGAAGAAATAGTTGGAAAGTTACTGGGCACTTGGAATTTCATGTGACTGTTCAGACAGTTACCAGCCTGTGTAGAGATTAGGAAGTTTTTGGTGGAGTTTAGGAGAAATGGTTAAATTTGTATGGATGACCCTTTACTTCCAACCTGCATTTTTCTTTCTTTTTTTTTCGAGGGTTATGCTGTAGGGGTAATTTATTTTCCTTGGCCCTAATGGGACCAGAGAACCAGCTGTCCCCACACAAATTGGGGAAGGCATTACCTGCCTTTCTGGCAGGCTCTGGGGTGGGGTTGAACAGAAGGCTCTGGAACCCCTGGGCTTACTAGATGTGTGATTCAAATCTGAGCCTGAGTGGCTGTGGCTCTAATCTTCTGGACAGTCAAAAGAAACCAACCCCAAATGCTT
Organism: Certhia americana; assembly: GCA_018697195.1. NCBI lineage: Eukaryota > Metazoa > Chordata > Aves > Passeriformes > Certhiidae > Certhia > Certhia americana. The sequence continues at coordinate 166,080 of CM031875.1, forward strand.
TTCCCAAATCTGCTATCAAAGAGGCTGCTACCATGGCCCTACTTTGGGCTGTTTGGTGATGAAGGAGAGAAGGGGGAGTAGCATAAGCACTCCCTTGGGATCCCCTCTTACACTTTCATTTTCCTGTAACCACTTTTTTTTTTTTTTTTTTTTTTTTGGCTAATTAAAGACTCTGAGGAGTTTTCAGCCTGTGGGGTTTCTTTTATTTGGTTCCTCAGCAATTAACTTTTTTACTGAACAAAGTTTTGATTGAGCTGGGGCCCATGCCTTGGTTTAAAATTTCTCCATAGCCCTGTGAATCCATGCCCTTTCCTATCCCATCCATGGCTCAGTGCCACCTTCTCTTCCATCACTGATAATTCTTCCCAATGCTGTCCCCTGCCCCTGCACTTTCTTCTCCACCTTCACTCTCACCAAGCCCCTTGTTCTGCAGAGAAAATGAGGACCCAGGAGCCTTTTTGCCCTATCTTCAGAGGGCCAGGAGCCCTGCTTGTTCCAAGTTGCAGAGGCTTCCCTCTGTACAGAGGTTTTCCCATGACATAGTCCCAATGGGCTGGGAAGAACCTGAACTGCAAGACCAGCCTGTCTGTAAGCAGCTGTGCCTGTTCTGCTCTGGTGTCTCAGGGATTTTGTGGGCTCAGTTCCCTCCTTGCCTGGTGCCTAAGCCCTTTACCCAGCACATCTGTCCTTTTCCTCACATTGACAATGACCATGGGTTCCTGGGTTCCCTCTGTGGTCCATGGGGGTGCCAGGTGGGAGGCTGCCCACGTGCCAGCATCACCAGAGTTCCCTGCAGTGGGACCTTGCAGTGCCTCTGTGTTATCTGAGAGCTCATGCTCTGCTCTTAGAGCTGGTGCCTGTCCTCACCTGCCAGGGATTCCACTTCAGATGACCAAGGTCATAAACCTGCGCACTAAACTGAGGGGGCCTGATCTTTCTTACCTTGAGCTCTCTGCCGACTGTCTTGGCACAGCTGAAAGCACATCATGTACCTCTCTCTGCACCAGCTCCCCCATCACCCCCTGCCACGCAGGGAAAGGGTGGCCTTCTCCCACTTAGCTTGGAAACTCTTGGTCTAGTTTTGGAGCCCTGTAACCCCCTCAGCCCCTGCCAGGATAACAAGTGTTTTGTTTTGAGGATAGGTGTTTTTTCATTGTTGTTTTCCCTGAGAGCCGTTTCCCTCGCTGTTGTGCGGCGGTGTAGGCAGCTGTCCCTTTCAACAAGGAGTGTCAGCACCAAAGTGCCGCCCCGTCCTCGGGCTGGTTTCACCCTCCCTCGCCCCCCCAGCCCATTCCCTGTGGTGTGTGCCCACGCCAGGCAGGCATGCACGAGCTTTGGCTTGCTGGGGGAGCGCACCTGCAGCACCTGCACACACACGCCAGTGCTGGCGGCTGTGCCTGCTCCCCTTGGCACCAGCCAGGCTGTGGGGGTGTGTGCCACTGCTTCCCACCTGCCCATCCATCTGTCCTCTCCCATGTGTGCTCCCCTTGGCATCAGCTGGTCATGGGGGTGTATGCCCCTGTGCTTCCTGTCCATCCATCCATCATCCATCCATCATCCATCCATCTGTCCATCCATCCATCCATCCATCCATCCATCCATCCATCCATCACGTCTTGCAATTCGCAGCCTCATCATCCCTCTGTCCATCCTCCATCCATCCTTCCGTCCTCCACCCATCGCTCCATCCTCTACATGCCATGTTCGCCGATCATCCGGAGGTACCTCTCGCATCCATCCATCCATCCATCCATCCTTCATCCATCTCTCATCCATCCATCCATCCTTCATCCATCTCTCATCCATCCATCCATCAATCCATCCTCTCCCACACATCCTGTCTGCGCACACACACACACAGTCGTGTGTCTACACCAGGCACTTTCACCCTGCACATCCAGCAGCATGCAGGGATCTGTATAAACTTTGTTTTAAAAGGGAAAATGTTTGGCTCAAAAAAAAAAAAAAAAAAGCAAATGAAACACAAATTAAAGCCTTCAACCTACCCTGTGTGTATACACCAAACTTTCTGTCATCTGTAGAAAATACCCAACCCTGTGCCCAAATGCTGGAGGTCTGAGACAGTTGGAGTGCGGGAGGGAGAGAAACTGTGGTTTCCAAGGACTGATTAGATGGCATGCCAAGTGTATTAAATTTTGCAGACATTTTAACAGCAATATGCTAGATAGTTGGGTGTCCCCTGAGGCTGCTGGATTTTTTATATCCTTCAGAGAAGGTCAAAGCCCTCTTCTGCCTGCCCCCCCGCCTCTCTGCTGTCTCTCTTTCATTCCTCGTCCCTTTCTCTCTGTGTCACCATCCCTCCCTCCCTCTCTCTCTCTCTTACTTCTTTGGTGCACTTTCTCCTTCTCTTTTGCTCTGTGCATATAAAATAAAAGATCAGTCATTTGTGAGTTCCCCCATGAGTGGAAATTTGTACTCCCTGTGGTCTCCTCACACAGAGATGGGTATGCTGGGGCTTTCCCCTCTCTTTTCTGCACTTTGTTTTGGGGAAAATATGTTTTCCTCCCATCACTCCCCAAACATCAGTGCTCTCCCCCCCCTTTTTTTTTTTTATTTTTGTAGCAAAAGGAAAAAAAAAAAAAGGGCAGGAAAAGAATCCATCTGGCATATGAATAATTGAAATGGCTCAACTCTGTTCCTGTTGCTGTTGTTTGCTCTCAGTTCTTCCTCCCCCGCCCCAACCATAGCATCCCCCCGGGATATGGGAGTTGGAGGTAAGGATGTATTGATTCCCTTGAGGGAAGTGGTAAGGGGGGTCAGCATGCAGCTCATTCCATTCCTCCAGAGCTCTGTCCTGAGTACAGTGTGTGGTTTGAGTGGCACAGGGGATGTGAGGGTTGCTTTTCCCTGTGTCCATGTGAGGCCTCCCCTGGCTGGCCCCAGGAGTCATTCCCAAGGCAACTCCCAACAACAGCCCATGGTGCTGTCAGCCTTTCTGCCAGACTGGGGCTGCCACAGCCTGCCCCTCTGAAGTGGTGGCAGATTTTGCTCTCCCCACAGCATCTTCCTCTTTGCCTGCTCACTCCAGTGCCTCAGAGACTTCCTGTCTGATCCCCACTCCATGGCAGAGCTGAGCAGGATGGGGACATGCTGTGCCAGCCCTCCCTGCAGTGTTCTGCAGCTCTCTCCAGCTGCTCTGCACAGCCAGTGCCTTCCCATGGCTCAGAGCAGGGATCCCAGTGCTGATCCCTCTCCCACAGCTCCAGGACAGTGCTGCTGGCAGTGGTGTGAGTCTACACTTCCCTTTCATCCTGCTCCCTGTTGAGCATTCTGAGTGAGGTCAGTGTTAAACTTTTTAGAACATGCTGTAGAAGTCTTAAAAATAACATCCTTCCTTCCAGCTTAGGTTCTCCAGTGCTTAGGTTCTCCAGCTTTGCCCCCAAATGCTGGACCTGCTGTTCCCAAGTGCTTGAGCCAGCTGGGGTACCCATGTGCCTGGCAGCCAGGGCACAGCTTTTGCTGTCTCTTTAAAACCATTTAGAGTAAAACCAAAGAACTTTAGGGCATTAATTCTGGATGAAGATGAGTCTCCAGATGACAGCCTGATCCATATCCTTCCCCACAAGGCAGCTTCCATTTTCTTCCTCCCTATTGCCTCCTGCCCACTCTCTCCTTCTCCTCTGTCTGTCTGTCTGTCCCATTTTCCCTGCTCCTTAGAAAGGAAAAGCTGACATAAGGTGTTGAACCTTTAAATACACACACTGAGCTCCTTTTTCTCTGTAGTTAGTGGGCTGCCTCTGATGAGTTGTGTGTTTTGAAGCAGGTATTTGCTGTGTGTATTTGTGTACACTTGGCAGGCGTTGGGTGTGCGTGGTGTGTTTTTGGGGGATGTTTGTGTATTGTTGGGGAGGAGTTTATATTTAGGCTCTGTTTTTTGTGGTTTGGGTAGGTAATGTATGTATGAACAAGATGTGTGTGTTTATCAAGCTGTTTGTGTGTGCTTTTATTCTGGCTTCATGTTTGTTGTGTGGGCACATACCTCTATAGTGTGTAGATAGTATGTATGTAGATTTGTGTATGTTTTTCCTTGTGTGAGACCAGTGGAGGAGTTTGGGCTTGAGTCATAAGGATTTTGTGTGTTTTAGGATACACACTCTTTGTATTACATACGAGTTTTGTATGTAGTGTTTGTGATGTTCGCTAATTTCATTAATTCTGGTCTTTGGAGGGATGGGCTTTGGTGAGTCTTGAGTGTGTTTGGAATGTGTTTTTCATGACTGTGCATTTACAAAATTACAAGAACAACACTGAAAAGATGTTAGAAAAGCGATCAAGGAAAATAGCCTGCTGGAATATTCAGTGCAAATGTCTCATAAGTAACATTACTGGAGTGGGATGTATTCAGGGCCAGGAAAATTCCTACTAACTGGGAGAGATCATAAGTAACATTATGGAGTGGGATGTATTCAGGGCCAGGGGAAAATTCAAATAACTGGGAGAGAGAAGTTTTCTTTTTTTTTTTTTTTTTTTTTTTTTTTTTTTTTTTTAATATTTTTATTTTTTTTCTTTTTCTTTTTTAATATTTATTTTAAAATAAAACTAACAGGAAAAAAATCAGAAAAATAAAAAAAATATTTCAGATGGCATTCAAATCAGGTTCATCATATATATGTAGATATATAGGTCTTTTTCTAAAAAGACTCCTACACATGATCTGAAAGTTGCATGTAAAATATTTGGTAACCCAACACTTGGTACAAATGATTAGATATTTAGATCTAATAAAACTGGTTTGATGGGGAAATCACTTTCTCCTGTGCAGATTTCCATTTGAAGACAAGTTTCGGTCCTTGTGTTTGTTTTTTTCTGACAGTAAAACCTAGGGTTTGGCACCAACAAAAGATATTCTCTGTAAATATCTAAATATCTGTTCTCTGCCATAAACATTGAGAGATGTGCCCAATCATGTCAGAGGAGCCTATTTATGCACTTTGTGCTTTCATATTACCTGCAGTGCACTTTGTGGGGAGGAGAAATGCAGCAAACTCAAAGCCAAGTGGGTGATTGCTGTCCTTGGGCAAAGCAGCCACATCCAGGCTGTGCCACAGGGGCTGGGGGATGGCTCTGGGGCAGTCCAAAGGGGTCTTGGTGTTTGCCAAGGGCAGCCAGAGGCGCTGGGCAAACACCAAAGGTGGGCAGAAAGGTGGGCAGAGAGCTGGAGATGTGCCGAGGATGGGCACCCCTGGCACAAGGCGCGTTCGGCATCGCCACATCCCACCCCGTGCCAGATTGTCACCATCCCCACTCTGGCTCTGGAGCCAGCGGGTCCCTGCTCATTCTGCTGCTGGTTAAAAAAGGAAATGCCTTCTCCTTGTTCCACCAGGTGAGTGGCCCCCTTGTCACAGGAGAGGGGCTGGCAGCAGGGCTGGTGTCGGTAGCACAGGCTCTCAGCTGGCACAGGGAGTGCTGAAGCAGGCGGAATGATTTTCCCTGGTCTCATCCAGGAAATAAGTGTTGTCATGCAGCAAGTTGCCTGTTCTGCCTATTGATCATTGTTAACACAGTTTTCCCTTGGAAGTGCCGTGCTCTTGGCTTTTTGAAGGGCGTTCAGCAAAGAGGTGTAGGGTGGGCACTCTCTGCAGGGATGGGATTCTCATCCATGCCCAAGCTGTTTAAATCCCTAAGTAACAGTACCATTTTCCTGGGGGGAGGCTTTGATCTTGATTTACTTGAATGTTGCTGCAGAAGGAGTCTGGCCCATTGCCTTGTGGAGGAGGTAAAATTACCACAGATAAACCCCAGTCAGCAGAGTGAGTCTGTCTGCTTTTGTTCTCTGCTCAGTCCTTGTGGCACTGGGTGTGCAGTGCTGGGGCGAGGGGCCGTGCAGCAGGTATGGCTGGGTGAAGAGTAATTTCCTGCTTCTCAATTAAAATGTATGTATAAATAGGTGTAAAGTTGCTTTGAGTTAAATGGAGACAACCCTTCGGATTTTACCCAATTCTGAGTGCTAGATTTTAAAATAAAAAGAAATGACAGTGGTAGGCGACAAGGTGGTAAAAGCAGAAAGTTTTTATTTTAAAAACTACCAAATTAAATACTCAAAGGAAAATGGTGTTTCCTTCTGTACATGTACAACATGAATTTTCCTTCTGTGCAGAATAACTTTGGATTTGTGCAAAGTTTGACTGTTCCTTCATTTACATTTTTCATCGCAAAAAACTTTTTGGTAAAAACTGTGATTTTGCTCGAGTGGAAAGATTTGTATTTAAAATACTTTAAAAAAAAATATGAGTCATAGTTTATTTTCCTGTAGACTTTCACAGCATTGCTAACATAATCTAGCATCGCATCTGTCGGGTTTTGTAGGGTTGTGTTCACTGAACTAAGCTGAACAGATTCTGAATAGGCTGGGAAGACTGATGTTGGGATGGAGACTTCTCTGGGAATGGGAGGCTTGGAGATCCTGTGGCAAATGTGTCAATTTTTTAGTGCTGTGGCAGCCCCTCTAAGTACCAGGCTTTAGTTACAGCTCTTGGTCAGGATGTGTCCCTCCCACGGAGCCAGGATGTGTGAGCCCTGCTCCCAGGATGATCTGTGTTGCTTTTCCACACCTGCCCCTCCAAAAAAAAGTGAGTGTAGCACACCTAACACACAGTATAACATCTTTATGGATGTGATGATGGGCTTCCTTGCACATTGGGCTTATACTGAGGTGTGGGGGAGACTCACAGTGAGAACAGCATAGCTGAACCATCAGTTTTAATAGCTTCTTTTAAAAAATAGAAGAAATTAATTCACAGTCTTCCCAGAAGAACAAGATCGTAGTAATTGGCACCTGGAAATGTCAGTCAGATTTCCCCTCCTTGTCTCCAGCTCTTCAATGGTGTATTTGCTGCTGGATGTGACTTAAACAAAAAGTTAAAAAATTAAAAAATAAATAAAATAAATTTTAAAAAGCCTTTCCTTCATGCATATGGAGTTTTTGGGGGAAAAAAAAAAAGGTATTTTAATGCTTTCTATTAAATTGGGACTAAAAGTGGTGTCTTAATTTGCATTCATTAGCATATTTGCATATAGATCACTGAAATGGTGGAAGAGGAGAAGAGCCTATAAATGAAAATTCTTTTAAAGGCACAGGCATCCTTTTATTTATTTTCAGTCTCTCTCCCCTTTGCAAGCCTCCTGCTGACCACTAGCTTAGTGGTGTTTGCTGCATGGAGTGGGATGCAGGCGGGGAGGAAGGCTGTTGGGACACCAGCAAGGGGTTCATGGTGGAGAAGTTGAGGTTTGGGTGCCTGTGTCCATCTCCACGTGCCAAGGACATGCTGTGGTGAGGCAGCTGTGGCTCCTGCACAGGGCAGGGGCTGCTGCCAAACCCTGCACCTCCCTCTTAACACAGGTCAGTGACCTCCTGCTTGAGGAGAGCAGAGTGCCAGGCTGCTGCTGCTGCTGGGGAGAGTGAAAGTTTGGGCCATGCATGTCCAGTGGCTTGTTAGAGAGGTTGTGTGGCTCCTTAGTCAGACAGGAAAGTTGCACTCGTGATTCAGACCTGTTCCCTGGAAATCTGTCACTTGGGCTTTAATTTCTTTGCTCTGCTTTCACACACCGTCCCTTACATTCTTTCCTGTGAAAAGATCTTTTTCCCCAGTCTAAATCAGGCAGAAAGCTTTTATAAACTTCCTCAGGCTTTGCACCGATTTGCTTGTAGCCAGTTATAATAATAATAGGAACAGTTACTCTTTTAAAATAAATTTCCCAGTTGTGTTTCCTTGTGTTGCAAGGCACTTCCAAACTACAGTTTTTGTCTTACATGATGTGCTGCCTGGCTGTTACAGAAAGTAGTTTGAGTGGCTCCCAGGTGTTTTGTTCCAGACTGCAAATGTTTGTAAGCTGTGCTATAGATGGACCAGCCAATTTGAGATAAAGACTGTAATGAAGACCGATAAATCAATAATGAGAAACATTCCTTCCTATGGAGTAGAAAATGGGATAGAAAGGAGGGCTAGAAACATTCCATGAGGAGTGACGGGCCCAAGGTGTGTGACAGGGCAGAAATTGAGCGTAGAAGAGCTTTTCCCAAGACAAAGGTACAATGGGGACAGATTGGATGTTCACATCGAATTCCCAACCTTTGAGGAGAAATTAAGACTGTCGACTGAGATAAAAATGGGAATTCAGGCCACAGTTTACACTGACCCAGGCTGTTCTTAGCAGCCGTGGTTTGATCCTGGCTACAAAGCCACTTAATAAGCTTCTAGGTCATGTCGCAGGAGGTAATTCTGCTGGGCAGCAGTGTGCCAGGGCACCCTGTTTGGCTCAGAGGCTCTGGGGGCAGAGCTCTCCTCCCTGGGGAGTTTCCCTCCTGGGAACTGGACGTACTCTCCCTCTCTCCCACCCACACACACCCATGTATCACATGCAGCACAGGGAAGACAGTGGGATGATGGGGTTAAACTGGAGTGCTGAAAACTGACAGCCAAAGGATCAAGGCTGTTTGGTCCATCCTGGTGCCCGGTGCTGACATTCAGGCTTTGGCTTAGCTGGGGAAGGGAAGAGAAGTCAGTGTGAAAGTGCCCAAGAGTGTCTGGGATCCAGGTGAGGTTCTGTGCTGTCCCCACTGCTGCTCTCATCTCCTGCTAAGACAATCCCACTCAACAGTTGGGAAGATGGGGACAGCTGCGAGCACCCTGAGGTGTCCCTTAGGCTTGAGGCAGCCCGAGCATCCCAGCACGTGAGGCTCAGGAATTAGGGGAGGGTGAGCAGGAGAGGCTCCCCACGACAGGGCAGGTGCCTGCTGGCATTTCCCTGGCCTGCACGGGTGTGAATGGGGCTGGCACAGGGAGGGCTGGGGGCCGGGGGAGCTGGAGCTCCACCACTAATGAAAATCGGAAACCGATTGAACAGCACAAGGTGCCCAGGCAGCAGGTTGTGGAAATGAGGAAGGGAAAGAGCAGGGAGGGGGGTGGTGTGTGCCTAATGGAAGCTTCTGTGAAGCGGATGTCGTATTGATTGCTGTGTGTCTATATTTATATATTATCAAGTATATAAACTTCAGCAGATGTATGGCGCATAGATAAATAAAATGCATGCTGAAAAATTAATGAAATGTACATGCAAATCCACCACCATCGATCATGCTGGCTGCCAGAACCAGAGGGGCTTTTTACTTTTAGGCTTTTTCCTTCCTTTCTTTCATATGCTCTCCCTCCTTCTCCTCTAGAAAAACAAACCCAAACCCCAAATTCCCCTACATGAGAAATTCCTCATGCAGGCCTGGATGAAATGTGGCAGGATTTTGTGAGGATCTCAGTATTTTGTCTGAGTGCTGGCAGCGAGCTATTGTGGGCAGAAGGCAAGGGAGTGTGGCAGTGCAGGTGAGGAGCTGGGAACTGAGAGAGTACTTGGGAGGTGGCAGAGAGGTGTCACACATGAGCCTGTGTAAGGGCAAAGAAGTCAGGGCAGATGCAGGATAAGGGAACTGTCATTTTAGGGAAGTCACCCAAGAGCCTGGTACCTGCAGTCACTTCTCTGGTGGTGGCTCCAGGCGGGTTGTTAGCAGGACTGGGATGGGCAAACAAACCTGCAGCGTGAGGTTTTGGGCTGAGAGTAGCCTGTGGGAGCTTTGTCACTGAATTCTGCAAGAGTGGCACAGTGAGAAAGGTTCCTGGATGCATTTTCTTCAGGGATAGTAGATGTCTGAGGAGATAAATGTGGGAATCTCTCTGTGTTGGGGACTGCAGCAAGTCCTGCAGGGCTGTGAGATGCTTTGTTGGCCATGGAGCTGGGAGAGCAGCTCCCCTTGGCTCCTCACAGTGTTAGTCCTCATCTGCAGGATACTGCAGGAATATTTTATTTGCCTTTTGCCGACTTTCTCTTAAGCTTTTCCTCACTCTGCTCACAAAAGCAGAAAGCAAAGGACTGTGCTTGGAGGGTTTGTTTCCCTTGTGTCCTGTCCTGACAAATATGTCACCTCTTTTTGGAGTGGACATGTACCACAACCCCTCTCCTCCCCTGTGCTGCAGCTGCCAGGGGCAGGTTGGGCACAGCACAGGGACCCTGTACAGAGGTGCCCAGTGCCCCTCATCACCTATCCACCTATCCCCAAAGCAGAAGCCCGAGAGTGGTGCCAAGCTCTTGAACATCATCCCCTGCTCGGGGCAGGGCTGGTTGGCAGCCAAGCCGCAGGATTGTTGCTCGCCTCCTGTGTACTGTGACTATCGCCTGCGAGCCCCTGGAAGCCAAGAGGAGACCATCTGTGGGAGGAGTGGCTCAGCTCCTGCAGGCACCCAGCTCCCAGGGCTGCCGGGCCTCAAGGGGCATGGGCGGAGCGGGTATTTTTAGCCACTCTTTCTGTAGTTGCTGTTTGTTGTTAGCTGTGTCCCACTGTGAGTGGCAATGCTCCACACTCGCCAAGGGTCACCAAGAGTTTAATAGAGCAACCACACAGCTCCTCGGTGGTGCAGCTGGGGACTGACTCCCAGCTTTCTTGCAGGCTCTGCTGTGCCCGTGCTGCTGCCCCTGAGCAGAACTGTTCCCTCATTGGTGCCTGAGTCGTGCATGGGGCCACTGTCCGGGCAGGAGGGGGCTTTGCTCTGCTGTTTTGGGGTGTCTGAACTGCAGCTGGGCACTAGAGCTCTCCTTTACCTGCTATTATTTCTAAGCAGTATCACATGCTTTCTCTTGCTGCCTTTAGCCCCTGATTTCAGCACTTGGTTTGACCTGCTTTTCAGGATGTGCTCCAAACAGAAACTGCAGGTGAGAACGCATCAGAGATTGCTTTCCTCTGCCTGTCCAGTGTCAGGCCAGGCTGTGCCACTCCTCCAGGCAGAAACTCTGCCAGGAATGGATTTCCTCAGTTTGGCAGACCGCATTTCATGTTGTTGCTGTGAACCAGGCAAGAAATTAGAGTTTAGGGATGTGTTAAGAGCCCGGGCAGCTGCGGTGCGACTCCAGAGGTGTACGGTGGCATGTGGTGACCTGCACCAAGGGGGCTGGGCTGGCCTCAAGGCTTCTTTGCTGGGCACAGAGATCCCAAGCAGTGCTGGTGAGAGCACTCATTTGTGCCATGGAGAGGGCAGGGAGGTGTTGAGGGCAGGCAGCAGGCAGCCCACGCACAGCTCAGTTTCCCCCGGCTCCAAGCCGCAGCGCCGGGGTGGGCTGGGAGCTGCAGCTCCTGGCAGTGCATGGGCCTGGCTCCTCTCCCCACTTCCTCCAGGAGCCACGAGGGGAAACTAAGGGAGAGTTCAGATGACAATTAAAAAGCTAAAGAAAAACCCCACAGAAGATGAGCATCAAGGCAGTGCTTTTTTTTTCCTTGACACTTTCTTATTCCCCCCCTACTCTGTCTTCCTCACAGTGTTTCCAGGAGACTCTCTCGTCGGCTCAGAAAGCTGCGTAGGCCCATGGCGGCTCAACCTTTCCCTCTCCCTGAGCCCCGGTCTAATCAACCCCTATAATTTATGCAGAAAATATGATTTATATTTAATTTCACCACACTTGCATTGTTAATTTGAGATGTAATTAACCCGTCGCTATGACAACTAATTTCGTGATGCCGTAAATTACCGCCGTCTTTTCATCAAAATTCAGTTACTTTGGCTCCTGTGTGCAATGTACTGATGCAATTAGGTTGCTAAGGGCAACCCAAAAGTGTTCAATTTCTTTTGTGTATCTGCAGTGGGGTAGAAGCTCTCGTGTGTTATCCCAAAGTCCTGTTTTCTTTGGTAAAGAGCAGGGCAGACAAGACCATGGAGGAATGTGCGTGAGGGAGATGGAGCGGAAGAGTGTCCTGTGCTGGGGTTTCCCTGCGCGAGCCTCTCCACCTCTCCATGTGTTTATTTTTCTAATTGTTTTAAAAGAGACGGGCTCCTGGTCACGCATGACCCTGTTTGTCTTAAGCCAGCACTTTCTGTCTTCTCCCTTCCTCTCTCCCAGGCTTTGCTCCTTGATGGTTTGGGGACAAACTAGGCAGTGAGGGAAAGCTTTCACTGCTGCTTTCATCCTAAACACCAGCAACGGGCCTCAGTCCTTCCCTAAGTTTGTGTCCCTCTGAATTTTTGTGTGTGTGTGTGTGTGTGTGTGTGCAGAGAGAACTTGTTTATATAGATCTCCCCCCCCTTCTTTATTTAAAACAAAAACCCTCTGTGTTGCTTTTGTCACGTTAATTCCCATTTTGCCAACACCAGGGGCCCAGGCAGACGAGTTACCAAGGAACACAAAATTTTAATTAGTGTATTTTAATCATTCAGGCTTTCCGAGCTAATCCACATACCCTAGAGAATTCCCGAGATGCAGCACTGCTCTGCTTTACCATTTATTGTTGAGTCTATTATAATTACTGTTAGCAGGTGGGGACTGGGAGATGTTTATTATGAGTTTTTCATCTTTAGTATAATTACCGAAAAAAACAAAATAAAAAGATGTTGGTGCATTTTGTTTTCCTAAAGGATTTTTTTTTTTTTTTGAGGGGGATATTTTTCCCATTCCTTGCAGGCAGGTGCTCACCAATTACTGCCTTTTTCCCTGCTTTAATTTATTTTGTTGATCACTGACTCACCTTTACTTTTTCAGCATGGAAGTAGAATCCAGTGGCTCCTGGATGGAGTGTGTTTACATAATTTAGGGCAAGAGATTAAGCTGGGACAGAGCTAGACACGCTCAGGATTCCAGGCACTGTGGGTGGGTAGAGTGTGCTAAAGAAGGGACATCTCCATTTGAGAGTTTGTTTGTGTTTTGCTGCTTTGGGGTCATTTCTTAAGTTGTAGAGTTTCATCAGCATGACTGATAGGAGTCATGAGCAGAGAGGAAAAGGTGCCTGTGTGCAGGTGTAAATGCCCAAATGCCACTGCTGTATGTGCAGAAGGGTAGGGGAGCATCTCTGAATGTGTTTCTGAAGGATTCAGTGACAGGCACAGGGATATGCACAACCCTTCCACGGGCAGAGCATGGTGTGGTGCTAAATCTTTGGTACACAGAGAGTTTCCAGTGTGAAGAAGGAAGGAGGGTGATTCCCTGAGCTCTGAAATAAAATGCTTTCATCAGGTGAGCTTTTTATTCATCCTGGCCACTGCAGAAAAAAACCTAACACTGCCTTTTTGAAGCTAAACTTTTCTGTGTGATCCTTGTAAGAAGATTCTGGCCTCTTGTTTTGCAGCTGTAGCATATACCAGGGTGAGTTTTGCAGCTGTAGCATATACCAGGGTGAGGAGTGTCTGTGCCTGTTCTCCAGGACCAGCTTCTTGGCTGGCAGGAACCTCCTCCAAGTACAAAATGAGTGAGAGGGTATGCAGGCAGTACTGTTCCCTCCTCTCTGTTGTGGCCTGATGAGAGTTGGGAAAGGTGAGTCAGTCTGATATCATTAGTTCCCCATTAAATGCCATGACATTAGGTAACATTTTTTATTTTATAATCTATGGAATTCTCCAGGGATTCAGAGTGTCATATCCCTACACAAAACCCTTTTAGAGATGAACCCTTTAGAGCTGAACCCTTTCAGCTGCTTCCACCTCTGCCTGGTGACTTCTGCCTTGTTTGATGTCATGTCACTTGAGGAATCAGCTTCAGACTATCCAAATCTGTTTCAGCGTCAGATTCAGTGTCTGAATCTGTTTCAGACTATCCAAAAGCTAATGGGACCCCCCCTTGCCTCTGTTCCGCTGCCTCCAAAGGTTGAAGTCTGGACTGAGAAAGATTAATTGAGAGCTCAGAGGGATTTAAAAGCTAGGTGTGTTTTTAAGCCTCTCTTTATCCATATCAAAATCTGAAGCTAGGAATCCCCTAACCAAATTTCCATGTTCAGGGTATTCTCTGGGAAAATGCCATGCTAATTCTGGACAGGTCTCATCAGGGATGCCCCAGATCTGTACTGTGTGTTCACTGCCTCTTCCCACCTTACGGCTGAATCAGAGAAATGAGCCCTTTCTCTGTCTTACACTTAAAAGGCTGAGTGTAAACATTTTCTTCTCCTTGATGACGATTTTCAAGTTTTCCTGGAAAATTCCACATCTCTGCATGAGGCCAAGGCTCTGGCTGGGGTGAGACCAAGCAGGATTAATTAATAAAGCTCAGTAGCTTACACAGGAACTCTGTAATATAATTATAGCTTCTGTAAGAAAAGGCCCTGGAGTCGAAGAGGTCTGTGAGAATTGCATGGGGTTGGAAAGAGTATTCTTTGAGCCCCCATGCCCCTGGCTTGTCCTTCCCCTTCCTTTTAATTTCAGGACTTTCCGTGCCCCCCCAAGTGCCCTTTGCTTCTGAAGGTGTCTTTGGTCTTTGCTGCTGGTTCTTCATGCTGGCAGCTTGTCCCCTGAAACTGCTCCCAGGCTTTTCCAGTTGAGAGGGATATCTGCTCCTAAGTTCAAACCTGCTGTCTTTGGAGGCCCGTGTGTCTTCTGGATTCAACACAGCCCCAGTCAGAGCTTGGCTGTCAGCAGGGACAGCTCCTGGGAGGTGTGGGGATATGCACCCCTTCCTTCTCCTCCATTTTTCCCCTTCCAGCTCTTTGAGTTGTCTTCCTCCTGCTCCAAAGAGGAAAACTCTTTGTGCCCCCTGCCACCTGTTCCTGCATCCTCCTCAGATGCTGCCATCCTGCTGCAGTGGGCAGCACCAGCTCTGGGGGAGACAGATGCCCAGAGTGAGCTCCCCTGACACACCCCGGCCAGCTGGGGACAGAGCCATCCCCAGGGGGACAGTGCTGTGAGCCCAGAGCTGCAGCAGGAGGCTTTTCTTCTGATTTCTCCAAACTTTCCCAGCCTGGCTGCGGCTCTACAAAGGGGCCCTGGCCCCGTGCACAGGCCCTTCCGCATGAAGGGGTCTCGCCAGCTCCTCTTTATTGAGTCTTCAAGCGCTGGCAGGACACTCCATTAAAAAGCCATTTGCTTTTGTGTCCCCAGGCCCCCAGCCGGCTCCCGCTCATGTGACACTGGCCACAGTTGTAAAACAACAACACAAATAGTTGGCAACTACTGAGGGTTTTTTCAAACCAGGGTCGTCATAGCAACTTTCCCCAGTCAATCACTGGTGAGGCAGCCTGCCAAAGGGTGCTCTGAGTGGCAGGGCAGCCCTGCTCCAGAGGAGCCCTGAGCAGGGAGCTCTCAGGGATCCCTGTCACCAAGACTCAACAGCCTGCTTCCTACATTAGTGAAATTCATACGCCTTCACTGCACAGAGCTGGCACAGGAACAGAAGACATCCAGTCCTCCATCCCAGAAGTTCCCTGAGCTTGGATCCGGGCTCCAGGGTCCCCCTTCCTGCTGGCAGAGTGCCATAGGGAGAATCCCTCAGCACCTGGCGTTATGCCAGAGGGGACATCCAAAGCTCCCCCCCCAGGTTTGGCACAGTGCCAGGGGGCATCTGCATTCACCCCCTGTGCATGGCATGTTGTCATGGGGCATCTGAATCCCTCTGCCCATGGCACTGTGCCAGGTGGATCAGAACATGGCACACTGTCCTTGCAAGTGGCTCCATGCCAGGTCTGATCAGCACTATCAACCACTGTTGTGTCTTGCAGGGTGTAGGGCCAGGAAGTGACTTGGCACTTCTTTGAACTCCTGGGTTTGCAGGAGGGTGCATGAATCTCACAGGCCCTTCTGTGAACAAAGGAGGTGGCACAGCTGGAAAGAGACAGCAGTGAGCTGAATGTCACACCTTTGTGGTGGCATATGGTTGGGGGAGCAGCATGGACCCCTCACCATGGCACAGGGTCTGCCTGCCACCAGGAGCAAGCAAAGGGAGCTTCTCTGCTCCTCCCATCCCAGCTCTTCTGGCCTTTGGAGAACTTCTCTTGGGCTGCTATGACTCCGCTTTTATGACTTTGTTGGCTTTTCTTGTACGTCCTGAACACTTCATGAGTCTTGTGAGCCACTGTCCTAGATTATCCCAGAGCCCATTACTGGGCAGTGCAGGCAGCCAGTCTTGGCTGGACTGCTCCCACCTGTGCAGGTAGTGATGGTCTATGCTCCAGAAGATGGTACTTGCTGTCAGTGCTGTCCCATGGCAGGGTTTCTAAGAGAGCAGACCTCAGGCTGCCATTGTTGTCGTCACATCACTCTACTTGAGGCTCCCTGGCTGCCTTGAGTGACTCCTGGAGGAGAGGAATGTTAAAAATCTGCTCTTGTAGTAAGTTGGCACCATATCCAGCCACCGTCTGCTCTGTGCCAGAGCTTAGTAAAATGTTGGCGAGGACTGCAGCTCTGTACTCAGGCCCCCCCTTCCCCTTTTGTCTCAGTTGGTTTGGCAATTGCATGGTGGTAACACAGCTCAGGGTGGCACAGGAGCTTTGCTGCCCATATGCAGCTGGAAAGTGAAAAGGGATTTCCAGGCAGAACAAATGATAAAGGGAGATGGAATGTGAGGGTCTGTGGCAGCAGGCCAGGAGCATGCCAGGCGTTTTGCTAACCCTGGCACATTCACTGTGGCTGGGGAGATGCTGAGGATGGATGTGCCTCATCCCATGGCTGGAGAAGGTGCCCAGGTGTGTTGCTCCACAGGTGGCTGGGTCCCTTGGCTGCTGCTGAAGCTGGGATCTGAGGGGCTCAGGAAGGCAAGTGAGGAGCTGCAAGGCTCTGTGCAAATCCTATTTGTTGGCACTCCAGTTACAAGCATGGTAACTGTTGGCTTGGGAAGGGAGGAGAGATGCCGGCTCCTTCACTTTGTTGCTTTGCATCTTTGTCACTCTGTCTCAGTTCTCTCATTCATTTGTTCTTAATTATTTGTTAATTTCCTTCCCTTCTTCCTCAATTTGTTCTCTCAGTCATCTGCTCTCTCATTTGCTTTTTCTTTCTTTTGTTGCTGTTGTTTGCCACCTAATTTCCTTCTTTGATTCCTGTCACTCTTAGTTGCCCTCTCTCATTCCTTCTGCTTTTTTCTCTTCTTCCCTCTCTCCTTCCCCATGGCATTTACAGTATCTGTGGCATTTTTCTGGTGTTTTTTCTAATCCCAAGTGAGGTGCTTCCCTTCAGAGACACCTTGCTATTCCATGCAGAGCTCCTCAAGCTGCTGCCCCTTTGGTGCTGCACTTGGCAGGGGTTTAAAACTTGAGGGTGGCCCCAGTGAGCGAACACCTCACGGGGCTGACACTGAGAAGGGGAGGACCACACTCACATCCTGCCCTGAGCAGAGGTTCAAGGCAAGGCAAGGTTCAAGGCAAAAGCTGGCTCTGCTCCTCACCTTTGTGGGGTGTTGTGCTGGATGTGGCCGTGGCAGAGGAGGGATGAGGAGGTGGCAGAGGCAGCTCTGTGACCTCCACCTGGGCGATGTGTACACATGCAGGGGTGTGGGATGCTCTGGCTGCCAGGCTGGGCCTTGGCTGTGGGCACACCTGCACGTGCTGCTGCACTCATCTGTGCAGGGCTAATTCCACTGCTGTAGCCTGCAGGGAGCAGGTCCAGCCTGAGCTGGGCAGTAACAGGGGAAGGCTGGCAGTGCACAGAGTCACCAACTGGTTTGTGTTGGAAAGGACCTTAAAGCCCATGCTGTTCTACCCCCTGCCATGGGCAGGGACACCTTCCAGTATCCCAGGATACTCCAAGCTCTGTCCAGCCTGGCTTTGAACACTTCCAGTGATCCAGGGGCAGCCACAGCTTCTCTGGGCACCCTGTGCCAGGGCCTCCTCATCCTCACCGGGAATCATTTCTTCCCCATATCCCATCTAACCCTGCCTTCCTTCAGCTTAAACCCATTCCCCTTGTCCTGTCCCTCCTGACCCTTGTTCAAAGTCCCTTTTCCAGCTCTGTTGGAGCCCCTTTAGGCACTGGAAGGGGCTCTAACGTCTCCGTGACACCTTCTCCTCTCCGGGATTAACTATCTCCATTTTCAGCCTGTCACCAGAGCAGAGGTGCTCCAGGGAGACGTTAGAGCCCCTTCCAGTGCCTAAAGGGGCTCCAACAGAGCTGGAAAAGGGACTTTGAACAAGGGTCAGGAGGGACAGGACAAGGGGAATGGGTTTAAGCTGAAGGAAGGCAGGGTTAGATGGGATATGGGGAAGAAATGATTCCCGGTGAGGATGAGGAGGCCCTGTTAGAGCTGAGGTGCCAGCACCTGCCTCCAAGCCGCCTCCGCTCCCCTTCCCTTTGCCCGCCCTCCTGCCAGCAGATTGTGGGGCTGTGGAGCGCTGAGCCGCGGGTTCTGCTCCCCACGCACCTGCCTGCGCGTGCTGACGCCCGTGTGGAGGTGTGTGCCCGCGGCCTGCCCCTGGGCCCGGCTGCTCCCTTGTCCTCCAGCAGCTCCCACACGTGCTCGCCGTCCTTGGCACGCATTTTTGGGAAGGCACATGCCTGCGCACATCTGCGCTCACATGTCACCGGCATACACGGCGCCCCGACCTGTGCCCAGGCTGCCTCCCCTCTCCACCCTGCCATGTGTTTTCCCATGCACTCGCCTCACATGCTGCCATGCAGTAAATTGTCTCCCCCCAGCATGCAACCCACCGCCCTCTCCCCAAAACCCAGGCCAGCTAAAAGTGCTGTAACATAGTAGCTGCCTGAACTTCGATTCAAAGGTTAATATCAAAATCTGGAGTGGATTACCTAAAAATTACTTACAACACCATTAAAATTCTGAACTCTTTTTGTTGTGGCTGTAAATTAATTTAAAATGTCAGTTTTTTTGAGAAATCCAATAAGAAATTGAGCCAACGGAGCAATCTGTAAACTGTCTGGCACAGAGGAAAGTGTGTCTTTTCAATCGACAAGAAAAAATATGGGGCTTAACTGGAACCATATGGCAGCGCACTTGAGAGAAATCTGCTGAAGAGGAGGGAGGGGAGGGGGAACCCAAGCAGGCAGGAGCAGTGGGAGAGCTGGCGGCCTGTGTGGGAGAGGAGCTGAGGCTGCCCAGTGCGGAGCCCGGTGAGACAGGTGCATGGAGAGGACAGGTCCAAAGGAAAAGGGACAGCTCCTGGCTCTGCAGAGACCCACAGGCCAAGGCATCCTGGGCAGAAGGCAGTGGAGCTGTTCACAAGGTCCTTGCAGGCAGGTGTTGGCGTGAAGGGGCATTGTGTTTGGCAGCAGGGCTCTGTGAGCTGGGTCAGGGGCACAGAAGGGCTCAGCAGTAAGGGCAAGTGGGAAATGAGGTGTTCAAGTGGGTTTTCTGTGCTTTCTGTGCCCCTTCCTGGCCCACGAGCATCCTGACACCAAGTTCCTTCAGCAGCCTCCCAGCACAGCCCCTCTGCTGGTTGTCCCCCTCACCAGGAAGTGTGGATGGATGGCATGGATGGGGGGGGGGGCTTCTTAGCTCCAACCCAGAGGTAAGGTGGGCACCGGGAGGCTGGTGGGGAAGGGCTGCCACTCCACATCCCCTGCCCCAGCCCCCTCTCCTTTGGCTCAGATCCTCACAGCATTCCTTGAGCTGGTGAGAAACCCAGCTTCCCCTCTGTGTCTCCTGCCTGCCGACATGTGTTACCCATTAGGCCTTAATTTCAGAAGATTTACAACACATTAAGTAATTTGTAGGTTATTTCAACTTTAATCTGCTGAAGTCGAGAAAATCAAAATTAAATTCAAAACATACGGATCTTCAAAGTACTGGGATTGGGGATGGGAGGGGGTTGTTTACCAGCCCTTGCTTGTCTCTTCTCCAGTGTCACTGCCACAGCATCTCTTGTCCCCACCACAAAGCTGCCCTTCTCACCACCTTTGCTGGTAGCAGGGGCAGTGAGGGCCATAGAGGAGAGCTTCAGGAATCTCCTAGTTCTGGATGGGGGGGTGTCAGTGATCACAGAATGATGCCTTTTGGAAGTCCTCGGACTGATTGACCACTTCCATGGCACTAGAGGGAATGCCCTGGTCCTGACAGTTTCTTGTGATCACATCTGTCATGAGCTTGAGTGGCAGATGCACTCTGTCCTTCTTCCTGTATTCCTCTTGTATTCAGCAAGTATTCCTCTTGCTGAAAAAGGACTTGGTCCCCTTCACCTATTCTTCTTTTCCATCTGCAAGTAAGACCAGAAGAACCCTGTCCATACTGTGGATCTGTGGCTGGAGAATCCCTGTGGGATTTATCCAACATTCACATGAGCCTCCTACCCATAACAGGATTAGATCATTGACAGCTTTCAGAACGGGTCTGAAACTAGTCAAATCATTCCTTTTAGTGATTAGAGAATCCAGAGCTGAAATCTTCCTTAAACTCTTGAGGTGGGATGATAAACCAGTTGAATCACAGAACTGGGAGTCTTTTCTGGTGAACAGAGGCTGTTAAGGCGTTATCTTGGGGCTCAGGAGATCTAAGATTTGTCTCAGCTCTGTAGCATGCCAAGTTTTGTGTTGATCTAAAACAAATCTCTTACCCAATTTGTGCCTCAGTTCCCTGCCTGTGTAGTTGAAGTGATGCTTTTGGAGTAAAGCTGATGGAAAGGATATGTTGAGTGTCAAACTCTGCTGTACTGAGGAGCTGGGCCTCGTGTGGCTCCTGGGGTGGAGTCCCCAGGTGGTCTCAGTGCCTCAGTGCCCCCATGTGTGCAGGAAAAAAAAAAAGACTTTTTTTTTTTTTCTCTCCATGGACTTTGATGAATGGAAGGTGTATGTGTCACATCTCTGCTATTTTGCACTGATCTCTCCACCCACATCCCAGACAGTTTCCGGGTTCCCAGCCCACCAAATCCCTCAGGCATCTCTTCAGGGGCCCTTTCCTCTTCCAATTGAGTGCTGCCTTATCCCAGAGCTGGGTGGCGGGGTGCAGCAGACATCCCATTTGGGAGCAATCCAGAACTGCTGAAAGGCTGAGCGTGCTGACGAGTTGGTTTTTGTGCGTCCCTGCATTGCAAGGGTGCACAGCCCAGAGCTGACTTTGTTGTCTTGACTGTCTGTGAGCCAGATCCCCTGGAAGCTGGCTTTATCAGGAAATGTGTCATTGAATTGCACTTAGGGAGACAAGCACTTTTGAGGGTGATGTCCCCAGTTCTGCTCCAACAAGGAATCTGGACATGCAGGAAGCATGTTACACTTCATCTGCATCTGTAGGTTTTCCTGCTTCAGGCCTGAATACCTGGCTCTGTCCATTTCATATTCTTGCCTGCGCTGGGAAATTTTTATCAGTACCATCACAGATTTGTATTTTCTCTGAGATTATGCTTCACACGCCTTACACAGCTGCTCTGACCTGTTTAAAGGGGGTGGATGTGGATACAGATGTGGTGTGTGACTCTGTGTTTTATACAGACCACTGGGCAGCCATCAGAGTAGTAACTTACAGTCCCTTTTCATCTGGGTTGGTTTTAAACCAGATGTCAAAGCATGTATGCTGTAAAACAGAAATTGTTTCTTTAGTCTCTGCAGAGTTCATCTCCTGGGTCTTCTCCTTGCAAGGAGGAAAGAAAAGGATTTGTGTAGAGCAGTTTTCTGCTAACCCTTATGAAAAGTCTTGTGGAAGAAAAGGTTAGAATTTATTTTGATGTGTATTAGCTGGTCAAGCTAAACCCTGGAGAGCCTCTCAGATTCACATTAAAGGTACAACCTGCGTTATCCACACAAAGCATGTCTCTAGGTGCCAGAACTGGTGACTTCATTAAGACAAGGACTTCAGTTTTAATGGTGTCAGGAATCTCCTGTCTTTCTTAGTGCTGACCTATCCTAACACCCTGACAGTTAAATAAAATGCTTCTACCCACTGCTCACTCAGCTACAGGTGGTGGTGAGAATTTTTGCTTCTCTTTTCTAGGGAGTGCTGGACCTGAAAGCATGCAGGGAGATCTTCCCACAGCACAGGAATGCCATTTGGCAGTTAGTCTGGATTATGGGGCTGAGATGTTACTAGCCAGCCCTTTCAGTTTTCTCCCACCCCCTGCTCATGACTCTGTAGGGTGGTGTGCTGAGTTGATGAAGGTTTAGAGAAAATTTAAGGATCCTGTGTTGGAAAGTGTTATAGTGGAACATGAGCACACACCCTGACAGCCATGATGCCATTTAATTCAGGTCTAGTGCCCTTAATCCTCTTGTAATGATCAGCAAAAGTTCAGACTTTATGCAAAGTGAAGGAGCATTAATTGCCCTTTCCAAGCAAAGGGGAAATCAAGTCACAGGAAAAGTTACATGAATAATTTTCAGGTGTTCATGAGCCTTTGGCAGAGCAGGGAGTGGTGCCTGAGCACCCACCTCTCAATCCTGTGCTCTAACTTCTAGATCTAACGTTCCCAGACTTTTTTCAGTGGATGGGAGGCAGCTGAATAGAGAGTTGGCCTGATTGATGCCCTTTCTGTACATAATCACAGAATCTCCCTGTGGCAATTCCAGCAATTGCTTACGTGGGAGGTAATGGCAGGAAAATACTCTTGGTAGGATTTGTATGTGCTTTGTGTTTGCCTAAACCTGATCTCCTTGAAGTCCTAGAAGTTTGACTCAACACTCCAGTGCCAGCAGAATTGACCCTAGTGCTGGGCAGTTTTGCAAATCTGTGTCTTCTCAGTGGCTTTGAAAGTAGGTGGGGAGCTGAGGGAATGAGGAGGAGCCATCCACAGAAGTCACCTTTCCATCAGGTGATATTCCAGGGCAGGTATCAAACACCAGCAGCTGGAAACCTCTGCTTTTAACCCTTCTGCCTTTGGGATATGTCCTCTCTTGTATCCTTAAGCATCTTAGACTCTAAAATATGGTAATCTTTGGGTCTTCTGCCCACCGAAGGGTTCACAATAGAGGGAGGTGCATGTTTTCCCCCTGGTACAGCACAGTGTCAGAACAGCTTGGCAGTCTCCTGCCTCTGCCATGGGCTTTGACCAAGTCTAAGGTCTCACAGCTCACATGGGTGTGCTCAGTAGTGCCTTTAAACCAGCTGGCCACAGTGTGAACAGCACAGGCTCTGGTACAGGCTGATTGCCCAGGGCTCCATTCAGCTTCTCTGGGAGGTTTTGCTGCCAGAGCTGCTCAGCCTGAGGTACTCAAGGGAGCTGCAGTGTGGATACAGCCTTGGTGACTTGCTGTGCCCTTTCCCACCCTCTCCCTCTCCCTGTCCTCTGTGCTTTACGCTCAGGTGGACAAAGAGATGGTAAACATGCTGTAAAAAGTCATTGGCTTTGTTTGTCTGAGGCTGGTCATTTGTCCAGTTCGATATCCAAGGGCAGATGGGAAAGTTTGGGTGTGCTCTTTCCCAGTCTGATGGGTTTTGGTTCAGTATCTCAAAACCACTTCCTGGCTGAGCTGCTCAGTTGGAACGAGTTATGGAAGTGGAGAATGTGATCCAGGAATGCCGAGCTAGGCAGTGATGATGAGATCCCAGTTCAGTACATCTTATATGGGTACCTCTTGAAACTTCAAGGCAGTGAGATGCTTCCTAGACACCGTTTGTAATTGTGCAAAGAGAACAAGAGAAGACTGATTCTGGTAACTCCTGAGGATAACTTTTGGAGGATAACAGAATATCTTGCCCAGAAAGCACAAAAAGGGTCATGGAAAGCTGCTTCCGAGTATCTCTGCTGGTTGGGCTGGGGAGGGATGCAAGCTGGAGGGGCTTGATGTGCAGCAGGAAAGAAGGCCTCGGCTCATCCGAGCGTGCCAGGCAGGTAGCTGGTTGCCCTGTTTCTCCTTGGTGTCTGCTAGTCTCTGAGTCCTGGTTCACAGCTCCCTGCAAGCCAGGGATGGAGGAGATCCTATGAAAATGATGATATGTGACAATCAGTCACAGCAATTAGTGTTTTGGTTAACAGGCCTTTTTTGTTTTCTCTCACCCAGACAGAATGTCACAAATAAATCCTCGCCTGCATTTGCATATTAATTGGATCGGAGACGTCAAGCATCTTTCATTAAAGAAAATGATCTGCATATTTGGAGACATAAAATAGTTATTTTGATGGGTTTTTTTCATAGGATCAGGGGGTGGGGGAGGAAGGTGATGGGAGCAGTGGAAATTGAGGTAGAGTGAAGGCAGAGAAAGCAGCTTTTGTGGTTAACCCCTTGTGGCCCAGAACGAGCTGGTGCCCAAAGCAAAAATAATAATAATAATATAAATAAATAAATGCTGGGCCTCAGAGCAGCTTGTAGAGCACTGCACCATTCTCTCCATAGCTTTGTTCTTGAGCCCATAGGGTTTCTAGGTAGCCACAAATACACTTCTAAAACATCTTCCCCTGTCTACTGTGCCCAGCCACAGAGCTGGGCTGTTACAGGGCCCTCCTTGCCATCTCCTTTTCCTGATGGCACCTTGGCCATCCTGAGGACTGCTTCCTCTCAGGCTGTGCCAGTATCAGGCCTTTCAGATGGCAGGGTCTGTGTGCAGTAGGTGGCCTGCATGCCTGAAGGAAGCAGTGGCAAAAGGAGAGGGACCATGTGCCTGGGGGAACACCCTGGCCACAAGGGAGGGAGATTCTTATGCTCAAATCTTGCTTCTGTTACTTCCAGCTTAGGCGAGGGAGGTGCCAGAGGGCTGGGATGTATTGTTTCCACAGCTGGGACCTTCTCCTTCTCTCTTTCTATGGTCTCTTCTGATTCAAGGCAGGGATAAAATTTGCTCCAGTTCAAGTCAGTGGTGGTGTATGTGGTCGATAGGAGAGTCCCCTCTTTAACTCCTGGATTTCTACCCCTATGCTAGCCTTTGGTACTTTTGGCAGCAGCCCAGGGCAGGATGTAAGGAACTTTACCCTCTACTTTGGAAGCTGACTGGGGAATTTCTGTAGGCAGCATGCAGTGGCTTGAGATGGATTTTGGCTAGGACACGGAGGTTAACACTGCAATGGTTCCAAGGGTACATTCACATGAATGTAAATGATCATGTTATGGCAGATCAGCAAGTTGCTGCTTGTTAGCTGTGCTGCCGTGGGACTCTGAGAACACTGTTTGCCTGTTGCAAATTCCAGGTAAAATGTATTTTCCTGAAACTGATACAGACATGGATTGAGGGATTGGCTTCTCCTTTGCAAGTTTCTATGGCATTGGTGAGTGCCCTTGTCTACCTGCTCACGTAGAAGGCTCCCTCCCTCAAGCCCAGTCCTTTTCAGCCAGTCTGATGATGTGGACCAAGATCTCACCAAGCTCATTTCACTGAGGTGTCCCTAAAGACAGGTTGCTCCAAACCAGCAGGTGTGGCAGCAGCTTTGGTTTTGCAGGTTCACAATGCCTTTATCTTCAGAGCTGCCCTCAGGAGTCTCAGCTGAGCATTGCAGAGGAACACGATCTTGGGATTGCCCAGTGCTGAGCATGACAGGAGCTGGCAGCCTCATCAAGGCACAGCAGGAAGTGTCCTCTGGTCCCAGGACACTTGGAGAGGAGCCCATGGAGGGCTCCCTGCCATTCCTGAACAGTGGTTTGCATGGCACAGCTCTAGCTCCCTACTGGAATGCTTCCTGGGACTGGGTCAGGGAGAAAGGGGAAAGACACGGATGTGTTTGCAATCATGGCACATCACCTACGTCAGGCTTTGCTTTATTCTACTGTTAAGAGCTCTTCCAAGTCAGAAGGACCCCTGAGGACATCTCCTGGGGTCAGTTTTCAGGATTTTCCATTTTTCGTGCATTAGAAAACAGGGAATTTGGTTCAGAAAGCCCATCTGCCTTTTGGGCAGAGCATGGTGCTCACTTTGGTATAGCCTGGCATGAGCAGATCCCTCTGAGGCCATGCTTTCCTGGGGGAGTTTCCCCATATGCCAAACACAGCTCAGTCTGGAAGCTGAGAGTAAGGACAAAGCAGAGACTCTGGTTAGGCAAGTACTCCAGAGCTGTCAGTAATGGAGTGTGGGGGCTGCTGGGGTAGGTTTAAGGAAATCAGCTGGGAATAGATGAGAGATAATTTGCCTTATCAAAGTGCAAGGAGCAGGTCTCTCTGGGTCTCTGAAATCACTGCCAGAAGGAGGGGATGGCAGTGCAACCCTGAGCATGTGAATGCTGGTTTGGGGACCCAGCTTCTTTTCTTGGCTTTGCCATGACCCATTTAACCTTAAACAAGTCATCAAGAGATGAAATCACCTGTCTCAGCTTTGATTTCCCTTTGCCTGCCTCTGATATTTTAGCCCAACCACCTCAGGCTGTCTCATCCTCAAAAATCACCTGGTGCACAAGGGGTCAGGCGTAATGGAGCTGCCATAAAGGAGGGTGCAAGGTTGCCTTTCCTCTGTGCTTGGAATCTCCGCAGGAAAGGTTTTGGCACATGATAAAATCTTCAGGGCGCTCTTTAGTAGGAAGATTCAGCTACTGGCTCCAGAGAGCTCTGTCCTAGATGAAGGGACTGTGTTTCACACCCCTGTACTGTTTCATTTTGTGGAAAGGCCTGTAATTAGCCACGATTCCTCTCTTTACCCCACACATCAAGGCATGTTGCTGGGTTTTTTTCAGAATCCTGATCCTAGGAAGCCATCAGTATCCAGGAAACTTTATCACACACACTCGAAATAACCCAGAAAGCTGCCAGCCCCATATTAGGGAATGAATCCCTGTCAGAAAGTAAAGTGGATGCAAAATTTATTGACAAGCTACTGTGACTGCAGGCAATTTGTGACCCAGCCCCTTCCTTTACCTCCACCCCTCCCCATGAACAACAACCCAAAAAAAGCCCTCTTCAGTCCTTCAGTCTTTATATTTAGCATGTCTGGGTCCCTTGTCTCAGCTCCCAGTACTCGCAGCATGCTCAGGAGCCTTCCCAGGGGAACAAAATACAGCTGTGGGCAAGGAGGTCAGCACAGTGTCCTCCCTGTCTGCCCCACATCCAGTCATTTCCATTGTCTCCTGTAGCTCAATACAAACAAGAAAAACATCAAAACCAACAAAATCCCAACACCATCCAGACTAAAAGTTCTTTTCCTGAGCCAAAATTGTGGCAGAGGGTTGCTGTCCTCCTTGCTCCAGTGCAAGGCAGGATGAGCAGGAGGTATATGGGCTCCTCCTTGGGCTGCTAAGGACAGAACATGTTAATCTTTAATGACTAAGTTTCCCCATTTGTAAATCTCTACCATCACTGCAGCCTCCAAAAGCGTTTCATGTCTGCTGGTAAATTTCCTGGAGAGGTTCACGGAGCTTCTGTAGTTTCTGCTGGCAGTGTAAAATTCTACTTGGAGCAAGGATTTGGGATACTTGCTTGTGACTTTTAACAAAAGGATTTGTTTATGAATTTTGTTCTGCTCTTCCTTATGAGGAAGGATAGGCACTCAGGAATATCATCTGTGAGGTAGCATGGGCTTAGGCGTGAGTTGCTGTAGAGATGTGAAATGTCACTGTACTATATATGTATTAGGATCTAGAGAAAAGAAGGGAAGTGTAGGATGTGCGTTAGCAGAAATGCACACGGAAATTTTTCTCTTGCGGTTCTTATGGGAGGCAGGTATCCCTCAGGCTCACGCTGTACCAAAGCACAGAAAGGTTCAGTGTCAGACCACGGCCACCATGGGATCAGAGGCTCCACTCTGAGGACAGGATTGGTTTGGGGAGAACTGCATCTCTCCAAGCAGGAGTTTGTAGGAGAAGAGGGTTTGGTGGTTTGTGGCACATTCAGCTCTGCTGACGGAGCTACAGATTGTCTCTTTGGCACCTGCTGTCCCTTAGCAGTCGGACGGCACCATCAGTCATATCCAGACACCATCAGGAAATGATTCACAATCAATTATAATTGCTCTTCACCTACTTCCCGTATAAATCACTGATGTTTCACTGCAGATGCAGTGAAACTCAGGAGCAGGAGTCTCTTCCCTCGACTTTCTGCCTGTGTCTCAGGCCCACCCACTGAGTTTCTTGGGATGGCCCTGCCATTCTGAGAAGCAGCCAGTGATTGGGGTTTAAAATGTTTTATTGCCTCTTGAACTTAGGGATAGATGAGAGGAGGATACTGTGTGCTCTTCATGTCTCTATGATCCATGGGTGGGTGGGTGGGGAGAGGGGCTGTGAGACAAAGCTCACACCTCCAGCATTCAGCTGATGGCAGAGGTTTTAGGAAGAGGCAATGGAAGCAGAGATCTCATTAATGCTGGATTAGGCCCTAAAACAGCCTTTCCCAATCCTGGATCCTGGGTGGAGTTTACCAGACAGGTGTTCTCACTTTCTTATTCATTCTTTTTCTCCTTCCTCTCCTTGTCTCTTCCAGGCTTGTTTGTGTGAGTAGCAAGGAGAGGGACTGGTGTTCAGAGCTGGATTTCAAGCCGAGTAAAGACCCGCTAAGGCGGGTGGCACCTAATGCTGTTTGATTTTCATGGTATCAAAACATTATGAGCTCTTCTTTTGAAATCTCAGCAGTGCGTAAGATGGAATGAAACACCTTTGGGGAAGGGAAGGTCAGAGACTGAAATATCCTTTTGGAGAAGGGCAGAAAGCCAAGCTGGAAGGGTGAGATGCACGGAGACTGCGGAGGGGGGAAGAGAAGTGGGGTGAGGGTGGTGAGGAGGGATTCCAGGAGACCGAGGCTGGGCACAGAGTGGGATTGCCAGCACAGATCCTGTCTGTCCGGAGCAGCAGGGAGGTGTGAGGCCGTGGGTGTGTGGTGCAGGGAGCCCGGTCAGGCGGCCGCGCGCTGGGGCAGGCGCGGGCGGGCAGCTGCAGCGACTTCCAGGCAGATGATTATTTTATGGAGTCCTCAGAAGTCCAAAGTTATGTATGTTTGTAAAGCGCCGTAACGCTGAGTTTATTTAATGTGGTTTTAACTGCTGCATGCTTTTATAAATCAAAATAATTAAAAATAATAAATTTGAAGGTTAAACAACAGCCTGTGCTGTGGCAGAGGAGAGAGAATGTCTCTGGGCTGTGTTTATGGTAAGGGAAACAGGGGTTCCCAACAGCTGCCTGCACCACTGTCACATCACTTGGGGGCTGGGGGCGGGTTTCAGGCTGCTGTAGCAGGGAAAAAGTCCAGGCTGTGACACAGCCATATCCCTTCACACCCTGTCAAGGCTATCATGAGGAGAAGCACATCCAAGTGGCAATGGCAGCCCCAGTTGTGTCCTCATGACTGCCAAAGATCGCTGATTCTCTTCCTCTTCTCCTGGTTTTAAAGCACCTACAGACACTTGGGTTTGCTGTGCTCCTCATAGGATTTTCCGGCTATCGATATTCTTGTTGTTGCAGGGCATTTCTATTGATGCCACATCTCAGCCTGCATTATTTACACAGAGCTATCGAATCTGTCCCAGTATTCAGGACAGCCTGACAGAACCCAGCCTCCCTCTTTAAAGGTTAAACAGGCCAGGTCCCCTCACAACATGGACTTGGGAAACGCAGGGCTCCAAACACCTACCTCCCTCCACACACACTCCCTTTCATTTTAGCTCAGAAAGGTTACCCTGAGGCGCCGGCGACTGGGAAGTGGAGGGTGCTGGAGAGTGTGTGTGTCTCTTTAAATGCTCTTTGTGTCAGCATGATAAGGAATTTGATGGCTTTATCAGAAATACCAAAGCTTTATTTAGCAGGGTGAGGCGAGCGCCACTCGGCCCCTCACAATCTGCTGATAAATTGGAAAAAAAAATAGAAAGAAAGAAAGGAAGAAAGGAAGAAAGAAAGAAAAAGAAAGAAAAGAAAGAAAGAAAGAAAAGAGGTGGTGGGGAGAGGAAGGTCTAAACTTTCCTTCATTACATTTGGGTATGGCCCAGCTTTCAGGGAACACGGAGCTGGACACATTCCATACCCAATTCCATACCACAGCCTCTCTGGATGGTGAGACCAGGTGCATGTTAGTGTCCTTGCTTGAGACCAGAGCTCTTGTGAAGCACAGAAGCAGCTTGGGTTTATCCCATTTTCTCTTCTGGTGTCCCCACTGCTCACCTGGTTGTATCTCTTGCATTATCCCTTTTCTTCTTTTGTCCCCAGTTTGCTGGATTGGTTATCTTCCCTTTCACCTCTACCCATGGTATCAAGCATTTTGAGCAGCATCTGGGCTACACTACAAGTCTTTGGTTATAAAGGCCTCACTATTTTTTCTTCATCCCTCAGACTATGGATTTCAACAAGATGTTTGAGTTTGGCTGTTTTCTGAGTCTTGTCTGCCTTATCTGGAGTTTCCCTGCCAGGTTATGTGAATAGGAGGCACAGCAATAAGGTGAGAAAGGAGAGGTGTCTCATGAGGTCATGAGAGGAATGACCTTATGGAGGTGAATTCTGCATAGTATTCCTTCTGCACCATGAAACTGGCAAGGGGCTCACAGCTGGAATGGGAAACACCCCCCAGATTAGGTTTTGTCCCAGCCTACATTACTAATCCAGCTGCAGGAAGACAGGCTGACATTTGAGGGGCATATCCACCCTTGGATCTTTTCAGTCCTCCTGTGTCCCACTGGGCTGTGAGAGTTTGTTTGTCAGTGCTCAGCCCAGTTCTCCTACTGATGGGCATCCCTCAGATGGGGGAGTAGACGTGGTTGAGGAACTGGTTTGGGTGAGATGCTGCTCTCCCACTGCAGAGATACATGATCTGATTTATCTGTTGCAGACCCTCGTATCCTGCAGTGAGGTCAAAGCCAAGGCACAGAAATCTTCCCTCAATGCACTGTTGATGGGTTTGGAGAAGGCAGTGCTGAGTGAGGAGCCTGGGATCACGACCCCATCCTGCCTGCGCTTTGTAATGCTATCACTGCTTTCCTTCCAAATAGGCTAAAACATCCATTTGCTAGTTACATCACAGAACTGGGAGTCAAGTCTCCTGGTCCCTAGCCACAGCTCTTCCCCCATGGAAATGTGCTGCCTTCTCTTTGCCTCTGTGGAAGCACTTCATGCACATGAGCAGAGCAGCACCTGGGTTTGCAACAGAGCAAGGAGTGTGCAGTGTTTTCCAAAGGATGTCCATTGCCATGGCTCCATCAAGGTTGAAGGAGTTGTGCTGTCTTGCTGAAACAGATCTGGCCCCATGGTTGTGCAGCTGTCTGAGATCTGGGTTGGGAGGTGCTCAAGACAGACACAGTATTTCTCCTGATCTGCATTTATCATTAACACATGATATATATTATATATCATTGCCATGTTTTGTTGTTCTTTGCGTGCCTGCACGCAGGCCACACACATTGTGACAGCTTTGGTCCCTTCTTGATCTCGTGCCTCCACACCTTTTCTTTCTATCTTTGTGTTCATTCTTACTCCTCCTCTTTCCTTTCTCTCTTTCGTTTGATTTTTCCTCTCTCCTTGGCTTGCACGCATGCACACAGACAAACACATACGCTTACAAAGACCTTTCACAGTTGGATCATCTGTTCTTGGCTCTCGCCCACATCTCTTTTTGATGTGGTTTCTGGAGGGTTTGGGCCAAGTCCCCCATTTCTCTCTCTGACATCAGGAAGCCTGCTGCAGCCTCTGATTCCAGCCGGATCTGGTTAACTCTCTTAGGAAACCTTGCCACCTCCCAGAGTACAACTGGTGCTCTAAGCCTGGCCGGAAAGGAGAAAGAGGGCTTGATCTGTGCTGAGTTACAGCCTGATGTTCTGGACAGTTATTTGTGATTTACACTGATTAGCATGAGCACAGAACAAGGTTCTGAGCTGATGCAGCATGGAGTGACTGAAGGCACTGACTATGGAACTGCTCCTTTAGAAGATGTTTCCCTTGTTGGGGTGGTGTGGTTGCTTTTCCTCTGCAAATCTGGCTGTACAGGAGCAGTCCCCTGAGCTCCAGGCAGGGCTCTGCCTCTCAGCTCCCATTTTGTGGCTTTTTTAAGGATTTAAAGCACATTTTCTCTTGGCCTCAGCCTGGGACATCTTTTGGCTTTTTTGAAACCCTGTCTGGTGCACTGCTGTCCCTCTAGCAGGGAGGACAACCTGTTCACTTGAGCACCATATCAGAGAGAACCATCCATGTTCCCCAGGAAATGCAGCTGTCAGTCCCACAGGCAATTCCTCCTCCGGCAGGCAGCTTAAAGATGGTGTGATTGTGAGAGGGTGAGTAGACAAGTTTAAAAAGGCTTAACAGCAATCGGGTCTAAACGACCCCTCTTCTCTGGAAGGTTTCAAAGATTCATTGTCACTTTTAGGAAGAGAGGCTTTCCTGAGTGCTCCCTGTGTGATGTCTCTCTGCGGCCGCGGAGTGGCTGCATCGCAGCTGGCTGAGCTCAGAAGTGCGCTGGAGTCCCCTGGGGGCTGCTGGCAATAGTTGTTTTCAGCACAGAGCGGGTGGATGGGACAAAGGGACAGAGGCAGGG
Organism: Certhia americana; assembly: GCA_018697195.1. Lineage (NCBI taxonomy): Eukaryota > Metazoa > Chordata > Aves > Passeriformes > Certhiidae > Certhia > Certhia americana. The sequence continues at coordinate 198,050 of CM031875.1, forward strand.
ACACAGCCCGCTCTTCTCAACACCCTTCTGGTGAACTCCTGCCCAAGCTGCCCTCGTGGCTTGTCTCAAATCCTGTTAAGTCGGCAGCAAAACTTTCACCAGCCTCGGTAAAGAGCAAACATTTTCAGTCAAGTCAGTCGCAGGGCCAGGGATGGGGTTAGGAGGGAAATACCTGAGCGACAATTTGCTTTAATGGAATGGGGAAGGAGGTGAGAGTAGATTGCTTTGGGCATGGGTAATGGGGCATGGAGACCTCACTGACTCAGCCAGCACTGCGAACTCTAGCCTGGTCACTCAAGCTGTGGCTGCTTGTCCTCTTGTCTGAAATGAGCCCATCATCTCAGCCTGCAACCTAGCAGGCTCATGTCCCCTGCCACAATGTATCTTTCCATGTGGCACTAACTGGCCACACCAACCAGGAGCTGGGGCCAGAGGGGCTGTGGAACCTGGACCCCTTTGGCTTCTCTTGCAGCTCAGTGATGAAGAGGGGACAGTTTGCCCCACGAGTGCCCACACAGTCCACATGCAAACTTGGCATTTGCTGATGATCCTGGGCTAAATTTGTTCCTTTCTAAAAGGAAAATTTGTATAGAATGGGCTAAAAGGCCTCAGGCTCCCCCAGTGCGGGCCTGGGGTGCTGGGATAGCACAGCTCCTCCCTGAAGCTGGCTAATAGAAATCAGTCCTGATTAGGATTAGTCCAGCCAGCACTGAGCTGGCAGGCTGATAATCTAATAAAAATTCCCAGGATTGGTTTACTCTGGGGAGGATTTGTGCTGGACGCGGGAGGAGCAGGATTAGCCCAGCTGTGTTAGGGAAGGGAGGGCAGCCCAGGGTGGGCCAGGAGGCTGCCGAGAGGGTGGGGGGAGCAAGATGGACAGCAAGAGTAAGTGGAAGTGACAGGGTCAGACCGGGCCTTTGTCCTACAGCCTGATTAGAGAGTCTGCCCCCAGTTTCTTACACTTTGGGATGTTGTCGGACAAACTGGAGCTTAAATCTGTCAGAGCACAGTAGAGATTGGAGTTGACATCCCAGGAACATATTCCTTGCTGTGCAGAAATCCAGCCCTGCTGGGAAAATGTGAAATGCCCGCCCCAACCCCCTCTAAGTTGGAGGAGATGAGCTCAACTTCTTCCTTTAGCTGTGTCGGGTGGTTGAGGCAGAGAGCAGAGAGGCTTCTCCAGAAGCCGGGATCTGCCATGAGTGATCTGTGTTGAGTTCCATACTGCTCCCTCCGGCTTCAGCCCCTGATGGAGAGGAAGTCCTGACAGCCAGGTTGCTCTCCAGCTGAAATTACCTGGCCTTGTTGCATGTGGGGGCAAAGGCACACACCACATGTGAGTGAGAACTCGGCAAGAGATCTTGGTTCCACCACGGAATCTTAGGGTGGGCACTGAAGCTCCTTCGTATGCAGGGAGGAGGTCTGAAGCTGCAGGCAGTGACTCTTCAGACTGGGGCTGCCATGGACTTTGTGGGCTGCTGTTGTTGAGGAAGACCCTTAATAGGGGAGGCAGAGCAGGAAGGTAATTTTCGGGCAGTAGTAGGCAGGCCCCAGCTGTGCAGACAGTGAGGAACAAGCTTTTCAGTGTTGTCGGTTTTTTGGCAGCCCTGTGAGGGCTCCATGCCCCACGCTGGGTTGCCTGGGGAGCTGCTGTGCAGCACACAGGCACGGGGAGCTCTCTCAGCCCCTCATCTGGCTGCTCTGATGGTGAGCAGAGGGCACCCAGGCGGCCTCTTTGATGCAGGAATTCTGGACCTGCAGTGCCTGCAATGGCTGTGAAAAACAGAAGTAACCCTGAAATGTGTGTGCCCATTTCCCTCATTTTAAATATGGGGGAGGAACAAAGACTCAAAGTTTTCACCTTGATGTTGCACAAGATGATCCATGGATTATTTCAGATATAGTCTAGTGCAGAATCTAAAGGTGCCCTGATAGCCTGCTCTGGCTGCTTCCGTTGTTTAAAGCTCTCTAGGCAAGTCAGGACAGAAAGTAGCCCCACAATCTTCCAAATTCATCCTTTAACTCTCCCTGTTACTCTGTTCTCTTCACCTTCAACTCATCTAGACTGACTCTTCTGGTCCTTGCATGAGAATTCCATCACAAAATCCCAGAGCCTCTAAATGTGTCTTATCCCTGTGGGGACACTGCAGAGAGACCCTTTGGAGCATGAAGGGGGGAGTTCTGCTAGGAGCAGAACCAGAATAGCCACTTCAGATGTTCCTGGACACAAGGCAGGAGCTGTATAGAATGCATACCTCTTCCTTGAGTCAGAACCTCACAGAGAAATATGCTTGGACCTACAGAGGTTGCAGATTTTGTGAGGGGGTTTTTGTCCTTTCAGCAATCTGCTGCTCCTGTGGATGGGCTGGAGCATTTCCCAGCCGAGTGGATCTGTCTGTGGACCAGCATCCTAAACGCTCTGGGATCTGGTGTTGTTTGGGGCACCCTCCCCTTCAACTACCAACCTCTGTCCCCATCAAAAGGTAAAAAACAAAAAGGAAAAGCCTCTAGGATGAAACCAGGATAACTAAGTAACAGGAGCTGTGTCCTCTCCAGGCTCGGGTAGCTGCATATATGATTGTCATCTTGATGAAATCCCCCCGGATGTAATGAGCTGATTTTCTGCTGTTAATATTGCATCTGCTGATGAAGGATTCGTTAGGATAATGGAACGAAGCTAAAATATAAATGACTCGCTGTCAAGAAGCAGCTTTTGCTAGTGTACTCCTGACAGTTCCTCGGCCATGGCTAGGGAGTTTTGTGTGCTCTGCACATGTTTGCAAGGTGTGTGTGATTGTCGGGTCCTGCATGTTCAGGGACACACGGGTGTTCCCTATGAGCCCACTGTTGGGTGCCCAGAACCCTCTGGCACACCATGGCCACTGGCAGGGTTCTCTGTGCCAGAGGGGACCAAGTGGTGCTGCCTCAGAGAGCAGCAGCCAGGGAAAGTTCCTGCTTTGCTGGGCTGAGGCTGCCAGAAGAGGGGAGGGAATGTGTGCTGCTGGAAAAGCATCTGTGCCTTCACTCCAGGTCATTTTCGAATCTGGCATGTTCCTTTTCTCTTCCAATTTAATTGCAAAAGTTGCTGTGTTTTCTTTCTGAACAAGTGAAATCAGTTTAAGCATGTTATAAAGTGAAACAGATATTTGCTCACAAGGCTTTTGCGAATGCAGAGTATTATTTTCATTGGAAAATGCAAAAAAAGATCTTGTTAAAAGTGGTTGTCATACTGCTGAACAGTAATCTAACATCTGGGCAGAAAATCTCCAAGTTCCACTGCTGGTTTGGAGAGATGGGGTTGGTTTTCCTTGCAAAAAGTAGAAAAGAACCAGCTCTGTCAATGAGGGGATTTTAACTTTAATGCAGTTTTGCACACATGACTCCAGCACTAGTTTCTCACCCCACATCTAAACAGGTATCAAATCATTGTTATCAGATGTGGAAGGAGGAAACTTCCACAAAATACCTTTAAATACCTTTTCAAGTATCTTTGGTACTTTTGACTTTCTGTACATTTCATAACGAAATTAACCAGAAAATGAAATTGCCAACCCTTCCTTTTACTCTGTGCCTGAGGGCATTTGGTGTTTTCCCTGCAAGTCCAAAGATACATGTCCAGTTCCTGGACCCTTGAGAATCTCAGCTTTCACTGTTTGTTTGGGGGGATTTTTCTTTTAGTTTTTAATCACATTTCTCTCTTTTGATTGCCAAGGGAAAAAAAAAAAAAAAAAAAAAAAAAAAAGAATGCAAACATGAACCATAATGGCTCAAAAATGAAATTTAAAGACCTTGTTTTCCATTATTATTTTTCAAATCCCATTTTCCACCAATTAATGTCAGGGATCAGAGCAGTGATTTTAGGGTTTTTTCCATAGCAGAAGTGGTGGTGGGCAGCCCCTCTAACCTGCACACCTTTGGTGAATATTTGAACAAAGCCTGTCCTGGCACTACTTTTGGGGAGTTCTTCTCACTGTTCAGAATCCTCTAGTGAGGAACATCAGTGGTATAATTCAATCATTCTTTACAAAAGACAGTGAATATCAGTGATGGAGGAGGGTGGAGACACATGAATATGATGCTGGAAACCTTGCATTGAAATGTATTTGATGGAAAACAGCCTTCTGACCAAGTGAAATTCAGAGTGTGTGGGGAAAAACATACATGTAGCACTTTGTCAGCCTATTTGTGAAAACATTTCTTTGCTTTTGTTCCTGATAAAGACTACATGGAAGAAAATTTTCAACTGAAAATTTATTTTCCCACAAGATATTTGTCAGGAAAAAGAACAACCTTTCCTGTCCAGCTTTCTATCAGAATTTGACTTGTGCAGTCCTAAGGAAAGGAGTGAGATGGAGTGGCCTCCCTGGAGGCCAAATGCAAAAGGCAACGAAGCCCAGGCATCTCCCTGTCCCACTGAATTCCTAGAGACAACTCTGCCAGGACTCTGATATGCCAGAAAAGGCAGAACAGGGATTTTCTAGAGGATGAGAGTTACTCACTGTGGGAAAGCCGTACAGAAAAAGTGGAAAACCTTTTGTGCTTCTGCACTTTGTATTGCACACACTTGAAAGTCCTGAACTCACAGAGGAAGAAGCTGGTGAACAATTTGCAGTTTCTTTGCTACCTCTTGGCGAGAGTAACACAGCCAGTCCCAGGAAACTGCAAGTTGTGAGCTGGGCTCCAAAAATGTGAGATCATCCCAGAGTTTTGGAGATGGAGTAGGGAAATGCCAAAGGGTATGACATTCTTGGACTTGCATTCTGAGTCCTTCAGCCTTTCTGGGCTTTTCTCTGCAGAATTAGCCTTGGCAAGGGGGAGGAGGTGGGAAGGGAGGTCTGACCAGAATCCGCCCCTCTTGGCATCTCTGAGACATTTTATACCAGTTGCTTAAGGGCAAAGAGCCAGATCCTGAGCCAGCATTGGTGTCAGCAGGGCCTCCGTGATTCACACACACTCGGGCTCTCCTCCCAGTGTCAGGGAAACTCTTTTGAGGAATTTGGTTGCAAATTCAAGCATGGCTTGGCTGGGACAGAGTGTCTGTGTTATGGGAGGGACCTCTTGGCTCTGGGGCTTGTTGTATTTTGGCAGGCTCAACCTATAGCAACCAGCCTGGGGGGATAGCACAGACTTCTCCAATCCTCCACTTCGGCTTTTCCTCCATTTCCACTCTTCCCCAGGTATCTCCAGGGCCTAGCAAGCCCTGTCACCTCTTCCCACATACCAGGTCTCTTGAGCCGTCACTTTGGAGCATTTCTATGTGCATGTTTCTGTGTGTCACACTTTTTTTTTTTTTTTCCTAGGGTCCCCTGCCTCATCATTATCTTAATCAGTGTTGTGTTAAGTTTCATGCTTCCTTTGACCTTTATTTTTGGCCTGGTTATGCTGTTTATATGCCTCTGACACTTGTCCCCTGGTGCTATTGCCAGGGAAACTCAGCGCTGAGGCCTTTCCCTTTTCCCCCACCCCCTTGTCCCTTTCTGTTTAATTTTTTTCTTTCCTCTTTTTTTTCCCCTTTTTTTTTTTTTTTTTTTTTTTTTTTTTTTTTTTTTTTTTTTTTTGGCTTTTAACATGGTTTTCCTAAAAAGTTTTTTAATCAATCAAATTTGAGGCAGAAAATAGGCTTGGTCACGCCTGGTCCTTGGGTCGTGTGACACTCACTCAGGGTCCTGACAGCTTCTCAAAGGGGGCGGCCGGGCTGAGGAGGGGGGCCGGGCTGAGGAGTTTCCCCAGGAAAGGGCCGGTTTCCATGGCACTGCCCCGGCCTCGCCGCCATCCGCCGGCCCGACGTGGGCCTGAGGCTCCTCAAAAGGGCCGTGCGGGTGTGAGGGGCCGGCGAACAACGGCGGCGCGGGGGCTGCGCCGACAGCTGCCGGGGTTCTCTGCCACCGCAGCTCGTGGGGAGCCAGGGCCCCAGAACAATCTGCATAATCACGGGCTTTTCAGAGATGCCCCATTTTTCATCCCCATCTGAGGCAGTTCCTCAGGGGGGGCTCTGGCATGGAGGGACAGTGCCTTAGCGCTTCTCAGTGC
>CM031875.1:204089-330471 GCA_018697195.1 Certhia americana
CACCTCTGTTCCTCCTTTCTGCCCTGTGTTTGCAGGCAGGCAGGTGCTCACACCTCTGTGGAACGCAGTCTGGGGCCGGCATGGAGGGAGTGTGGAGCCAGCCTGGTGGATGTGTCAGTGCCAGCTCCCACCCGGGCTCAGCATAAGCCACAGCATCCTGGGCACTGTCGCTTTTCCCTTGGATCCTCCCTGATTTCCTCTCCCTACCCTGCCCTCGGAAACCACTTGCCTTTCTGCTGACTGCATCCAAGGCTCTGCATCTGGGATTTTAAAACCCTTTTCTTTGCCCCCCCAGCCCCTTTCTCTCTTCTCACTCTTCTCCCTCCTGTCCTTCTTTTCCCCGTGCCCTTTCCAGTTCTTCATTTGTGCAGGGTCTTTTTCTTTCTCTCTTTTTTATAATTAATGATTAGCTTTAATTGGTTTGCTTAGGCAGCCTGACAGCAAATTAGCAGGAGCCAGCCCAGGGCTGCCGAATGCCAAGTTTGGGGACTGCTATGCTTTACAGATGCCGTGGCAGGAGATGAACTCCTTGGGATCCTCCCTCGGCACTCCCTGCTCTGCTGGGCTGGGCTGTAGCTGTGCTACAAGCTGGGGGTCCAGGGACTTCCCTGGTCCTTGGTGCCCTCTGTGCTGGGAAGCTGGGACTGGCTGTCCATGGTCCCTGGTCTTCTGTCCCTTGCCTGGCTCCCAAGGTGTCCAGTGGGCACTGAGCTGCAGGGTTACCTCTGGAATGGTCTGTGTCCCTTTCCTACTGCCCAGTGCTGGTTTTCCTCCTCCTTTTTACATGATCACCTTTATTGAGCTGGGCTCTGCTCAACAGGTTTGAGAAGAGGGGACAGGGTGAGAGGCAGGGCAGACTCTGTACCAAGGGGACTCTCCAGCACAGTGAAACAAGCAACTCTACCCAGGGCTAAAGGCAGGTAATGGGGACAAGGTGGGGAGAGAAGGGGAGCTTTACTCTTTTCCTCTTTCACAGTGATTTCCCTTTGCTTTGCTTTTCTTTGCCTTTTTTATAGCTCCCATTTTTCTTTTTTTATGAGAGAGAAACTGCAGGGCTCTCCCAGGGCTGGGAAGAGTGCTTGGTCCCAGGCTGCTCCCAGCCAGATGGAGGGGAAAAGAAGGGGGGCAGTGGGCCCATAATCCTGGGAGGAGAGTTTTCCTAGTTAAAGAGGATTGGGGATAGAGTCTAGGACATTTCAGCATGTTGTTTTAGGAAGAAGGGATAGACCATGACCTATTTGGGATGCTTGTGAATTTTCAGCACAAAACTTTGCTGGGAGCATTGGCAGCTGTGTAGCCCTTACAGCTGGGGATGGAGTTGGTTTGTGCAGCACTGCTGCTGTTGCATTGTAATAGCAGCCAAAAAGGGGAGAAATGGAAAATAACACAAGTATCCCTCTCCTTCAGCCCAGGCCTTTTCAGCTGAGCAGTCCAAGATTGGCAGGAGATGATAGCTGGGTGAGACTGCTTGAATGAGAACATACAACTGACTTCATGAATGGTTCCAAGCACTACTAATTTGTTGTTCTTCTGGGCAATCTTTTATGCCACTCGTCCTACATGCAATGCACCTGTGTGCCCTCTCTACCCTTCTGTGATTGATCAATCCACCTCAGAATTCCATGGCTGGAATTTTACTTTACCTGTAACTCTCATCACCTGTCCGACACAGCTGTAGCCCCATTCCCAATCACCACAAACTGTGTGCCTACAACTGTTCAACTGGACCTATAGAGCAGAATATTCCAACCCCTCTGCAAAACCAGGAATGTTTGTTGGGCTGGTGACAGCAGAGTATGTTTCTTGTCCCCTGGACTCCTGTACTCTCTCAGTTGTCCTTAGTTCAGGTGTTAAGTGAGTGATTTGCCTTTACTGGACACCAGTCCAACCCTCCAACTGAGTGTTAATATCTACATATGCCTTTTTGTGGGATCCAGAGCACACAGAGAAGTGAAATCAGAGGGATGTGGTGTCTTCCTGGGATTTCTGTCATGGAGGAACAGCCTTTTTGTCAGTCACAGAGGTCCCTGCTGCATTCCAGATTCATGAAAGATGGAAGCCAGTGCAAACACGTCTGCTCTCAGATCTGTGTGTTGTTCAGCTGTGAGTGTACTGGCAAACACCATGCTGTGCTACCTTGCTGTAGCCTGGCCCCTTTCCCAAAGACTGGTACGATTGTAGCTCACTCAGGTGACAACACTGATAATGCACGTAGAGACTGGAGCTGGCAGGGCTCCTGTGGGGCTCCAGGCTTCAGTCTCAGTGCTCCCTCCTCTGCCCCTGCCCCTGCCCCTGCCCCTGCCCCTGCCCTGGACATTTGGCTGTGCACTCCCTCACAGCTCTCGTGTTCCTCCCCAGTCCTGACAACACTCTCAGAGTCCCTCATGTTGCTTCACCAGTGTTTTGGACCTTTGGGCTTCTGCAGAGCAAGGCTAGAGGGTGAGTCTTCCTATCCTGAGGGAAGAGAGAGAGGGATGAGGAGAAGTGTGGGAAAATTATTTCCTAGAAAAGTCATTGAGACCTTGCAGCCCATTTCACTTTTAGGTGGTCTTGGTTTATTCCCAGCAAGTGTCTCTGCAGTAGCAAAAGATGTATTTGATTTGTAGCAAAACTTCCATGTTCTGTGCACTGGATAGTCTCCTTTTCTTTTTCCCACCCCACCCCCTCTCAGGTGGTGTTTTAAGACCCTTTTCACTTTCCTGTTTGCATCTCACTGCCCTTCAGTAAACCAGAAGGGGCTCAAGGATGTGGCAATATGCTGAACAACCTTGTGTGACAAAAAGGCTGGGACAGATCCAGCTGGTCATGACCTAGGCTGTGATCTGTCTGTCAGTCCTGTGTTGACCTGTGTCTAGGACTAAATCATGCTCAGGTGTTTTTTGCAAGGTGATACTTGGTCCAGGATGGACAGATGACAACACACCCAAACCCTGTAGCCACAGCCATAGCTACTAGTGAAGCTACTGGTACTCCTCAGAGCTTGAGGATGGGCAGTGCTGGGGTGGCTGGATTCCCACCTGTAGGGCTGAATGCAGAAGGCTCAGCATTTCCTGGTTTTGCAGTCTTATCAAATTTATTCCTGTTATATACTGATCAGTACCTTTTCAAAACTTGGTAGTGCCACAGAAGTGTCAGGCACTGCACAAAGTTGAAGGAAGTCACAGCTTCCTCTCCAGAGCAGCCATCCCTCTCCCTGCTGTCAGAGCAGTCTCCTCCCTTTTGGGTTTAGTTTCCAGGATTCACCTTCTCCCTTTGCAGTTTTGGGGCTCCATGATAGTCGTGTAGTTCTTGACAATTGAAGAGCAGCTGAGGGTCACCGTAGAGCTGCAGGGGGGAAACTGAGGCAGGGATTTGAAGGTGCCTGAAGATGTCCTCAAAGCTCATGAAGTGACCCGCTGAGGGATTATCCCACCTGGGCTCCAAGGTTCTCAACACAAACCATCCCACAGGCTGCCAACACAGCCCGTCATTGCAAAGGAAACAGGGGAGTGCATGATGTCCTGCCCTGCTGTGCCTTTGGCTTGCCTTGCTGCCCTTCCTTTCCTCTTCTTCCTCGGGCACTCGCTGCTCCCAGCGCACGCTCTGAGTCCTGCCTGGACAGCCTGAGCTGTCTCCTTTAAGGCAGGCACACCAGGGGGCTGCACGCAGTGCCAGCCTTCACTGCCAGTGCCTCTCGCGCTTCCCCCTTGGAAAGTTTCCTGCCCAATTGTTATGTGCGATCCGATCTGAAAGTTGCTCTCTAAGCTTCTTGTCACATTTTGACTTAATGAAGTGCAACTGGAGTGGGAATTGGGGTTCATCACGCCAGTCTCACTGCGCTCCCTTGTTGTCAGAAAACAGGGGCGGTTGGGGACCGTAATGCAACGCTGCAAGTCGTTATCATTCCGGTCAGTCTGTTTAACACAAAATTAAACAAAGAACTAATTAGTGCCTCATGAATTAATAAATGCGCAGTTGCCGGGTAGGAAGGGGAGGAAGGAAAAAAGGTTGTTGAAGGAAAGATACTGAAAAAGTCGAATTAGGATGTTGTGTCAAGGGGAAAAAAAAAAAAAACTGAGTCCACTTTGGCTAAGAGTTTGGAGCCATTGGTTTCCTTGGAATAAGCTCCCCTTCTCCTCCTCTTCCTGCATGCCTGCTCTGGAGCAGTGGTGAACAGCAGGCACAGGGAAGAGGAAGCCTTTTCAGGGGGGCTTACAAGAAAGATGGGGACAAACTTTTTAGCAAGGCCTATAGTGATTGGACAAAGGGTTATGGTTTTAAACTAAAAGAGGCACAGTTTAGCCTAGATATAAGGAAGAAAATTGTTATGGTGAGGGTAGTGAGACCCTGGCACAAGTTGCTTGGAGAAGATATGGCTGCCCCATCCCTGGAAGTGTTCAAGGCCAGGTTGGATGGAGCTTGGAGCAACCTGGTCTAGTCTAAGATGTCCCTGCTGTGGCAGGGGAGTTGGACTATATGACCTTTAAAGGTCCCTTCCAACCCAAACCGTTATAGGACTTTATGATTTTCCAATTATGTTCCCTAGAAGCTGGATTAGGGAGCCAGTAGCCAAATACAAATACTTACCCAAAGCAGATGTGGGAGCTGAGAGGTGTGGGGTAGAAGCCCATCACTGGAAAAGAGGGAGACCTCAAAGGTGTTCATGGTGAGTAAGTCTCCTCTCTTTGTCTGGAGGCTTTTTTTTTCCTGGAGAAGCCACATTTGACACAGTAACAGTGTGTAATCTCAGATTAACCATGTCCCAGCAGTCCTCTCCCTGCTCCTGGTCCTCTCTGGCCCCATTCCCACTGGGAGTGGGGCAGTGCTGGAGGCTGGCCCACAGTGGGGCTGGCCCCACAGGTGCTGTGCCGTGCCACGCTGCCAGAGAGCGGGCTCAGCTCTGGCACATTGTCAGGCAGGGGAGCAGAGCTGGGGGAGGGAAGAGTCCATCCTTAAGAGGACATGTCAAGTACAATTAGCGTTATCTGTCTAAATATGTACTGGGAACACAGAATACAAGAGGAGGCCTGGCTGGCTTTAATGGAGACATATGCAAGGTCATATTGCCTCATACAATCCCCCAATCTGATTTGGGGATTACACATTCTAAGTAAATTGGCGTTATTCCTCTTGCATCATTGATAAGCTGCGGCCAAAAGAAGAGGAGTAAAAAAAAAAAACCACCCCCCCCAAAAAAAAAAAAAAAATTAAAAACCCAATCCCAAGAATTGATCGTGCACAGGGGTTAGGGAGTGAAGGCAGGAAGGCAGAGAGTTACAGGCAGAGAGCTTGGGAAAGAGGGAGAGAACAAAAGAGAGGGAGAGAAAAAACAGTGTGACAGAGTGGCAGAGAAAGCAGAGGAAAGAGCAAGGAAGAAAGGGAGAACAAAGGGAAGAAAAAGGTGGAAGAGGGGGTGCCAGAAGGACCGAGGGTGCCAGGGTGGGAGGAGCACCTCAAATCAGAGAGCTGTTCCTCCAGCCATACCCCCTCAGCCTTTTTAGGGTCAGGATTTGAGTGGGAAAGGGAGGAGCCAGGCTGGTTATGCACCTTCCTCACCCAAGGGGCTCTGTCCTCCTGTCCATCCATCCATCTGGGATATCTCACCAGCTCCCTCCTGCTCTGGGTCCCAGCCAACACGTGGCAGCTATCTTTGGCAGTGGCAGAGTATAAGTGACGGGAGGAGGCTGTCCACATGCACAGAGCACCAGGGCCCTGGAGCACAGGGGTGAGCAGAACAGTCCCCTGAATCACCTCTGTCCTACAAGGGACTCAAGAGGGTCTCTGAGGGGCATGCACTGCTGCACCTGGAGAAGGGAATGTAGAGAGCCAGGGTGTGGCATTGCCATCTGGGGGTCCTGGATTCAACCACAGGCTCTCTGTGCATCACCTCGGGGCAGTTTGTCATTCTACTGCCACCCTGGGCAGTTGTGAGAGCTGTTTTGGCAGGGCTGCAAAGCACAGGCTGCAGGAATGGGCCAGGCACCCTTGCTGCTGCATGAAGCCACCCTGTGCTCCTGGCCACCTCCCAGCTCTGGGAGAGGGAAGTCCTTGTCTGGCTGCAGAGCAGTCTTCCCGTAGCCGTGAGCTCTCCTCCCACCCTGCCTGTGCAGAATAACCCCCTCCAGAAGTCTCATGGCACGGCTTTTATGCTCTGTCACATTTTTGGAACATATGGTTTTAAATAATTCAATTTACTTTTCATGTATTTTGCTGTGACTTTTTTTCCCCTGTCCCTTTTCTCCTTCCTCCCCACTCTCTGCATTCTCCTGGGTGGAAAATGCACAGATGAGTGGATAAGGGGGTTCAGTGACATGGGACCCAGTCCTGCACCCCATCATCTTGTACCCCACAAGGTGTGCAAGGGAGGCCTCACTATTAGCACACAGGTGAACCTCTGGGAAAGAGGGGTCCACAGATGAAATGTGAAGATTGGGAAGGGAAAATATGACATGGATGTGTGGACAAAGTATGGAGCAGACCATACTGCTCCATACCATTCAGGCCAGTAATAGCTGCTCTCTATGTGAAATTATTCCCAACCCTCATTAGGAAGCTCTTGCACAGAGAAGTGTCATGGGGTGCGTGGCAGTGTGGGGTACAGCCAGGAGTGGGAAAGCATTTTGTTCCCTTGTGGAGTCTGAATGTCCCATGCTGGATGGACCATGTTCTTACCCAGCTTTTGTGAGTCTTGGCTCTGACTTGGGTATGCCCTGTGTGCTAACTGGATCCTTTCTTTTCTCACTCCAGAATGAAGTGAATTTAGAGCTAAAAACGAGGCAAGAAACAAGGCCTTGAAATCTCCGAAAGGTAGGAGAGACTTCAGACTGCAATGGGTATGTCACTCTGCCCTCCTGGGTTCTGTTTTCCTCTGTGCATCTCTCATACTTGCAGCCTGCTCACTGTGGCCGTGTCTGCACTAGAACTTCTGGGGTTGGACTCTTGTCACTCATGAAGAGAGGTGGAAACAGAAGAAGGTCAAGTGCAGACATGGCATATGTGTGTCCTAATCCTGTCTTTGTCTTTGTACAGCAGTTGTTCTGGGCACCCGGTTTTGTCACTGAGGGTTTTCCTCAATATCTTCTCTACTGCCTCTATCTTTTACAGCTAAAAAAGTGTGTAAGGATTTTGGTGAAAAGGAACTGCTTTATATTCATCCGTGTGTGCTGGGGGAGATGGATGTAAGGTCCTTTTCACTGAATGGGATGCAGTCTCCATCTACTGTGAAGTTTTGCTGAGCTCAGTTCACATAATTCAGATGGTGATGTACATATTCTCCTCCTCTTCTGGCACATTTTTATCTATTCACACTGCAGAACCATGGTGGTAGTGTGGAAGCATTTCTGTGCCTCCAGCAGGATCAGGGCTTTCCTGGATTTTCACTTTACCTAGACCCTCATGGTCTGTCTTAGAAGAAAAAAACCCAGCTTCACAGTCTCCTAGAGCTGGATGGTCATTTAGTCTGTGCCTGGTTAGAGGTCTAGGGAAATGGAAGATAATATTGTCTCTTAAATGCCTTATCTCAGAGGTCTCTGCCATGCTGAGGGAGTTCCTGCTGACCCTGACTCCTCTCCCTGGCCCCAGGAGGACCAGGAAGTTCCTTGTGTGTCACCTGAGAAGTGCCCACTCTCTCCCCATGTGTCTGCTCTGTACCCCCTGCATCACCAACCACGTCTGGCCTCCTGCACTGCTCCCCTCCATCCCCAGGCACCAAGACAGGTCTGAGGGCAGGAGATGCTGTGGGGAGAGTGGGAAGTGCTGTGCCCTGTGAGACATTATTCAGAAATGCCAGGAGCACTCAGTGCCATGCGTGCACTTAGAGCATCCCTGCAGCAGCGGGGACCCCCAATGCCCCATTTTGGGGACCTCATGGACTGAGTCTGAGCAGCATCTGAGGGGCCCAGGCTGGCTGGGGTGGGAGGGGGCCCCAAGCTGGGCTGGGCAGTGTCAGAGGTGACCGGTGGAAGGCCAGTGTTATGTAAATACTGCTGCTGTAACATGGCAGGCCTGAATGGCCCTATGCATCCATCCATCATTGCTGGGGAACAGAAGCCTCCCTTGGAGCATGGGGGGCCAGCAGTGTGGGGCATGCAGACACAGGCAGCATGTGCCCTACTCATAAACTGTTTGTTTTCTTTTTGTCTCTCTCATTTCGGGGCACCCCACCGAGAGCAACTCTCTGTTCTGTCCTTGCAACCTCTCCCCCAACCTTCCCCCCACCACTTCAGGCCTTCCTTTTCCTCCCTTCTTTCCCCGGCCCTTAAAAAAAATGGAGGGAAAAAAAGAGGGAAAAAAAAGTCCCCAGTTCACACTGCGGCTTCTTTCTCTGACTTCAAAGGCTCCTCATCATTGTTTGGGATCGGCAGGCAGTGGCCCTGAAAACGTGATCACAGCCGGGCACAGTGTAGGTCACCACTGAGCGCCATGCTCCAAGTGCTGAAAGGAACAGGCAGATTCTTCCCTTTTCATGCTTCACAACCCTGGTTACAGCACTCTGCCTCGCCCGCGTGCTCGTCGCTGCATGGCTATTCTTGCTCTTTTCTCCTCCTTTTCCTCCTGCCCTCCCTCTCTCTGTTTCTCTCAGGTCCCTCATTTCTCCATTCGTTTGCTTTCATCCTGCCCCTCTCTGTGCCAAGCATCACTCACTTCTCACACTTTCTTCTCTTCTTTTCATTACTTTTCTTTCTCACTATCTCCTCCCTGCCACTGCTGCTTCTCTCTGTTATATGAATCACTGTTTTATTTCTCCCTTTTCCCTCTTCTAAAGGTCAGGTTGGAGGTTGATTTCCTCATGTTCCCTGTTGCTGTTTAGTAGCAGCCTTCCTCTGACATTTGCCTGCATTTCTCTCTTTGCCTGTGATCTCTCACTTGCTGTGCCCAAAACTATGGCAGTTCCGTAATTTCTGGATTAGCCCTAGACAGCTGGCAGCCCTCCCTGCAAAGATGTGAGCCCGCTGCTTTCATGTGCAGTGGGTTTATCCCCCAAAATTTAGCCTGGCCTCACATGGGGAGGTAGGACACAGTGCCTGCCATCAATGTCAGCTTCCAAACTTGCTCCGTGGCTTTGCTGGTTAACCTGAAGGAGTGAGCAGGTAGGGTTAGTGTTGTAGATGGATTTGGAAAGCCAGTCACTGACTTCATCTATATCTCACAGGGAAGCATTTAAATCTTGTAGATTTAACGTGGAACACAACACTGATGGTAGTGCTGAGGGCAGAGCTGGGCAGGGATAAGGCAGAGGAAAACAGGCCCAGCAGTTTAATGGACATCCCAGAACATTTCCTCCGTGGATTTCAGTGAGGGACAACACTTTGTTGTGATGAAGCTTGGGCATCTTTGGCAGCACAGTGAGCCACAGCCAGATGGCAACTCCCTGCCTGCAGAACATCCCCCAGAAATATCTGGAGCTTCATTTTGCTGCAGGGGAAGAGCCTGGGACTCTGTGCCCCTCCAGCACCCATCCAAGGAAAAGCCAGCCTCTCTCCATCCCCGGAAGCAGAGATCATGGTGCTTGTGCCTCTGGTGATTTGTGAGGTTGTTTTAATGCCGAGGAGCCCACCAGGACTTGTCTCTTGCTAAATAGGCATATTAAGGGACATTGCAGCAGGGGTTATAGAGTAATAATTTGTTCTAATGAGCTGGTGTCACGTTCTCCCTGGCTGAGCTGTGCCCGAGCAGGAGCTGTGGTAGGAAGGGGCTGTGCTCGCTGACCTGTCAGCCCAGGTTAATGAAGTACTGCTCTGCTCGGGGGTCAGGGAGCAGGAGTTCAGCCAGTCAGCAGCAGCTCAGGGGGCTGGAGGGTAAGGTTGGGGCTCTTCCCTGAGCTGAATGCCCTGGGGAAGGCCTGTGCCATGCTGGATGGAGCAGCAGGATGTATGTTATGGCACTGGGATTTCCATGCTGTCCTGGTGGCTTGAGGGCCACAGCATCCTCATCAAACTGTCTGCAGGCAGGGGTGAAACTGCTACAGCTGGGTGCTAGCTGGGGCTGGTCCTCTGGCCCTGCAGGAGAACCCTGACACACTGGAAAGGAGGCTGGAAAAGTAAGAGAGCACCTGTGTTACAGATGCTTACAGACATGAGGGGATAGGTGCAGTGATGACCCTTGCAGTGATGTCTAGCTAGGAAGTCTGCAGAGAGATGGTGCTCATCCTTACCTTTGTGTGCAGAGTGTGTGAACAGCCAGAAGTTCTCTATGTCCTTCCTGTTCCCTCTTTTTCCTCTCCGTGCTCCCCCATGGCTTGCTGAGATCCTTTGCCTTGCAAACCTAATCAGTTTCTTTCATGCCTTCTGGGTGCCTGGGCAGGAAAGACACAGAAACTTTTGCCAGTCCCCCAGTGACCACCCTGAGAGAGCAGATTGGTGGCAGGACAACCTGGGCAGCTGCAGTTTGAGCAGGGCTTCACATTCTGCAGGAGACTGCAGGAAAAGCCACAAACAGTGAATCCTGGCCCAGCTGCTGCCTTGGGGACCCTTGGCCTGCCTTGCTTCTGTGAATGACACAACCCCATCCATGCTGGGGTGGGGTGATGCCCTTGGCCAGACCAGCACCCTGAGGTCTACAGCACAAGTCCTGTACACCATCTTCCTCCTTCTCCTCCTCCCACTCTGCTCCCTCCCTGCTTCTCATTGCTTTTCCCTGTCTCCATCTCTCTCTCCCTTTCATCTACTCAGAAGGCTTTACTCTACTTCCTTGTCACCCTAATTGATTGCATTAACCTTTCAGCGTATTGGATTTCCCCAGCACCGTGCAGAGAGCACTGTGCAATATGCTTATAATCCAGGCTGTAATGGACAGGGAGCAGTCAACGAGCCCCTGCTCCAACAGGTTCTGCTGACAACTTCTTCTCTGGGAGGGGGGAGAGGAGTAAACCAGGGGGACCTGGGGCATGGCTGTCCTGCAGCCTGTGCAGACCTGGCCTGAGTGCTCCCCCCTGAGCAGGCTTGTGAGAGTTGAGTCCTTGAAAAAGGTTCCAGCTTGGGAAGCAGGGAGGAGATGACCTATTTGACCTATTACTTTAATTTTACCTAGTGTTTGAGCACCATTCTTCCCTATCTACTTGGTCTACAGCTTTCTTCCATCTGTTCAATACTAAATTAATATACTCTGTACATTTAGGCACTTGTTGCTAGTGGCAGGATGAGAAGACAGTATCAAGGAATCTTCCTGTTTTCACATCATGCTTGCCTCTGCCTTTTCCTTTAGGATGGGGATACAAGGGAGATGGACACTTTTCCTCGGATTTCAAAGAAAAGCATAGGAATATCGTGTTGGTGAGGAAGACAGCACCAAGGTGCAGAAACAGGAGACAGAAACCCTGAATTATATCTCAGGCTTGGCCTTGAATAAATCCTTTCACTCTCTGGTACCTCATTTTCACACAGGGTATTGGAGGTATTGTTTTGGTCTTGCAGTCTGCCAGGAGGGTTGGGGAAGATGGAAGGCAGTTTTTGCTGCTCAGTGGGCAAGGGACGAGAAAGTGGCTGCAGACAGGCAGTGAAGCTACACAGCCAAGTGTAACTGCTCACACTGCCTGTGAGGCAGGAAATAAACCCACAAGATCAGTGGCAGGAGCGTGTGAGCCTGTGAAAGGTCTGGCAGGCTGCTGGTGGTCAGGGCAGAGCCAAGAGATGTTTTGGCATCCTTTATTTTAAAGGATTGGAATGATGGATCTGCCATAGGCTCCTGGCCATGGTGCCTCCTTTAAAGTCTCCTCGCCATAGGCACAGTTTAGCATAATGCTTTGAGCACTAGGTTGAGTTTTGCTTAAGCCAAAATCATTTAAACAAATATTTAGGAGTTCCATTTGACACGGACCACAGGATGAGACCTAGACTCTTGCCAGGGCCTTTTGTAGTTCTCCTTTTCAAAGGGCATTTAGCTCAAGATGGTTCTTCATTTATGGTTACAGCTCACAGTGTGAAAAACAGCAATAGTGGAAGGGTTGCTGATCACTTTATAGGTCTTTAGTTCAAATTACTTCATCTTGTTAAAAGCAGTTACTCTGAAGGTACCCACTCTCCCAAGGGGACGTTTAGAGCTGGCCTTTAAAAACTTGGCAAGTTCCTGAGCACACCAGGAGGAGGGGACAGGGCTGTACTATGCAAGGTAAAGATAAATCCTGATTTTTTTCCAGGAAGGAACACAAAATGACAGGAGTCAGAGGGAGGAAATGCTTTATTCCATGCAGTCATTCCAAAAAGTGGGAGACTCCTTACAAGCCAGAAGGTAGTTAGGGTAGAGACTTTATTTTTAGGTTGAATAAAGAAGAACTAGGAGCAGGAAGCAAAGGATGAGAAATCTCAAACAAGCTAGAGAGAAAGCGTGAGGGAGAGCAGCACCTCCTAAATGGAAGGGTAAACAGGCACTCCGAGGCATTAACTTAATTGATTGTTCTGCAACAGGCTGAACGCTGTGTTACTCTGTCACCGTGGCAACAACCCAAAAAAATTGTCAGCCTGTTTGGATGAAGTGAAGCGAAACATTCTCTAATTTGCGGTGATCCGGGTGTTTGTTTTCCTTCCGAAGAGGCGGGGGCTCTATTGATCTATTGTTTGCACAGAGCTTTTTTTTTTTTCATGGTGATACGGAGAAAGCAGGAGCCCTGGGGTGTGCTCCCGGGGCAGGTGAGGCAGCAGGGGTGTCTCTGCTGTCTTTCCACAGATCTGCCTTTGCAGGGTAGCCAGCAGAGGCTCCAGTGGATGGGAACCATCCCAAAGAAGCTGGAGGACAAGGGAAAGTGGGTGTGAAGAATTTGTGCCAAAAGTGTTTGTCTGTGATAAACTTATGCCAGGGCTACTGCTTTGGTCCATCCTGTTCTCATCCCTTTGGGCTCTTGCAGTTCACAAAATCATAGAGCCACAGAGCGATGGAATATCCTGAGCTGGAAGGGATCCATATGGGATCATCACATCCAGCTCTTGGCTTTGCCCTGGACAAAGTCTCACCAGCTCCATCTGTGTTGCAGTCTCTGGTTTTAGGTGGAGTCAGCAACAACGGCCTCAGGGACAAGAGCAGCTCTGTCCCCCTACCAGCTTCCTTCCCAGATCCATGCTATCCCATGTTACGTGTGCAGACCTGTGTCTATGTGCTTTGTGGAAACGCCTCACTGCACACTTGGGGGAGTGACAGGAACCATGTTTATCCTTATCCCACGGCTGTGGGGACAGAACGAAGTCCCCGCTTTGAGCACTTTGTTACAGCAGAGATGAAATCCCTGGGCCAAAGGAGGAGGGATTTTTGTCTCCTGGGATATGGGGTCAGTCTACTCCAAGGGGCTGTGTGGGATGGGAGACAGGGATGGCCTCAGTGGGATGGGTGACTTGCTGCAAGCACAGCTTGGGGCAGAGCCAGGCCAGCCACACAGATGGGAAGAGGTACCACAAGTTGTGCAGTGACTTGTGCACCTCGTTAGTAGTGTCTGGGCCCTGAATGGCCCTGGGGACAAAGCAGGAGCTCTTGGGGATGCCAGTCACTGTCAGCACATGCTTGGTTTCAGAGAGAAAAGTCGCTGCAGCACTTGGCTTCAGCTGGGAATTGTTCAGTCAAAATGGCAAAGTGCAGGGGATGAGGAAGCAAGCCCACGTGGCCAGGGGTGAGCAGCAAGGCCTTGTGCCAAAGACATGATGCCGAGAGAGGGGCTGTGGCAGAGGAGAGAAGAGCAAAAGGTGCCTTACAGGTCTGCAGTGGGGGGAACAGGTTACAGTGGCTCAGAGCCAGTGGGAAGGTGAATGGCAGAGGTGGTTCTGGGCCAGCAAAGGAGAGTAGTTTCCTCATGACAGAGGATCAATGGGAGGGACAGGCTTGACTTTCCTTGTGCTTGGCCCTGCAGAGAGGTTTCATCCTCCTGTTTGGGGTTTTCCGCACTCTGGCAGCCTTTGGGCAATGCCATGTTTCCCATACAGGCTGATCATCCTCACTACTCCTCAGCAGTGCCCCAGCCCATGCACAGCTAGTCCAGCTGCTGTACAAGGGCTGTCTAGTTGATTTCAGGGAGAGCTGTGGAATATGTTGGTGTCAGCTGTTGGAGAGTGTTGCTTTGTGGGGTATGCAAGGGAAAATCCCACCCTATATTCCTGTGCTCTTCCTGCCTCACTCTCAGATCCTTTCTCTATTGTCCTGGGGGTTTTCCTCCTCCGTTTGTACTGGTTTTGCTTTATCACCCTTTTCCCCTTCTATCTCTCTCTTCCCTTCTCCTCTATTTCATTCTTTCCATCCAGTTTTTAACTCTTCTGCTCTGTGCCTCTTTTTCACAGTGTAGGTGTGGGTTGGGGATAAGTGGCTGTGGCTGGTGGGTGAGCAGTGTTGTGAGGCACTAGGGCACCTGCCCCCGTGCTCCTGGTGGGTGTGTGTGGAGGGGGAGTGTTCATGGGCATGGGAGAGAGGAGTGCTGCACGTCTCTTGGGAGAAAGCTGAGCTGCCAGTGAAAGTTTGGTGGTTGTCAGTGTCAAGAGAAGCTAAATAACCCTGTAACTGGTATGAAGGTGAATTCACGGTCTAGTGAGCAGTGAAAATATGAAAGGGCTCTGAGACAGGCAGAGTGTGGAGAGGAGAATACAGCTCACCCATGGCTCAGGAAGTGGCGTGTTGCTGGAGCAGTGCAAGGACATGTGCTGATGCCACCCAGATCATCAGCCATGGCAAATCACCTTTTGGGGGGCTGGACAGAACAGGGAGGGTGCTCAGGACTACAGGTTCAGAGACAAAGGAGACATGCACACATTAACATGGACAGAACACCCTCAGAGAATGTCTGAGGACAGCCACATCTGACTGCACAGCCCTGTACACACACAAGTGCCCACACAAGGCCATGCACATCCATGCACATGTGCAGGCAGCCATACCCACGCAGGCAGGTACACATCTCTGCGTGGAGATGCCTCCACAGCTCCATAAACATGGGCTCACAGGCACACCCAAGCTGCCAGTGCAGTGCTCTGCTGCCTGTGTCAGCTCACAGTCGTGCCAAATTCCTTTTTGGTGTAACTACGCTCCAGTCAGGCAGCACAGATGGATTTATCCCAGCGTATCTTGGATGTCTGTGTGGTTACCTGCTCTGAGCAGGAGAAGACTTGTGGGAAATCTATTCTCCTTCCAGCAGGGAGAGGCTGATGCCTTGGAGAACCTGAAGATGTACAGAGAGGAAACCCCCTTCAGCTCTTCACCTGGAGCTGGTAATCTCCTCGCACCAAATCCCTGGAACAGGGGAATTGCATTTGAAGCTCAGCCAGTGGTGGATTTTAGTGTTAGACATTTGCAAAAGAGACTTTGATTAATTAATAGTAAAATCAAGTAGCACTTGGGTGCCAGCACCACATTCCAGGGTGAGACAGCGACCAAGGTGCACGCTGGGCAGGCTGCCAGGTGCCTGAGCAATCCCCGCGGAGGTGGCAGCGCCATTCAACCCACAGCCTCTCCCTGCTTGGGATTCTTAATTATTAATTTATTTTTCTCCCTTCCTTGGCAAAAAAATACTATTTGGTAACGACCTCAAATTGCAAAATGCTGATGATTTGGAGAATGTGTCACAGAAGCTCCAGGGTGATAAAGGGGAGACGAATCCCAGCCAACAATCCGGCTCAGCCAGTTTGCCTATTTATTAAAGAAAAAGCCCAGATCATTAACTTTTTTGTTGTTGTTCTGTTTGCGGGCAACTCCCTGCTGGCAACTTTCGGGTGCCCAGTAAATTAAACCAAGTATCGGCCTGGTTCAGGGCAACCTGAGCTTCTATTTAGAGCTGTGAGAAAACTGGCTTCGTTTATGTTAGCACGTGAATAAACCCTTTAGGGTACCATGCAAAAAGTGCTCTCTGGCATAAAAGCAGTGTCAGAAAATCCTTACTCTTGCTGCCTCGTGGAGGGTCAGGTATTGTAACTGGAGAGCTGAGCTTCCCTTCTCCTCCCACTGCTTGTTCACACAGTTAATTGCCCCTCGACACCTCACTGTGCCACGCTGGTCCCCAGAGAAGCAGGGCTGGAAGAGAGCATCTGTAGGCACAAGCTTTGTTGGTTCCCCGTTTGCCTGCTTGGTTTAGCTGTTGAATAAAGAACAGTTTAGGGATGGGCTTGCCTGCCTGATGCCTCTGTGAACTCGGAGAGTTCCCTGTGCTATCAGGGAAGGGTGATTACGTCCCCCTCCTCTGGAACATCCCACGTGTTTGCTGAAGTAGTGCTTCAAGCTAAATCAGTTTGCTGAGGGCTCCAGCTTCCCTTAATTCAGTGTCAGGACCAGGCTTGCATGGCCATTATTCAAGAAGTTTTATCAGAAGCACAAAGCTAGCATCTGCCCTTCTGCTTCCCTCTGGGCATCACCAGCTCTCCTGCCCTGGCTTTGGCACAGGGAGACTCGAGGGACTGCCTCACCGAGCCCATTTGCAGGCAAAGCTCGTTCCAGCTCCTAGAGAGTCTCGGCTGTTTCAGTAGCTGCGGGAGCACGGCGGCTTGTCACTGGTGCCTGGCATAGCAGCTCAGAAAACCTGCCAGAACCCAGGAGCTCGGGTGGGAAAGGGGAGCAAAGACGCTGCTCAGATTGCTAGCCTCTCCCCTTCCCACTTCCAACCCAGCTCAGCTGAGCTAGGGCTGGATTTTAGGTTTTAATCTCAGCTGATATCCACACGCTTTCTCCCACAGGTAGCCACCTTTTTCCCTAGGCCTGGCTTATGTCCCTTTACATTCATTTCTCTGGTGAAGCCTGCCCAGACCCGTGTTCATGTGGATGCTGATGGGAGGAGAAGGGTATTTTTCAAGGTTTCTGCTGGGTTTTTTTCTTCTGAAATATAAGGATGTGCAATTTTTTTAGTTTCAATTTAGCATTGGAGAATTTTATAATTTAGTAATTAAAATCTCTGATAGGCTTTAGAAATTGCAGCTAATTGAATTTAATGGGAAGATGATTTTCAATTTTATTTGATTACCCGGACCCCTGGCATTGGTATTTATGGGAAAAAAATGGGAAATGTGCTGTGTGGGCTAAGATGGCATAATTGAATTAGGGCTAATCGGATTTCTTCGTCATGAATTTCACTATAATTTTCCTATAATTTTCCATTAGATATCTAGTTTACAAATATTCACAAAGAAATGAAGCTCTTTCGGAATGGAGATTGCTGGCTAACAGGATTACAGGGACGATAGCTCGGCACTGCCAGCCCGGGCTCCTTCAGTAATGCAATCGCTGCGTCTGTCTCACACTTAGAGCCCGCCGCTGCTCCCGCACCCCCGGCCCTGCGCCGGGACTCCCGGGGGCTGCACACGGGGCTGTGCGGGGTGTCCCTGTGCCAGGTGACACATGGCCCTGTGCTCGGTGTCACACGGACCCTGTGCTCGGCGACACAGGTAACAGACCCCGTGTCCCTGTGCCCGGTGACACACGGACAGTGTGCCCGACACACACGGACCCTGTGCCCGGTGACACACGGACCCTGTGCCCGGTGACACAGGTACGGACCCTGCACAGTGTGTCCCTGTGTCCGGTGACACACGGACCCTGTGCCCAGCTCTCAGGTGCAGTCCCCGTGTCCCTGTGCCCGGCTCACAGGTCCCCGCCGGGGCTGTACTGCACCCGCGGTGCTGGCGTGTCCCCGCCTCGCTCGGAGCCGGTGGCAGGCACGCTGGCACATCCCCTGTGTCAGCAGCGTTGAAGCTCAGGCAGCAGCAGCAGCCCCGTTGCACAAGCAGGGCCAGCCCACGCCGATCCGTGCCTGCTGCATCTCGGGCAGCTCTCGGAACGCACCCACCACCAGCTCGCTTGCCTGCCAGGGGACGCTTTGCCTTCCCTCCCTGTGCTCTGGTGGGGATCCTGCTGGCACATCCCACAGCACGAAGAGCAGTCAGTCCCCACTGTGTGCAGTCCTGGGTCTGCTGCCCGTTTCTTACCTCCTGCATCATCTCCCTTCATTGTCACTTCTAAGGAATGAGTGACTGCTCTGTTGGGGACAGGTCCTGACAGTGCTCTGTACCTGCCTCAGTGCCCCACATGGGGTGGCATGGCCTCTGCCTGTGATGGGGCAGGTAGAACAAAGCAATGTGTCAGGTTCCCTCTGCCTCCCCCTCCTTTATCCTCTTGCCCCTGCCCAAGCCACATCAGAGTGAATTTATGGAGACCAGCCCTACTCCACAGTGTCAGAGTCCTGTAAAATCCAGCCTGTCTCTGGATCTGCTCTGTCTCTGTTGCTTGCTGGGCTGCACGTTGGGAGATTTTACTGATCTTCCCATCCCATGCCAGGACAGAGTTGCTGGGGGAGCACGTCATTGTCCTTTAAAGTAGGGTGGCAACTCCTCTCTACCCAGTGTCCCTTGACATCTCCATGCCATTAGGCCTTCCACGTGTGTCCAGAGCAGGACAGTCTCTGCTAAAACATCCCTGACAATCCAGCCCTGTTCTGGGTGCTGCAGGACCACGCACAGGGCTTCCTGTGTCTGTGCATTTACATGTGACTCCGTGTGCGTGCACATGGCATGTGCTCTCGTTTTTGTTTGCATCCAAGCGTGTCTCTGCAGGACCACAAGCTGGCTCGCAGATCCTCTAGACAGAAATCACCATTTCGTTTTGTGCTTGCCCCATCCTCTGCAGAAATAGGTCTTGCCCAGTCTGGGACCCATTCCTGAGCAGTGGTTTCACATCCCAGCTGCCTGCTTTGCCAAGCCCAGGCTGAGGGGCTTTGTGGGGTTCAGGATGGTTCAGAGTGGTATTTGCTGGTTTTGCAGCACCTGCTTTTGAGTGCCAGGTGCCTTCCCTATTGGACCTGCTGCCTGGGTACGACTATGCCCTTACCTCCTCACCCTGAAATCCCCAGGCTGCACTTTTAATTGCTGCAGTAAATTGTAACTAATTGTTAGTGCATTCAAACCCCTGCCACTCCTTCCCCCCAAGTCTTCCTGGGCCCCTGTGGAGCACATGCCGTGTACGTTCAGTGCCGTATGGCCCATTCCCAGTACAGTCATTCCCTCTGGGCAGTGGTCAAGAGACGAGCAGCATTGGCTTCCAGCAGATGCTAGAAGCTGTGGGGTGCCTGGAAAAGCAGTAGCCACATGGTGGGGACCTGGTGTTAAACTGTTTGAGTAAGGCCAAAGGAACAGTAAATGGCAGAATCACTCCCAGCAGAGCCTTCCCCAGCACGCTGAGACTTAGCACAGCTGCTTTGGCAAGGGGTTCTGGGAGCCATGTGCCAATAATGTGATTGAAACTGAATTGAGAAGGAAGGAGGGAGAGAGAAGGAAAGGGAAAGAAAGCATGGATTGTCTGCTCCTGCCGCCCAGGCCCCGAGGCCTCTGGGCACCTCCCTTGACGAAACAGAAATCAAACAAAATTACAGAAATAGGGCAAGAGCATTTGCCTAATAGACTCCCCAAGCAGGAGCAGGAGGAGGGGCACAGCACTGCCAGATCTCCAACCTGCAATCTGAGAGCCAGCGCCCTGATCCCACATGAATCCAGAGCACAGTCCCAGGCCCCCAGGCCAGCTCCAGCTAAGGAGGGAGAAACTGCCAAGAAAATGGGCTAAGCATAAAAAACAAAGGTAGAAGAGACACAAAAAAGGGGGATGTCCCACATCTCAGTGTGACTCACCCCCTGCTCAGCCCTGGCACACTGTCTGCGGGGAAAGCATTAAACTGTAATAATAATAAATTAATCATCCTTCCCCCTCCCATTGCACTTTTCATCTGAGGATCTCTGAGCACCTGGCAAACATTAATTACCAAGAGCTCCTGATGCCCCTGGGAGGGTGGAAAGGGACACAAAGAGATCTCTTCACCTGCCACGAAAGGGCAGATGTGGCTGGAGAGGACAGGGTGGCTCTTGCCATGGCACAGAAGCACAGTTCAGAGCAGGGTGAGGGGTGCTGCCTTCCCTCGAGTGCTCCGGGAGAGCAGGGGGTTTGGGAGCCTCTCCATGCCAGGGCACGGTCAGAGGCAGCTTTTCCTCAGAGTGGATCCATACCCTGGAGGAATAAGGGAAGGAGGGGAGATGCTACCCTCACGGGGGGCACAGGAGAAAGCTTCAGAGGCGTTGAGAGAGGAAAGAACCAACTTTCCTTGGGTAAGAGGCAAAGGAGGGAGTATGGGGAAATAAAACCTGATCCTGTGACAGGAGATCGCTGAGATAGGAAATCAGGCCTTGCCATTGCGTCAGCTGCAGGGCGTGGATTTCACCTGAAAAAACACCTTGGCAAGTTGTTCCTGCAAGGAGGAGTGGGAGGGACAGTGTGAAGTCTGTGGAGGGGATCCTCCAGGTGTGTTTAGGTTGTGTATGTGGGTTCATGTGTGTCATGGTGCATGGATATGTGTATATTTGAATGTCAGTGAGCACAGAGTATCATTTGCTTTGTGGAGGGCATATGCATGTTGCATGTGCATGCTGGGATGGGATGGGAGGCGTGGGGAACATTTGTATATTGATGTGTGAACGTGCTCAGCTCGGTGCACGTAGAAGAACAGGTATGTTTGGAGGGTCTGTGGGTAGTGACATATCCATGTTAAAAAGCGTGTTCCTCTGTGAGGAGCTGGAGATACAGCTGGGGCACACTCTCTCAGGGAACAGTGGTGGTGAGCAGAACTCCCACTCCTTAAATACTAAGTTCACAGGAGAAGCAAAAATGAAGACATCTGACATAAAGTGCAGTGAAATTACAGCAAATTCAAACTTGGAAAGGAAGTGTTGAGTCCAAACTGAGCTATTACAAGAGCCTGCACAAACAATTCTGGTGCTGTCCAGTACTTAGCAGGGTGGGATGTTCCTTGGCAGGTGCTGTAGTGCCTGACTCAGGTACAGGGACGAGTGCAGGCTCTGCTGAGGATATCGGGTGATGTTGGCTGAGCTGGTGCCTGCACTGGGGCCAGGTGAAGCGCAGACAGGCAGGATTTTAAAGGCAGCATGGGGTGACAGTGCTGATCAGAGCTGATGGTGTGGTTAGAAACCAGCGAGTGGGGAAATCGGGGCAATGCTGATGAAGCAGGAGCTTGACTGTACCAGGTGGGAAGGTGAGTCCCACACAGGGCTCTGTTCCTGCTGCCTGGCACTGCTGTCCCCCCACGCTCCTGGGCTTGGAAGGTCCCTGGGTGGCTCCATTTCACCAGACTTTGTTTAGATTTTTTTTTTCTTTTTCTGAGAGAAGCCAGAATATTTGTGGTTTCCACAAATGACTCTCCTCTCCTCTTCCCTCTCCCTGCCCTCTGGCCTGCTTCGCTGCCTGTGCATTTCTGCCCATGCAAATGCAGCACTGCTGAGGTGATGAGCTACAGTTTGTGTTGCGTCTCTGGGCTCAGGACACTATCTGGGTGCAGCACATCCTGGTGCATGGAGCCAAACACACCTGGGCTCCTTCCAGCCCTGTGACTAACCTGTCCATCCACTTTTGGCAAGTCACTTCCCTCACTAGTGCCTCAGTTTCCCCATCCCTAGCGGGGTAATGATGCTGGCCTCCTTTGGGAAGCACATTAAGTTCTGCTTATAAAAAGGATTTAAGAGCTGGTAAGTTCATGGGCAGCTCCACGAGAACCCCGGAGAGGAGCCCAGCTCTGCCAAAAACCTGGAGCGAAACGTGGTGTGTTCACAAAAACAGCCTACAACCTGCTCAAAATACCTATTTAATCAGGTAAATAATCTTCTCGTTTGTTTTAAAGAAAGAGGCTTATATCTGTGTTTACCCAACACACCTCTCAGAACCTCCCTCGCATTCTTTGCTACTTAGAAAAATAAAGCCAAAGAAAATGAGGAAATTCACTGCAAAAGGGCCCCCTTCCCCCCTCCTCCCGTGGCCCCGGCGTTCAGGGGCAGAGCGCCGGGATCTTCCTGAGGGGCCATTGGGCAAGATGCGTCCAGGGTTGTGACACCCGCAGGTGGCGGCCACCAGTGCCCCGAGGGCTCCAGCGCTCCTCGGTGCGCTCCGCACGGCCGAGCGGCGGTGCGGGGGCAACCAGCCGTGCCCGGTACCCGGGGCACCGCTACCGCTCCTCCGGCCCCATCCCGCCCCCTTTCCATCCCCTCGCGGTTCGCTCCGCGCCGGCGGCTCCGTCCCCGCCGCTCCGGGGCTTCCGGAGGAGGCAGCGGCCGCGGGCGGGCAGCGATGGCAGCGGGGCACCGCGGACAGCCCGGTCCCGGCGGGCGGCTCTGCCTGCGGGGCAGCGCCGCGCTCCATCCCCGCCGCACCGGCACCGCGCTGCGGGGCTGTCCGAGCTGACCCCGCTGCCACCACCGCCGCTGACCCCGTACCCGATCCGAGCCAACCCGGGCCGGCCCCGCACCTGCCCCGGCGGCGGGCCCGGAGAGAGAGGGGCGGTGCGCCGGCCGCCAGTCACCGCCCCCCGCGGCGGCGCGCCCGCCCCCGGCCCCGCTGCCAAAGTGACTCGGGGAGGACCGGCACGGCAATGACATCAGTGCTTTAAACAACTTGTTATTCGGGAGCAATCAGCTGCAATTAGGTATTAATTAAGTATTATGAAAGTTGATTATTTAAGTGAATTCGGCTTTCGTCTCTCCGACTATGGTAAGTACAGCACAATTGTCCTTTTCCTGCCCCCCCCTCCAGCCCCCCACCCGCCTCTCGGCGGAGCCCCCGGTCGGTGCGGCCGCTGGTGCCCCCGCGCTCCGTGCGGTGCGGAGCGCTGTCCGCGCCGGCCGCTCCTCCGCGGCTCTGCCGCTGAGCTCCGCGGGGCCGGCGCTGCGGGCAGCGCGGTCTCTCCGGACGCGGGGCCGCCGCCGCCGCACCGAAACTTTTGTGCGCGGTGCAGAGCTGCGGGCCGGGCGGAGCGGGGCGCGGGGGCGGCACCAGGTGCGGTGTGGTGCGGGGCTCGCCGCCTCTTTGACTTTGCTTCTTTTCACTTGTTTTACGGAAGTTGCTCCCGCGCCCGCCGGCGCTTCGGCCCCGCTCTGCCGGCCCCGCCGAGGTGAGCCGGGGGCTCTGCTCCCTCCGCCGGTCCTTCCCGGCAGCGCGGCCCCCGCGGGCCGGGGCAGCGGGGAGAGGAGCGGGCCGGCCGTCAGAGGATGCGGAGGGGAAGTTTACGGGGGTTTTGAAATGATTCTGCCTTTGTATTTGTTGTAAGTTGTGTGGGTTGTTTTCTCTTTCATTTTTTCCCCCTCCTGAGCTCTGGCGTGTCCGTGGTAAAGGTTGCTTGTCAGGTTCTGTACTGCCTAAATGAAAAGGAATTTAATTTATTTGGGACAAGGCAGTGTCAGATGAAGAGGCTGCTTATTACATTTAATGAGTTGTTTTTTGGTTTTTTTTCAGCCTGGGCATATCTGGGATGAGTTTGTTTTTGTCCTTCCATGTGAGGTATATGAGACCTCCCCCACCCCTTCACATCATGCAGGGAGGAGGAAAGGTGGCCAGGCTGGGGCAATGTTTTGGTTTTAGATTACAGGCCCTAGTATTGGGGTTGGGTGTGTTTTTGAGTGTAGCTTTTTGTGGCTTGTCCACTGGTTTTTGATCAGGTATCAGGATGAGGAGTAGGTTCTGGCCTGGGGCTGGGCTGGGTTGGGCTGCTGGCCCTGCTGGGTGTGATGATGATGGACAGGTCTCCATCAGGCTGGAGTGTGATTGCAACCAGGAGTGGGGCTCAAAGTGTTGGTGGGTTTTCCAATCCTTGGGCTGACTGGATCAGAGTCCCATTTAGATTTGACAAAACGTGTGAATTGAGTTTGGTAGGAATCAATCCCTTGCGTGATGTTACCTCCCTCTTTGGGACCAGGTCCCACCACCGTGGCCCCGTACCGGCCAACACAGCTATACCTGCTCCTCCAAGATGGTGTAAACCATTCCTTGCCATTTAAAAACCAAATGGCAGCAATGAGCCAAACAGGCCTGTGCTGGCGACGTGCCATAGTCCAGGTAATTACTGCCAGAGTGTATGTGTGTGTGTTGTTTTTTTTTTAATAAGGAGTAAGATGGTAATAAACTGGTTGATGATTGACCAGGCCTGAACTATGTACTCTAATATTATGAGTGAGAGGATTATTTTGTCGTCATTTTTTTCCATTGATTTACTTATTTCTACCATTGATATCAGGAACCGAGCGGCTCCAGAGCCACTTCCAACGCCGGCTCTGCTCGGGTCCGGCCGTGGGCGTACGGCTGCCTGCCTTCTAGATCAAGAAGCTGGGATGCTGCGTGGGCAGCCCAGGAGTTAAGGATGTGGTGAAACTGCAGGAGGGCAAATGCTTTAAAGAGCAATAAACAGTGATTTACCCCGATGTCCATCTCGGGGAGCTGTGGCCGCGGCCCGGCCCGGGGCGGCCCCAGGCGGGCAGGCCTGTGCCCCGGCCCTGCAGTGCCCTCTGCCGGCTCCAGCCCTGCCCGCTGCCCCGGGGGGTTCCCCGGGCAGGGCCTGCCCGCCTGACGCCTTCCCCTCACCGGCAAAGGGACCCTCCTTCTCCTCACAGGGGTGGTGGGCGCTCAGCCTTGCCCCTGCTGCGCCCAGCTGGGTTTTGCTCTCCGCGATGGGAACCCGGGACTGTAGCAAGCCCTGGGAATGAGGATCGGGGAGATCTCTTTAAGTCAGCATTACGGTCTGTGTGTGGGTGAACCCGTCTTGTCATGATCTTGGGGCAAAGACCTGCCCCCATAATCACCACCCCGAACCCTTATCTGCTTGGGCCGGCTTATCTCCCTCAGTCGCTGCCTCTTGAATTCCCTCCAAGCCCTCAGGCAGTGGCTCTCCAGAGGCAGTGCCCGAGGGCTGCTCACACCAGCTGCCAGCTGGCAGAGGCAAACCCAGAGAGGTTTCTTTCCCAGAGGGACTCGGTATGTGGGGTCTGACAGTCTGCTCTTGCTGAGGGCTTTCTCAGCTCAGTCAATCCTTGCATGGACCTTCCAGGACCAGAAGTGCTAATAATGGTTAAGGGCTGAAAAGAATTTGTGGACTGAGTCCATCTGCTCAGGAGTGTGGCAAGATGTTCCCTACATGTGACTTTCTGGGAGTCTGGTTTTTAAATACCTTGACTGACTGGGTGCTTGTCACTTCCTTTGGGAAACTTCCTCAGCCTGGTTATCCTTGGTGTGAGGTTACAGGAACTGACCTCAGAATGAGGACCAGGACACCTATGGTAAATGGGCAGAGGAATACCCAATGTCCACCTCAAAGGGTCATTTTGTGTCTTTGTCAAATCACTGCTGTTGTTTGAAACACCCAGTAGACAGAAACGCCTTCTTTGGACTGGTGACAATTTTTTTTTTTTTTTTTTTTGACCACATTTTTTTGGGAGACATTGGCTCAGTCAAGGTTGGTGTCATTCCTGAGCTCATGCTCAGCAAAAGGTTCCCAGGCAGTTGGTTTGGGTGTTCATGTCAGTTTCCAGTGTTCTGTGAGATACTTGTTGGGTGGAAAGCATTCAAGGGCTTAAGCCTACTGTGTGAAGATTGTTCCTTGGGAGAAGGGTTTAGCAGGAATAATGGAATCATGGAATTTCCGTCATGGAATAAGAAGTGCCCTGCTTTTACTTGGAGAACACACTTCAAAGCTGCTTGAAGTCCATAGGAGTGTTTCTACTGCTTTGCCTCTATAGAGAAAGAACTCACAGGAAGATTGTAAAGTTGATCTCTGAGATCCCTGTTTCCTCACCTGTACTCTGTCTGCTGGGTCTTATGAGTCCTTCTAATCCAGGTCTGCCACTGACAGAGTGGGATGCGCTGATGTGTGCAGATACTACACCGTTCTGCTCTGAGGCACAGTCCCAGAGGGGAAGAGGCAACTTGTACTGAAACTGCCTGGGAATGGTACAGGCACCTCGACTGGAGGGGATCAGATATTTGATGTGTCGTTTCCATATCGTCAGTTTCTCTTCCTGTTTTCCTGAACTGTTTATGCTTCTACCCAGAGTCCTCTTTCCTGCAATTGGAAAGTACTGTCTGAGCTTGGAATTTATCTCAGGGCTTTGCCTACACAGCCTTTTCTGTCCCACTTTTTGCACTTGGCTTTCCTTGCAGTGAGAACCTTTGTGGCCACTTTGACTCTCCCTCTGATTTCACATCGTATCCCCCAGGCTGCTGTGCAGCCTGCAGTTTGGGTGCCCTCTGAAAAGTTGGTTCAAAGTGTCCAGAAAGTAATGAAAAGTTTTGTAGTAGGTGAAGATAACCATTACCTGTGCTGCATCTCCCACCTCCCCCTGGGCTCCTTTCCCTCCCTCCCAGGGTTTGAAGATGTAGCCGTTCCCAAGGTTTGGAGAGCTCAGGTGCCACCCAGAAGTGCTGACATTGCAGAGGTCGTGCTAGCCGATCCAGCTGAGGTTTGGGAGAACCAATGTCCTCGTCCTCAGCTGCACTTTGCAAAGCAAAGAGGGGGCAGAGGAGGCTTGGCTGGAAGCAGGGGAGGGGCAGAACCTCCAGCCAAAAGTCCCACGCGGCACCGTCTCCTCCCCTCCGGTTCAATGCGGACTGGATCAATTTGGACGTCTTCAGCAATAAAAAATGCCGATGTCGTCCTAATTCACTAGGCCCCGAGATGACAGCAAATTTACATTTTTTAATTAAACTAGCAGCCAGTTTTTATGAGAGGGGGCTGGGTTATGCAAATCAAATGGTTGTGTACGAAAGATTAGGAGAGTTTGGGAATAAATTCCACAAATGCTAATAAAAAAAAAGAGAGAAAATGAGAGGGGGGAGAGAGAGAGGGACATTGTTCCATTAGCCCCTTTTAGGCTGATTTCCCTAGGGAGAAAGCTATGGGGGGTGAGAGATGGAGGCAGCTTTCAGAGACAGGTAAAATCCATTTCGAGGATGGAGAGCCCCTTGGACCAGGACCTTGTTGCTCCCTATTTCCTTTCTGAGGGCTCACAGGGGAGAAGGAGGCAGAAATTGGTGACAAAAGAAAAACTTGCTGGTTTCTAATCCCCATTCCTGCTTGACCAGTGATCCACAGGCTGGAACAACAGCTGGGACTGGCTTGAGGATGTAGAAGGTGCACAGTGCTCAGGTGCTAGAGGGGCAGAGGTGGGTTAGGGGCTGGGCCAGGGCACTGTGGGTGCTGCAAGAGGGTGGATGTGGCAGGGTGACAGGGCAGTCCCTGGATGGGCAAAGCCCAGGGGCTATGCAAAGCTTCTCCAGATAGGGCCCATCTTTGGGCTGACAGATGGTCACAGAGCAGGGCTACAGCCGGGATTGGGACCCTGGAGCTTCATCTCCTTTGTGCAGCTCTTGTGGGTGGGCTCCTGGTCCCTGGAAAGAGCTGCTGGTTGGAACAGGCAGTAGCACTGGTCACAGGTGAGGGTCTAGACTGCTGTTCCATGTAAGTATAGGCTTTATCTGCAGAGCAGAGCGTATTTTGGAGAGGGAAGGTGATGCTTTTCCCTCACCCAAACTGTGGAGCCCCTTGTTGCCAGCCCATAGAGCTCTCAGAGGCTGACTCCAGCTGTCAACATCTCCTTCCAGTGTGTTAACCTGGCACCAGTCTTCATCTCATTCTCAAGGGACTTTCCGTCTTTCTTCATGTGGTGATTCCAGAAAATAAAAGTTTGTCAAGTCCCTTCAGGAAGAAATAGTTACAGTGAACAAAAAAACCATGCGTTTCACTCATATAAAGTATGTTCTTGTGTAAGTTTCCCAAAAAATTCCGAGCTCTCGTTGCATTTGGGAGTTAGGTGTGGTGGCTAGGTACCAAAGCAATTGTTTGCTCTGCTATGGAGAAACAAAACCAGAAAATTTCTGGAGGCTGGGAAACCGCTTAAAGCTTCCAGTCCTAAGGCAGTTTCATGCTTGGAATAAAAAGCTGAACAACCCATGCAGGTTGGCAAGAGAAAGCAAAGGGTGGAGAACAGGAGATACAAGGGAAAAGGATGGGAAGACTAAGGTCACTGCGTGCATTTTATGACAATCCCCTGGGGATTTGGTGCCTCACTGGAGAGCTCTGCCACCCATTGCTGGTTTTGGGGTGTGAAATGATGATTCACCAACATGTTCATGTTTTGCTTTGGAGAGGTGACATTTTAGCAGAGCCGCTCTTGTGAAATCAGTAAAAACACCAAGCATTTCTGGTGGCACATTTCAGTGTGTATTCCCCACACCCAACACCTACATCCCCGTCACCCTGTCCGGAACATGCACATCTGCCCCAGACACTCACCCACCTGCACGCTCCCAGACACTCACGTGTTGCTGCTGTGCTGAACTCCGTGTTCCCCAGGCTGCTCTCTCCAGATGCTGCTGTGATGAGCACTCTGGTTCTTTGTGCTTGCATCATCATTGCCATGAGATGCCGTGAATCTTTCTTGGCAGCAAGAAGATGAGTATGGGCTCTGCCCTGTGTGTTTGGTGTCTCTGTGCAGTGAAATCCCCCCCCTGCTCTGCTGCTAAGGCAAACGATGGCCTCGGCGTCAGCCTGGTCCACAGCCTCAGGCAGGCAGTACTGGGGATTTTTTGTAACACGAGTTTCTGAGCTGAACTAGGGCCAAGTTCAGCCTAAATCTAACAAAGAGCTCCAGAACAGGTCTGTGAGACACGGCAGAGTCTGAGGATTTGGTGTAGGATGAATAACTCCTAATCTATAAAGTGGGCATAATCATACTCCCTTGTGCAGCCCAGAGCCAGGGCTGGGCTCTCAGGGATGGAGATAAGGGAATGAGGG
Organism: Certhia americana; assembly: GCA_018697195.1. Lineage (NCBI taxonomy): Eukaryota > Metazoa > Chordata > Aves > Passeriformes > Certhiidae > Certhia > Certhia americana. Next base: position 232,618 of record CM031875.1, read on the forward strand.
CTGGCTGCTGTCCATGGATGGGTGCGGGGGTCAGGCAGGAGCGCTCCTCCCTCCAGCCGGGGTGGGGTGCCCGGGGTGTGGGAGAGCGGAGCCCACCCCTGCTTTCCGGGAGCTGCCTGCCTGCCCCGTGGCACGTTTGGCATCCCAGCAGCCGTGGGATGCAAGGGGGCCTTTCCAGGACCTGGGCTGGGAGGTGAAGAGCTCCAGCTGGGCTGATCTGTTGGAATGGTGCAGTGGTGTCAGCCCTGCTCCCAAAACTGGATGGGCCGGGGCAGAGCAGAGGAAGAACCAGGAACTTTCAGCTTCCATACATGGGAAACTGTCAAATGCCAGGTAGCAACACCAGCTTTTGTCTGGTATTTCCAGAAAAACCCGGCAGGACCTGGCATCCCAGGGCATAATTTATTATGGAAAAATAAAATAATAAAGTACCAATCCCTTTGAGGCCTGAGTCATAGAAGCATCTTCTCATTAAAGCAGCTCCACCTCTCTGCCTGGTGTTTGCCAGCTCCATGCCTGTATGAATCCACTCCCTGAGCTGCCTCGCCCAGGGCAGCTGGGCTCCCTCTGCTCCTGCTGCCTGTGCTTCCCCAGCACCCCTCTCCTCCAACCCCCCTTCCCCTTTCTGGAGGAGCATGAGCAATTCCACAGCTCAAGCCAGCTTCTCCCCAGGCCCCCCATCTTTAGGCCAGGTGGATGTTTTGTTGATGCGTGTTGTACACAAATGTCTTCACCTTTTCACCCACCCACCTCCCACCCCTGTGCTATCAAGTTCTCTGGGCACAGCCCTGGCTCCCACATGCCCTTCTCTTGGCCGTGTGGTGTGAAGGTGTGTGTGGTATCTTTCCGTGGCTCGAAGCTCTCTTCCAACTGGCCCTCTGCAAAGCAGGGAAAGGAGAGGAAGCTGCTCCTGGAGTAATTACCATCTGCATGTCCCGAAGGCAGGCAGCAGATGTTAGCAGAGGAGGACGGGATTGGAAGAGGGTGAGGGAACAGAGGCTGGAGAAAGGGGGTCTGATTTTTCTTCTTGATTGCATATGACTATTTTTAACTGAAACTCAGTAGGACAAGAATCCCAGTTCTGCAAAGTTGATCCACGCACTTGGAAACTTCAGGGGAAAGCTCCTTTGCTCACTCTTGCTGTGTTTTCTGTCACTCACTCTGCTTTTCTCAGCCTTTTTTTTTATGCTGCACTATTTAACTTTCCTTACTAAATAGCTTTCCTTTATGTCCTCCTTCCTTTCCATATTCCCACAGACCTGTCACTCTTTGTCACTCTCCTGGACTTCCATTCTGTCTTTGATTGTGTCTTGCTTTCCCTTTCCTTCCTCCCCCCTTCCATTGTCTTACTCTATTTTTCATTTTCCCATTTGTCTGTGGGCTGATATTCAGATGAGCAAACTTCTTCCAGTTAAAGGAGGTCATGAATATTAGGATTTTTCTACCAAACAATGAAATATGGCTCAAATTACCCTAAAGAATAGGGCCCTTTTCATAAACCACCTGCTGTTTTTTTTGAAAGAAAGCACAACCACTCGCCTGTGTGCTCCAAGCAGTTGTCTCACATCTCTACCTCGCCAAGCTTTGCCGTTCCAATTTCTTCTGCTGAATTTGTTGCTGTTGGTGGAGCAAGTCTGCTCTTCCCAGACTGCCAGCACCCAATGAGTCTGGGTTTGGACAGGTTGGGACAGGATGGGGATTCTGGCAGGATCCTCACTACTTTAAATGTTGGTTTATGATTGTGCTTTTTTGATTGCGGTGTGCATATTTTGGGGTTTTTTTTTTTTGTTTTCGACAAACAACTTTCTGGTCTGAAACTCATTTAGTCTGAACTTCTCAGCTTGGCTGAGGGATTTCCTTCAGATGTTAGCATCCATTTGGGAATAGAAACCCCCCTCACTTTCTCCTTGTCTTGCTGGTGAGGACCAACCCTCACTCCCTGGCTTGAGGAGGCTGTGGTGGAGTTGAGCTGCTCAGACCTGGACACCAACCCAGGCTGTGGTCATTTCCTCCTGGCTCTCATGATCCTGTCCCTTTCTCCCCAGCCACATAACTTCAGAAAAGGCCCTCTGAGCACAGTGGCCACAGCTGGCTCTGAGAAAGCCAAGTTTGTGCTGCATGAGATCCTCCATTCCTTGTGGTCCTGGCCGTGCTTAACTGGATAGTGCCGTGCCTTTGCCAGAGCAGCACCAGTGCAGCACCAGTGCAGCTTGGCCATTCAGCAGGGACACGGAGAGTGGTGGAGCTGTGTCCCAGGGACCTGGAGAACTGCATGCAGAAGAGCCTCTGTGCTCCCTTGGGAGTTGCTGCGAGGCAGGCATGGGTAATGCCAGAGACAGGGACAACAGAGGACACCAGCTTGTCTCAGACTTGTGTTTTGTTTTCAGTCCAGCCTATTTATACTCCTCATAGCTGCTATTTTTTCCCCAGTTACATGAATGTGTCTTGTCCTCGCTGTCTTCCATCTTCCCTCCGCAAGCCTTGCTATATTCTGCATGTCTTTGCTGGAAAGCTTACAGCACCGTTCGTCCTGGGCAGAGACCACACTTCTCTGAGGAGGCATCTCTCACTGGTGTGCTCATTCCAGGAGCCTGGTCCAGCCCTTCCACCCTCTCCCACCTGCATTTCCCTGGACAGAAACTGCACACACAGCCTGGGCTGTGTGAACACGGAGTTTGTTTTGCCAGGGTGACCTGTTTAATCATCTCATTTTCTGGTGGCCGTTTATTCCTCGTTTCCACGGTTACAGCCCCATTAAGAGGAGAAGCAATAAGGCAGCGAGTCAAACAGGTAATAAAAACATTAAAGCCATGTGCGCATTGGGAGGGAGGGAGGGCGAGCAGCATTCAGTGAGACGAGACGGGCCGTGCCAGGGAGACAGCAGGGTCACAGGACCCTGTGCACAGTGACACCCAGCTCAGTGCCCAGCCTCTGAAAAGTGTCCTGCAGCATCCCACAGCATTCCACCCTGCTCTGTTGGAGTGTTCTGGTGCTCAGGACGATGTCACTGCCGCCAGTGTGCTGCTCTCCCCATTGCTCTGCCACTAAGGCAGAGTTTCAAGTGGACAAAAGCACTCGAAATTGGAGGGTGTTTTTTCTGTATTTTCTTTCAGGGCTGCGACTGTCTGGCAAAACTTGTAACTTTGTGCTTCTGTTTCATTCTGGTGCTGCTGGTGGACCCAAATGCATGTCCCTGTATCAGCTCTGCCGTGGCACTTGCCCAGGTGCCTGCTCTCACTGGTGTGGGCTGTGCTGCTCCCCTGGCTCTGCACAGTTCCTAACCTAGAACTAACTGTTCCACATGCTGCACCGAGGTATTCCCAGCCAGCTACCTGAGCCAGCACAACCTAGAGTACTGTGACACTGGTTTGAGGCTTTCTTGGGCAGAAATACCTGTTGATGAAAGGCCCTGTTTCTGCAGCCTCCAGGAGAAGGTCAGGGGCCACAGAAACAGGACAGCCAGGTCTCTGCTCCACAGCAGCCACTGCCAGCAGTGACTGTGGGCTGGGGAGTGTGTGGGAGCTGCTCACCTGAGAGCAGTGGGGGATGCCTTTTGGTAGGTAGAAATCAGGGGAGAGCTGTGGGGGGCAGGCAGCATCGCTGGGAATTAGCTGTCTCCTGCTAGGAGGAATCCCAGGATTTCTGGCTTTTCATTGTGGGCTCCCAAAGGGAAAGTAGCAGAATGAAGAAACCTAAAGCAGCAACTTTGGAGTGAGGAGAAGGCAGAGCCCTGGTGTCTCAAGAGAAAGAAGAGAATGGTTTTCAGCTCACTTCCCTCCAGGCAGTGGTCCTCAGGGAACACCCCAGGGCTCTTGGAAGGTGGGAGCCTTTTGGTACTATGTGCTTGTTATCCCAAAACTGACTGGGCCAGGAAGGAGATGGTGGCCTCTCTTCCTTTGGGAAATTTTGGGCTGGATGTACTCCTGGGTGCAAAACCATGACCTGACTGGCAAAAGCCAGCAAAGTTACTTTTCCCTATAATTTCTCAGTGGCCATGGAGGCCAAGCAGCATTGGATCTTGGATGATGAGATGTTAGGTTTGAGGTGGCAGGTTGCAGCCACAAAAGAACAGGTGCCCACAGGCTGAGAGGGTTCTGACCTGTAAATAAGGGTGAGTTTCACTGTGGATTAAAAGAGGTTAAATACAACACTCATATAGGTGGCACAGCGCTGATGGCAAAGCAGAAATATTCAGAAAAGCAAACTATAAAGGAGAGCAAGAAAATAGTCACAGAACTGCAGTGAAATGGGGTGCTTTACCTGCTAGCTCTCTCTGTTGAAAGAGTCTGCCCTACCACAGCCCCATTTTGCCCTGGTGGGATTTTTTTATTTATTTCTGACCTTGTTTTGGGTTTTACAGTTTCTTTTCTCCAGACTTTATCAGAAAGCATATTTGTGGTGAGAGCCTGTGAAAGGACCTGGCTTGCTGAGTAAATGTTCAACGTGGAAATGAGCTGCATGACCTTGAGGGGGGGAGAGGGAGGAAAGCTGACAGAAATTCATAAAAAGCTGAAAAAGAAAAGAACAAGGAGAAGGGAGGGGAAAGGAAAAAGATAAAAGGTCTGGCCAGACTGGAAGAAGTCACACAGGAGAGGAATAATGGTCTTTCTTGTTACAGCAGTGACTGGACCTGTCGTAGTAGGCATCTTAAAGTGCCCGATTCTAAGTTGTGCTGAGCACTGACACTTTGAAAAATAGGCCCATTTAAGGTGACTCAAGTTGGGCAACAAAAGTCAGTAGTCACTTTAGATCATCTTGGCCTGTGTTCAGAAGGGTGAATTTTATCCTTGGCGGAAGGCCAGCGGGAGGCCCTTCTGTGTGCTGTTCCTGTTCCCAGAATAGGATTTGGGGTGGCTCCTGGAGCTTTGCTGTCCCTTTGGGGCAGAACCCACTCTTCTCAGGTTTTGGGCTGAGGCAGCGGTCACTGGCCAGGCTCATGTGTCAGCCCAGTTGTCTTTGGGCACAGAAACCGGGCTTGAATTTATTTGTGGAATTTTTGGGGGGCTGTGGGTGTGTCTGGAGAAGGAGGTGGATGGAGCAAAGCCTCGGTCCTCAGTGCAGGAGCAGCAGGAGCAGCAGTGCAGGAGGTTTCCCCAGCATCCTTGGAGTTCCTCAAGAGTGTGAGATTGAAACTCTTGCTTTTGAAAACTAAGGAGGATGTCGATCAGAAAAGACTGACAAAACACTGTTGCAAGGAAGAAAATTTGAGTGGAAACATCCGGCTGTCACTACCAGAGACCAAGGTGTGAGGTCCAGGCATGCTCTGGGGCTTGGCTTTCCAGAACTGCCTGGTTTGGGCTTGATGGTTTTTACTTCAGTCCCACATCTAGTCCTGGAGGATCTAAAGTGGATTTTAAAATTGTGCTGTAGGGATTGGAGAGAGATTGAGCACCAAGCTTCTGCAGGTTGGTATTCCTCTAGCATGTCCTTAGTGTCTGGATGTCCACAGCTCTGGAAAGCCCCTCTGCAGCCCTTGGCTCTGGTGCCATTTCCATGGAGGGATCTGGGCACACAAGGACCTGGCTCCCAGCACTCAGGGGGCTGGAGAAGAAACCCTTGTGCTCTTCAGGGAACCAATGGCTTCTTCTCCTTTATTTGTTGTTTGAATGCATGAAAAAAAGTGTAAATGCACATAGGCTCCCCTTACAGCTTATTCTCTTGTCATTTCTTTGACTCCCCAAGTTTTCTCAATTTTCAAGAGGGGAAGCCTGCCTTCAGGGGCATCAGCACTTCCAAACCACTGCACACTGACAGAAGCAGTTCAGAGTGTGGGGCAAGGACTGTGCTGAAGCAGAGCCCTCATTTGTGTGGAAACAGGGCTGATCACCATCCTTTGGTTAAACCTAAATAGCTGCACTAATGGTCCTCATACACACATCTTTAAATTTTCATTCCTTGGAGGGGGGGGGGGGGGGGGGGAGGAGATCCATTTCTTTCTTTCCATAAGCCTGAAAATTGTAGAGTAAGATTTTTACCTTCACTGCTTGCTATGGGAGAGCTCTACTGTATGGAGGGGAGCATTTTTTGATTTCTTTCCAGTTGAAGTACATGAAATAGCAGGGAAAAGTCTTGTCTAGTGATGACTTCAAAATAATTTCTGTAGCAGTGCAGTGTGGTGTCAGACAGTATGTGGCTGGGTGGGAAGTGAAGACAGTTGGGGGCACGAGTGCCTGATGAGGGGAAAACCATCAGTCCACAGCTTTGGGAGGAACTGCAGCAAAGTCACCAGCGCAGATGCCAGAGCAAGGAACTGTAACTGTACATTTAATAGCTTTGGATGTTTGCTTTTATGTGGCAGTTGCTGCTCAAGCAAACAGATTGGAGAATTCTAGACTTGCGTGGATTTCAGGGGTTTTATTTATATGTGTTCAGCACGGGACATGAGTGGGATGGGAGCGTAGGAGTTGTTTCAGCAGGAGAAGGGCCCTATACCCTGCTCCTCCCTGCCCCTGTGCACCTTGATTTTATGAGCTGAGCCTTCTCGTCTCACTCCTGTCACTCTTCCCTGAGGTCACTGTCCCTCCAAACCCACCTCACTCACCTGCTCCCTCTGCTCCCAGCATCATCCCACACTCCCCTGAGCATCCTCTGTCCTGTTCTGCTCCCTGATGTGTGAACCTGCTCCTGCAGAAGCCCTGCCCTGTGCCAAGAGCCCTGTCTAGGAGTCACAGGACCATGCCCGGGGTGCTGGCCCTGCCCAGCCTGGGGTGTCCTGTGAGAGCTGCAAGACAGAGGAATGTTTTCACAGTTTATTCTCCAAAAGGAGAGCCTGCAAGGGGTGAGGGGCAGACTCCTTGCAGCGAAGGTGTTAACAAATAGCAGGTGATTAAACATGACAAGCAGTGACATTTCTGTGTGGGGTTCTCAGTACCAGCAATGCCAAGAATGAAGCTATAAACCCTGACATTTTGTGTTATGCACTGAGGTTTTTAATAGACATCTTTCTCTCCCTCACCCCTGTTTGTTTCTTTTATTCCTCTATTCTCTTCTGTCCTCTTCTCCCTTTCCTCTCTCTTCCTTATCCTCACTCTGGCTCTGCCCCATCCCAAGTGCCCCCACCTCCATTTCCCATCCCTCCCTCCCCACTCTTATCTTTGCTCTCTTGCTTCACCAGACTCATTTGTTCGATGTCCTTCACTTTAGCTTTTGTTTCTCTCTTCCTCCCTATTTTCTTGTTACACTTTTCCAAGATTTCTTTCGCTTTTCATGGCATCATTCACCCTTCCTTACTCTTCTCTTCCTCCTCTTAGCTCCGGTCTGTGCCATATGCACACGCTCGCAGTCTCTCACACATATGCACTCCCACACTTTATTGCACACACACTGACACTTCCCGCACACTTCCCTGCTCCCCCTGACGCTCCCGCTCTCTCCTGCTCCGTCTCTCACATACACTCACACTTGCTCTTTTCTTTCTGTGCTTCCCCTCTCCTGCTCTTCTTTGTCTTTGTTACTCCCTTCTGCTGTCATCCTCCCTCTGTCTGTTCTTTTCCACTCTCTCCCCTTCTCCCTCCCTTTCCTTTCTCTTTTTGGGGTCTGATGTAATACTCTAACCATGGGCAGCCAGGCCAGTTGCTTGTCAGGGAGCAGGTGTCCCACCCCTGAGTGATGTTTTTGTTAATAACATTTTTGCCCTGACTCAGAAGCTGTCATTTTGGAGATTGGTTGGTGGGGTTTTTTTAAGGACAGGAGCTAAGGAGGCTGAGCTTTTGGGAACAGTTGCTGGGTTTGTGCTAAAAGGACTGCAACAGTTGTTCTGCTGAGCAAGAAACGTTGGAACAACTGCAGATTCTCTCCCCCCCACCATCTATCCAAAGGGCATTTGGAGGTGACACCCAATGCACTGTCCCCCTTGCAGCCAGCCCTAATTGGAGCTGACGAGCTGCCACTCGTTCTTGGCTTTAGAAATGGGGCATTTCTGCCACTGGAGTTGGCCCTACCCAGCCCTCTCTGTTAGCAAAAAACATTTCCTCTTCTTCTGCCTTCTCCCAGTGGTGTTACGGGCACAAAATTAGCAAAATTCCAGAGTGACCAGAGCAGTCAAACGCAGGGCTCTCCTCCAGCAGGTCACCTGGTCTCTGGGCTCATAGTCATGGCCCAGCTACATGACCTGAACATAAGGAAGGGGTCTCCAGGCACAGGAGGATAAAAGGGGTCAATGGAGGTCATTCCAAGACCTGCCTGGCTCACTGTGTCTTACCAGGCTGTGATCCCTTTCATGCAGAGCCTGGGAGGCTGGGCGTGATGCTTCCCACCAGAAATGGTGTGGGCAGGCCTGTCAGAGCCCATCCTCTCTGCTGAATCAGCCCTGCTATTGCCACCAAGGCCAAGACCTTCCCATCTTGCTGGCCCCAGCGAGAGCCACGCTGCAGAAGTCATCACAAAGTGCCTTCTGGGGACTCGAGGCATCTCCAGAGGCTCTTTGAGCAGCACAGCCATTCCTTCTCACACGGCTGCAGAATCTCTGCCTCTCCCCAGGTCCCTGGGGAAGATCTGTAGGGAACTCCTGGAGAATTACCAGGCACAGGCTCTGTTCTGTGCATCAGGGATGTGCTGGCCCATTGCTGCAGCTGACACCTTGGCACTGAGAGCACACAGGGAGAGGCTCTCCTGGGTAAGAGAGGACTGGCTCTCCTCCTGGACAGAGAGGACAGGGGCTGGGGAAGCTCCTGTGGGCAGGAGGTCCCCAGTGTTTACAAAGGGCTCAGCAGGTATTTGAAATGAGTTCAGATTAAACTGCAGCTTCAGTCCCAGTATTTCCTCTTCCTTGACTCTGCACTCATTCTAAAAATCAAAATACTTCCCCATAAAGAACCGCCTTCCCATAAAAGGGCCTCTCCCTCCCTGTCTGCCCAGGTCTTATTGATCAAGCGCCACAGACGGTGGCTGCAGCTTCAGTTGCCAAGTAGGGCAGATCGATAGAGACTCAGGATGGGATTTTTGGCAGCTGGAACATATATTTGTTCCTCCTTCCGTCCCACCATCCCTCTGGGAAATGGTCGGTGTCACAGTGGAAGCAGGTGGAGCAAAGTTCCGTCCTCCGGCTTGCCACTCACCTTGTCATCTGTCCTCTGTGCTGCAGCCCTGGGACCAGAGGCCTCTGCAGGAGGATCTGTGAGGCTGCAGAGAATGTGGGGCATGTGTGGAGACAGAGTAGTGCCACCCTGTGCTGGCTCCCCCAGCCCCTCTCTGCCACTTACCCTTTGCAATGGCCAAGTTAACCCTTTTGTATACTGGGACAATCCCATGGGTAATTCCAGGCTCCCCAATGGCAATATTTGGCCTTTATTGTTTGCCCAGTCTCTTTATTCAACCAGTGTTTCTCCCCTGCCTGGGTCCAGCGTGACTCCCCTCTGCCCTTGCCTGCTGTGGCCACCTTTGCAGAGATGGGTAGAGCAAAGAACAGTGATGGGAAGTGACCTGAAGGCCAGAGGGACTTGGTGCTGGAGCTGGGGTTTGTTGGGACCATATTTCTGGCTGTCCTTTAGCAGCACTCAGCTCCTTGGCTATGGCCTTGGGACAGTGCTTCCCTACTCAGAGCATTCCCAGGCTGCCCTGCCTGTGTGGGACTAAAAGCTGTGTGTGGGCTGATCTCCAGCATGAACTGGGGGGAACGAGATGGAGAGGGGAGCACTGGGGAGCAGAGGGATGCTGTGCAGACCTGCCTTGCTCCATCCTGTATGAAGAGCAGTTAGCTCTGCCATAGGATGTCCTTAACCCTTGCTTGCTCTTCTGGCTGCCCAAGCTCTGGCAGGTGCTGAGCACCGTGCACAGAGAAATTAATGAAATGAGTATTTTGGGGAGGGGGGGAGGGAGGCTCTGTACTGCACCCTGGGGCCCTGGGTTTATTAATGGTGACCTGCCATTAAAGACTAAAGTGCTAACCTGGTCATATTTAGCAGCTTTCAGTGGTATCCCAGTGGTCTCTGCCTGCAATATCAACTCCTGCTTTCCCCCGCAGCCCCAGCTCGGCAGGAGCTGACTCCAGAGTTTCTCTGCTACAATGAGTCTGGTGGGCAGCACTAAGAAGTCTCTGTGCTGCTGCTGCCAGACAGATTTCCACCTCCTCCTGCTGCTTCACTCAGCTTCCCCCTCTTACTGCCAGGTCTTGCCAGGCAGTGCTTTGGAAAAGAAGACCAAGTCCTGGCAACTTCATCATCTCCTTTATACAGACAGAGCCTGGGGGTCACTGGGAGGGGGAGATGTGCCAGCACAAGGCTCAGAGGGTTTGGCCATAAAGAAGAGGCATTCTCCAGCTCTGCAGAGCATTTCCACAGAGCTCTCCGAGAAGGCACTGGCAAATTATCCCTCTGAGGTGGCAGGCTGGGAAGCGAGGCAGCAGCTCTGCCAGACCTGATTAAAACAGGACTCGAGGCAAACAGCTTCAGGTCAGAGCAGGAGGGCTGTTCCCACTGCTGCTGTCCCTCTTGCTCCAATCTAAGAGGAACGTGGAAAACCCAGGCTTGGGGAGATGTCCCCTAGGGGATATCAGCAGTTGGATATTGCAGTGACAGGCACTTTAGAAAGATGCTGGGAGCTGCTGCTGCTGCTGCTGGTCCAGGCAGGGATCAGTGTTAGCAGAAGAAAAAAAAAGCCCCAGAGTTTCCTTGAAGCTAATTCTGCTCTTGATGCCTCCCCAGAAGCAAGATCCTGCTGTGCTCCCTGTGCCAACTGAGATTATTGCTTTCCCTGATCACTTCTTCCTGGATTAAAAACTCAGCACAGAGTATTTTGCAGTGTGTTATTCCAGGATACCCACTAGAAGCTCAACGTGGTGCAGACTCTGGCAGAGATAGCAGGGAATCCTGAGGCATCTCCAGCTCAGGCTGCTCAGATCAGGAGGTAGGGATGCACCTCGCACTGGTTTGGCCTGAGGTGAGGGCACACAGGGCAAGGCTGGAGGGATTTTCCTCTCTCCAGAGAGCCCCGTAAGCCACGGATCCCATGTCGTCGCAGCCCTGCCCTTCACGTGGGCATGTTTGTCAGTGTGGGCTGCAGGCCATTGCCCAGCAGGGCCGGGGGGGCAGGAGCCTTGTTCCAGCAGAGCTCCAGCCCTCGCAGCCTCCCAGCAGGACGAGTGCCGGTTTGGCAGCCAGGCTGGGGGCAATCCTCGCTCTCTCCTTTGGCTCTGTGCCCCAGCTGATCTGCAGCCAGGTTTTGCTGTAATCCCTACATCCTGTTGCAGGTCCTTAATCAGCTGGAGCCAGCCTGGAAAAAAAAAAAAAAAAAAAAGGAAAACCAACCAAAACCCAAACCTCAAACTGTTGTGGTTAAAGCTCCCCACTGCCAGGTGGTGGGGAGAGGTGGGCAGGATCCTTCCCAGGCACCAGGTTGGGAGAGATTACAGTTTCCTTGGTAGAGATGGAAGCAGAGGAAATGGTGTTTGTTTGTGCTGGGGGTCTCTGCAGGACCCACTCGTGCTGTTCCCTTGCTGGGTCTGGGTTTGAGCATCGATTGCTCCTGTTCTCCCACTGCCAGCTCAGCTATGGACACTGCCCCTTCAGCCCTCATTGGGCAGACTTGGAAACTCTCCGGGTTGTTGTTGAGTTGGTTTTTTTCCCATTTAATGCATAGAATAACACTGATGGGTCTGAACAGCTCCAGCCAGGCGACGAGGGGAAAGAATAACAAGCTCCTGAATGTCAGGCAAAATTATGGGCCATTGCTATTTAGGGTGAGTCTGGTGGATTTAGGGCCTCTCTGTTCTATTGTCCTGGCTGCTCTGAGCATTGGAGCAGGCGAGACACAAGTCGGGAATTTTATTGCAGAGCGTGTTCAGGGCAAGGCTGGTTCTGAGCGTTTCCGGAGCAAAACAGCAGCAGTGGGGGGGAGAGGGGACCGTTCCTGTTGGAAGGTTGGTGAGATGTGATACTGGAGGCTGGAGGTCCTGGAGAGGTGGTAATCCAGCAGAGAATAGAGCCCCTTTGCATCCTGGTTTCTGTCAGGATTCAGCTCCAGATGTTCATCACACTCCCCAGGTCTGTGTAGGGCTGGTCTCCCTGGATCACACCTGGGCTGTCTGGCTGCTGCATCCCTTGGCAGACCCTGCTGGTCCCCACTGCATCTCAAGAGTACTCCTTGCCTTCTCCTGTGAAGCATTCAGGAATGTAGTTCATATGAAAAATAGTGCCTATATGTGTGTGCTGTATGGGGATTAGGGGTTTTGGTGTTGCCTCTTGGATTCCTTTTGGCTGGCACTGGTGATGTAAGCAGGGCTGGCACTGCACTCACGTTGCCAGGTGTTAGGGGAAGGGCCCAGCTGAACAGCATAAGCACAGAAGGACACAGAAAGGCTGAAGAAGGTGTTATATACAGTGTGATAGAAGTGGGTCGTCCATGGGAAAGTGAAGTCTTCACAAGTCCTGAACAGGGTGTACCCTAAGCTTCCAGATTTTGGCAAATACATTCTGTTCCATGCCAGGGTGGGGAGGAGTGGCAGAGAGCAAGAAAGCCATTCAAGCCTGGCTGTCTGCATAGGTGTGAGGCTCAGCAGGGCAAATTCTTTGCTTCTTTGGGGCTCTTTTTATTTGACCGGATTAAAAAGCCTATTTGAGTTTCTTAAACCATTTAATCTAAAATCCCCACGTAGATGCGCCATTGGATTCAGTTTTAAGCTTATAAACAAAATAGGTCTGTGTTTGTCTCTTCTTCATTTTGTTCTAAAGAAGAAGGGTTTGACCTGTCCTCCCTGGAGCTGGAGGGGGGAGTTGAGTTTCTGGTGCCTATGAGTCTCTGTGAGCTTTCTGAAGGGTGGGAAGGTGTGGAGGCTGGGGTGCTGGTGTGACCTTCCTGCAGCTCCAGGTTAGGTGTACATTTGGCCTGGGCAGGTGCCAGGAGGAGGGAGCAGGGGCTGGGCTGCACTGGCTGGTCCCCAGGGCTCAGAGTACTGAGTGTAGGTAAAATTCCAATGGAACCATTGCTCTGCAGTTAGGTTGGGCACGTGGAAAAGGAGAAGACCATAGGAGATGGGAGATAATGGGAGGAAAGCATGGAATGGTCTGGATAATTCCAGTTCCTGTAGTCCTAGCTCCCAGAGTGTCCAGCTTCTTCCAGGGTTTCCTCCTGCATCCATCCTCTCCACCCAGTCTCCTCGTGTCTCCTCTCCAGTGCCATGTGGTTTATTGCTGCCACTCCCTGTGCTCCAGAGGAGGTTCCATTGTCCACAAAATGGGACAGTTCAGGATTTATTCACAGGAGAGAGGTGCTACTGGTGCCTGTGGCAGCTGCAGGAATGTCACAGGTCTGTGGCTTACAGTGCCAGATGCTCTGAAGGCAGGTACCAAACCCACAGCAGGCAATGTAAGATGATCTAACCCCTGTGTCCCCTCAAAGTGCTTTCCACCTGTCCACCGAGATCACCTGGAGTCAGTGATGCCTGCACACAGGTGTGGGGTGACAGTGGCAGTGCTCAAACCAGCTGCAGTGGGAGCTGTGCCCCTTGCAGACCCTGTCCCCAGTGCTGGGAGCACAGCAGGAGCTGTGGGCAGTCCAGCTCCCTCCTGCAGCCATGGAAAAGGTTCTTCCGGCACAGCCACAGAGGGGCCAGGGGAGCAGGCTGTCCTCACCTCTTGTGGTCTTTGCTGTGAGCAGAGAGGCCTCCTGTGTGTCCAGGGCTCATCAAGGAGATGCTCTGTGCAAGGGGAAGGTGGGAACAAGACTGAATCCTTCCCTCCTGCCTTCTCCCACGGAACTGAAGACAGACAGAGGGACAGGCATCTGTCCGATGGCAGCCAGAATAGGAGGGAGCCCTGTTGGCTTTGCCGAGGGAGCCTCTTTCTATATGGAAATGAAGAATTTAGGCTAATGGAGCTCAACCATCTCTAATTTTGCGATGGCAGGAGGATTTTGATTGAAAGTAATTAAGCAAGCTAGCTGTAAAATTAATTAAAGCAAAAGGGGGGGATTTTTTTATTGGATTGGATAGCGATATAGCGGCTGTCAAATGGGGGACGGATGGGGGTGACCTGAATTCTCTGCCCTCCCTCCTCCCACTCGGGACGTTTATGTCACTTTAATCTCCTTACAGCGGCTGGTGTGCATTTGTTTGAAATAATCAAGGAAATATGGTCAGAAATTGTCAGCTTTCAGATCTAATTTACCTGACAGCCCTGCGCAGACCAGTAAGCCTCTGTGTGCGTGTGTGTGTGTGTGGTGCATGCGACCGTGTGGTCATGGAGGACTCCTTGTCTCCCCTCTCCCCTGTTTTTGTTCATTCTGTCTTCTCTTGATTCTCAGCAAAAATACTTCTGACATATCTGGGGCCACCCAGCACCTTGCAGGAAAAAGAAATAAGTTTGACAATTTTCCTGCGGTCCCTTCTCCACCCCCACCTTCCCATCACTATCTCCTCCCAACCTGCTGCCTCATCCTTGCACCATAACCAGCTTTAGGGTTTAGGCAATATAGGATTAGGGGAGGTGGCTGTAATTCTTTATTCCAGATGGCTGGCAACTGCTAAACCCACTGTCACAAGCACCGAGTTATAAAAATACTTAAATTAGGCCCTTTGTTTCAGCCCATGTCTCTGGCAAGCAGCTACCCTGGTGTCCTGCCGGGAGCTCAGCTTGCACAGAACAGGTGGGGGACTCTGAGTCCAGACTGTAACGATGCTGGGGAGAGGCTTCTCCGGACTCACACCTACCTGGATTCCCTTGCTCAGCTCCATCTGCTTCTTTTTGCCTTTAGCTCTTAAAGAGAGCTCTGCAGCAAGAAGGAGCTAGGCATGAGTTGATGTGTGCTCACTTACCAGGTGAAAATCCCAGTCCAGGGACAAACAAAGGCTGCAATTCCTACCCATCTGACTGGGTGGGTGGGGGTCTGCACACTGCTGACAGATATCTCAGGCTTCCCCCTGGACCTGACCCTGCAAGAACTTGGTGACCTGAGCTCAGCGATCTGGAAACTGTGGAAGGAGGGCAACTACCACAGGACCAGTGTTTCCTCAGAGCTGCCCTGGTGCCTCACATCTGTCTTGCTAGGTTGGCTCTTAGAGTTATTATTTACTATTTATTATTATTCATTAAGTGCCAAGAGAGTTTGGGCTTTTGTTTGTTTTGTTTGGGTCTCCATATAGAGGCTTTTGCTGAGGCAGACTCCAGTGCCAAGACCTCTGGCACTTTTACAATTACAGCCCGTGATCCTACTGTATTGTTTATGTAATGACTCTCAGTCCCAAGGGGTTCTGCAGCCTTTCTTAGACCAGAGCACCCAGCACCTGGCAGGGAGAGTGGAGGGCAAGTGCTGGACCCTGGTGACAAGGAAAATCTCTGAGCTTTATGTCCCAGGGAATCATTAATACATAGAGGGCTCAGACTGGACCTGCTGCAAGGATCCACATGCAGGGGAGTTGATTAAACTGCTTCAGAAGGAACAGATGATTCATCCCTGCCTGGTCTCTGTGGTCACAGGGTCTCCTCACAGCTCAGACCTGATGTTCTGGCTGTTGGGTGTCTGCAGCCCACCAGTCTGTCTCATACAGGGAGCTGAGTTGACTGGTCTTTGTGGGCTGGCTGATGTGTCCCAACATCCCTGAGTGTCCCAGAGCACCCCAAACCATCTCAGCATGGGGATTGAAACTTCTAGTTGTTAAACAGGTGTGTGGAGGGCTCCACACCAGCTCTGTAACCTGCAGGACATGGGTAGCACTGGTCATGACCAGCTGCATGGGGCTGTGCTGAGGTGGGTGATGAGCTCATCACCAGGATTCTTGGGTTTAATTCCAGCTTTGCCACTGATTTGCTTTGTGTCTGTAGCCATGTGAATGCATAGCTTTGTGCCAGTGCTTCCTCATCAGTATAATGGGTATAATTAGGCTCCCCTGATTGAAGATGGTGCTGAACACTGAGTGTGCTGGCAGACTGCTTTTGTTTAAAAGTCCCTTCCAAAAAAAGGAGGTAAGAGCAGATTTTAGGGAGCTGGTTCCCATATCATATTGCAGACATATGTGGGTTAGGGTCACTGACAGTACCCAACCCTTTTCTTGTGGGACAGATCTGCTCTGAGGAGTTGGCTTCCCCTAAACAAAACAGGACAGAGTTAGGTTAAGACTAAGTGCTTCTAAGTACTGTCTCCCCTGTATTCAGCAAAGTACAGAACGTGGCACTGCCGATCTTCTGTGTTAATTACAAATATAGCAGAATGTAACATGAAGAATAGTCTAAATAATTTCACGGCCTGTTAACCAAAAGAGAGCTTAAGTTCTGGGACATGGACCAGGCTACCACTGATAATGGTATCTGAACTCAGTGGTGTCTGGAGGAAGGGTCATACCATGCTGGCTGCACTGATTTCCCACTGTAGATTGCAAGACCAAATGATTAAGAGTGCATTAGATAATCTTCTAACATAACATTCCCTACAGGCAGTTACTGGCATTGCTGTAGAGACATCCTGAACGACGTGTTGGAAAAGGAAGTGCACAGGACAGTCTTTCTGCATTGTGAACATATTTGAGACCCCCATGCAAAGCTGTGCTCTGTTCTGACTCCAAGTCTCCTCAGACATGGCCGAGGAAAATGCACGTGAGTGCTGACCTGGGGGCACCTTCTGTTGTTCTATTTGCACCTGCTTGTACTTGTTCAACACCTCTCCCCTCTCAAGTACTGCCACTGTCACTGCAAATGAGTCTGGAGACCCTGACTCCAGCACAGCCAGGAGCTGAGAAACATCCCACAGCTGGGTGAATGGGATGAAAAGTTCAGGTTTGGGTGGTGTTTCTTTTTCTCTCAGTTTAGTGTGAGTGGCAGTGGAAAGGCATAAGGTCCCTTCTGTCACTGATGTGGTGTCAGCTGGGAAATGATTCTTCTGAGCCAAGCAGAGTGACATGAGCATAAGATCAGTCAGAGAGGGATCAAGCCCAGCTGAGGCTCTGGGCTGAGTGTCTGGAGATGAGCTGCCTATCCTCACTGGGTGGGGAGCAGAGTCCTCCAGAAAGGGTCTGCAGCTCAGCTAACATCAGTTCAGAGAGCAGGAATGTGCAGGGCGGCCTCAGGAGTGAGTCAGGAAGACAGACACCTGTCCCTGCTTTTCCTGTGAGTGCTGGCCCTCACAAAACATCCTGCTCCAGTGCTGAATCCTGGCTGCTGTTCTGTCCAGCTGGCTTAGGGCAGCAAAAAGAAGAAAAAAACAGAGCCAGCAGCTCAGCTGATCAGGAGTTTCAGGCAGAAGCTGCCCTGCTTGACTTGCAGTGGATTCAGGGGCTTACTTTGGGAACTGTCTCTAAGGCAAGTCTGAACAAGCCAGTGACACCTAACTTCCCAGGGAGGTAGAAAAGCCACAGAGAAAAAAAAATGTTGCAATAGACGTTTGGGGATAAGAGGACATAGTGTTGCTGGCCAGACAAAGCTGTGAATATCTGCCACATCCCATTTAGCTCCCTGGCACTGGGACCCAAGGACCTCATGAGGGTTCAGGAAGGCTTCTGTGAAGACATCCTGAGCAGGGAAGGGGGCAGTTGAATGGGACAAGGCAACAAGGGAAGCATGGAGAGCTGTGTGTCACACAGCTCAGCTGCTGGGGCCCAGTTAAAACACAGGTGTAAAATAAAAGTACATCAGTGTGTCTTCAACTCAACCTCCCCCTTCCCCCTTGCTTCCATCTCACGTCCTCCCTAGAGCTCCAGGCAAGTTAATTTATCAATTAACTGCCAAATGCAGCAGAATCCACCAGGGTTTTGGTTTCATTCATTCTGGACCCTAACATGCCAGCCCTCCACCCTGGCACCCATTTGTAGGAATGTCATGGCTGATTCAGGCTTCCTCATGGCTTAATAAACCAGCACCTTGGAAACCTGGGCTGAATTCACCACATCACAGAATTGTTTAGGTCAGAAAAGACCTTTAAGGTCCTCAGATCCAGCCATTAACCAGGCACTGCCAAGCCCACCTCACTGTGGGAGTTATCCTCCCAGAAATGTGTGCTCTCTGGGTCCCACTGTCCTCACTTGGGTGACCTGTACTGGTGCAATACTGGAACTTCTGGGCACGTCTCCTGAGGTTTCCTCCTCCTGCACCCCAGCAGAGGGAAGGAGGCTGTGGGCTGACTGGGAGCAGCTGGTGATGGATGTCTCCATGTGTGTCCTCACAGCAGTAGGGCAGTCCCCAGGTGGGGTCAGACCCACGCTGCTCCCCAGACAGACCAGGAGCCAAGTCCTAGATTTGGGAGAGGCTCAAGGCAGCACTCCCTGAGTTCCCTCTGTACAGAAGATACACCCTCACAGAGCTGTCTTTTTATTTGCAAACTGAGCAGTTGTACTGGAAGAGATTTAGCAAACATGGGACTGCACAATGCTGTGTGTACTGAGTCACACATCAGGGCTGGAGCCAGCTAGCACTGTGAGCTACTGAGGCAAACATTTGAGAATAGAATAGCTACAATAGGCACCAAAAATATCTTCAGATGAGATCTTTCTGAGTTGCTGCATGTTGGGTAACAGGGAGGGCTGACAGCTTAAGCTTAAACTCTACCCACATGCTCTAGAGCTCATCCTGGGCAAGGCATCCTAGCCAGTTCCAAGCTGCTGGGAATGGGAACAAAACAGAGGAAAGCAGGTTTTCTCCTGTAAAGGGAGTTCTGATCAGCCAACTTCATATGGGTTGGGAAAGTTCTGGCTCTGGCAGGGCTCTAGAGATTGACCCTGTGATCCTGGCTCTGGCTGCATTTCAGGAGGGAATGACCCCAGGACTTACACCACGCTGTTGGATCTGCAGCTCACACCTGCACAGGGCCAGGGCAGGATCAGTCCCTACAAGACATCTTCTGCCTGTTTTTAAAGTTCCCAGGCAAAGGGCCTGGTCTTGGAGTCTCCTGTAGAAGGTCTCTCTGCTGTAAGATTTTTCTCAGGGGTTTGCTCTGTGGTTGCACTTTCCTCTCTACTACTCTTTGAAAATAAAGAAGCCACTTCCCCAAAACCCAGCTTTGGCTTCTGAGACATGATTGACCAAAGGCAGATTTCTGTGGGCTTGTCCAGGCCATCTCAGCAGAATGGGAGAGCAGGCAGCAGGGGTTCTTGAAGCTGTCTGATGTGCACACGGAGGGCAGGGCTGGTGGTGACTGCTGAATCTGACCAGCCTCCTGCCAGGTGACCCTTGGGCATTGTTTCCCTAGTCCCCCAAACCCTTTCCTTGCATCCTGCAGCTCTCTACACCCTCGTGCAGAGGCTGGGATCATACCTTGGCCTTTCTGTGGCCGCTTCCTCCCCTCCAGCTACACCATCTCTCCCACTGGTTTTGTAGCCGTTTTTTCTGCCAGCGCAGGGCACTGAAAAGTGCTGGCACTGCCAAAAACCCTGTGTGCACTACGACTCCCCAAACATCCCTTTATTTTTATTGTTCTGTTAATTACTGTTTAAACTTTAATAAGTCACTTCGTCAGGAGGGGGGACCTGCAGTGAGGTTTCTGTGCAAACACTGGGCCTGGCGGTGACTCTAGTGTAACATAACCCTTTATACAATGTGGGAATGTTTAGACTGTAACAGAAACTTGTTATTTTAATGACAGTTAAAGGGGGAAAAAAAAGAAAGGAGCGAATGAAAAAGGGAAGCAAGTTTGTTGGGGAAATGGCTCATCTCAATCTCTCTGTCTGGCCTCTTTTCTCTTGGCTTTAATGATATCTGGATAAGGAGGCTTTATGGCTTCAGTTGAGGCAAGTCTTGTTCCCAGAGATGCTCTGTACAAGGCAGTATGTGATCCCTTCAGTTCTGCAGGGTGAGGCCAACAGCGGAGAGATGCTGATGGAAGCAGCATGGCTTGATTTTGCTCAGACACAGCAGCAGATGCCTAAAGCCAATTTGAGCTCAGTCTAATTATTCTGACCCACACAAGAGACTTTCCCCTCCTATTCAGAGCTTCTTCCACTGTTAAGTTTTCAAGTAGCTGTGCTGACACAGATGCTGGCATGTCATACAGAAGAGGGTCCAACATCCCATGGGGAAAAACGGACCTTGAAGCAAGAAGATGATATTTAATTTTGGCTCCTCAAAATGAGGAATCATGGAGACTTGAGAGAGGGCGAGAGCCTGGCTCACACAGTAGGATGGCAGTAGGAGAACAGAGGATTCACAGGCATCCTGGATTTTGGACTGTGACTTCTGACATCTGCATTGCTTTGAGGTGGAGAGTGACTGTGCAGTGGCTGCAATCCCCACACCACAGCACTGAAGTCACCTCCAGGTTTGGCTTGGCTATATTTAGCACTCACTATAGACAAGACCATATAGAGTGCTATATATGATCTGAAAACCTTCAACTCCTGCTGACCTCTGCTGCTACAGTGAAATCCCCCAAATCTGTGCAGTCTGAGTGGAGAGTGATGCGAGACCAGGAGATGGGAGAGCTCCCATGTTATCCCTGACAGAATCCCATGTTCCCCGGTCCCTGGGCTGGTCACCAGTCCCTGGAAGGGCTGGTCCTCTGGGAAGCCCAGCTTTTTCTGCCAGACCTGGCTGTTGGGCCCACAGGGAATGAGGGTAAAGAGGGTAATGGGGGTGCAGACTGGGGCACAAGAGCTTTGCCAGGAGATCCTGGGAAGGAGAAAGATGGAATGGTGCTGGGAACTTGAGGAAAGAAGATGGGAGAAGAAGACCACCTTAAGGCCAAGGCCAGCATCTGGGTTGGGAAGGGGGGCACAAAGGGCAAAACTTTGGAGGGGAGGAGAGGTTAGGAGGGTGTGGGGTGTAAGGAGCACTTTGCTGGGAAAAAGAACCTTCCTCAGATTCCTGCTCGTTCCTGAGGGTCCAGTTTTCCTCTGTGTAGGGCCCCTCTCTCCTCTTTGCTAAGTTTCTGGCCAGAACAGGAGCCTGGGGGTCTGGCAGTCCATAAAACTTTTTGGTGAGGATGAGTGTAGGGTGGAGTGGGAGAGGACGAAATCATGGGCCTCTGGGCAGTGTGTGTTTTCCCAAGTGGGCGAGCATGCAGGGAGCAGGCCAAAACAGTTCATGCTTTCCTCACCCGCTGCTGGGGTTGTGATTGTTATTGATTGGGTTTGCTGTTCTCGGCACTTTGTGTTTTTCCAGCTGAGCATTGGCTGCCCCTGGAATTTTTTTACTTTTTTTTTGCCCTCTGCTTTAGTTCAAACACCCACAAACATGGCAGATGGGGCAGGTGTATGCCCAGCTCTGTGCCAGCCAGCACTGCAGGGGCTGGGGCTGCACAGGGCTGGGAGAGTCCAGGGGTCTGTGAAAGGTACCAGTGATGTGCAGACCTGCTGTCAGCAGGATTAAATTCATAGGTCTGTGTTATTTCTAGATATATTATTTCTAGATATATATTTCTAGATACAAAATGGTAAAGAAATCTGTTCTTGTATGAAAACCACTGCCAGGGCTTCCTGTTGGAGCAGAGGATAGGGACATGCACAGGGATTCCCACACTTGGGCATGTAGAGCGTATAACTGGCTTAGGGTGTATAAACTTCAACCTCACAGCCAAAGGGCCAAGAGAATGCTGGCTGGAGAGATAGTTTTGTTTCATTTCCAACATATGGTCATGACTTTCAGACCCCACAAAGCCCCTCATGCTGGGCTGTTCTCCCTCCAGCCCTGCACTCGTGTCTGTCCTCTGCAGAACTGTGCCTGCTCAGTGGCAGGAGCCATCCCTTTAGGAATGGTATTTTCCAGGTTCCTGTGTGAGGCCAAACATGTCCCAGCTGCAAAAATAACTAGTCTATATCCTGTGGAAACAGGAGCAGCAGCGACACATCTGTCTGATCTGGGCAGAGCTGGCTTGTAACTAATGCCCCACAGGGGCATCAGGCGCCTGCAAGCTCCTTGTCAGCATGCAGAAACCCAAAATAGAGACCTTTGGGGAGGACTAGCCCTTTGGAGGGTGAAGCTCTGCAATGGGCAGAGCAACAGATACCTCTGAGCCTCTTGCAGGACCAGTGTGTTCCAGCAAGACATTAATATTGACTGGCTTCCCTGGCCCAGCTCGGGGCACGCAGGCTGCTGGCACACGAATCCCCCCGAGCAGCCCCAGCCTCCTCCTGGCTCCCTCCTGCCTCCCCCGTGGCCAGTGGGGTCACTTTGGTTGGAGAGCACAAGCAGAGCTCAAGGATAGAGCCCCCTGGACGGAGCCAAGGAGCCACCGAGTAAAAACGCTGAGGTTTTCCTTTTCTGTACAGCGCGTTTCCCTAAATTGCCTTTGACTGTGTGCATCGCTAATGAAAGTTTATGCCCTTGTTAGAAGGACAGGCAGGTCCATTCCAGTTAGGGCTGGGTCTATCCTTCTGCCAACTGCCCTCCCCAGCACACACACGCACTCTCACTCACTTGCTCTCCCTGGTGAATAAGTAGAGGCTGTTATAAAAAAAAAAAAAAAAAAAAAAAAAAAAAAAAAAAAAAAAAAAAAAAAGAGAGAGAGAGAGAGAGAGAGAGGGAAAAAAAAGAGGAGGGGAAAAAATTTCCATATTTGTGTAAGTTGCTTTAAAAGCATTTTATCATGTCATAAAAAAAAAGGAAAGTACTCTCGGAAATTGATCCTGCACAAGAGCCCATTGGACAGAAGGACGTTGGGATGTTAATGGCTATTTTGCTCCAGGGTGGCTTATTAAAAAATTTATACATAAATGCTTAAAATTGCATAAATTATTTAAAAAAAAAACATAGTAAGCAATTTGCAATCCCCATCTACTTTTCCTCTTTTTCTTTCCCTCATCATTCTTTTCTTCCATTCTTTCCTACAAAAAGAAAATATTCCTTCCCACTTCTCTTACCCTTGTCCCCTTCCTGTCTGAAGATGTGATGTGTCCAAAACTGTAGGTGTCTGTGGGTAAAATAAATATGATTTTAAATGGTACCTGCCGCTGACCAGCAGAGCTATCTGTGAAGGGGGAAAGAGGAAAAAAAAAAAAAAAAGAGAAGGGGAGAAGAAAAAAGAAAAGAAAGAAAGAAGTTTGGATATGATGAGTGTTCCTCGCAGGCGTGGAATGTCACCCACATATCCTGGAGATTGTACTGGGGAGGTTTATGATGGTTTCCCATTGATTTGTTTCCCCGACGCAGCTGCCGACCTCTATTGAGGGACAAACATAATCAGCACTGACGCAAATTAGATGGTTATTCGTTTTGAAAATTGACAGAAAAACAATAAAAAAGATGAAATGCTCCCAAATCAATAGATATAATGAAATTCAAATAATCCGAGAGATGAGGTCTCCATGGCAACTGATAATGTGGAAAAGAAAACAATTTAATAAAGGACAGACACACTTTGAAAACAGATTGGGCAAAGGGAAGGCGGGGGGGCGAGGGAGCAAGGGGGGCTGTGGGTTGGGTGGTGGTGGGAGGGGGCAGCGGGAGGAGGTGGTGGTGGGGAGCCAGAGCCACTGCCTCTCCGGTTGGTTAGCAGTGCTGTAGTGAAGGATCACTGTCCATCCCAAGGACGCTTGCCATAATTAAGAGAGGCTTTCGGTCCAGAAAGTGCAGATTCAGGTTTTAATACACAAAATTATTTCAGGAGCACTGAATCGGAAAGTCGTTTGTTATGACCTTCCTGAGAGGCCTGGAGCAGGGCATGTTGGAGGCGCGGCGGCTGAGCCAGCTGAGTTATGGCATATTTGTGTTTTTATAGTGCAGAGGGGAGGGGGAAGGGGGGAAGAAGGTTAAACAGTATTTACAGCTCAGTTGTTTTCAGAAAGGAAAGAGAAATAGAGTTCATGAAAAGATGCGAGTGGAAGAGAGAGGGAGAGGGAGAGATCCCCTGCCCGGCACACACACTCTGCTGGGACGCCAGCTCCAGTGAGACATTCCCCGGTGCTCAGTTTGCCTTAAGGTGTGAGCTGCAGATGGGCTGGGGTACAGAGGGGCTCTTTGGTGGGATGGGGAGCGTGTCTGTCCCTGCTGCAGGGTCCAGCTGGGAGTCCACTGTCTCCTCAGTCCAGGCTGCAGAACAAACTGCGTCTGAAGTGCCGTGCTCCTGCCGAGCGTGTGCGTGGTGTGAGTGCTCTGCTGGCACGGCGGCTGCTGTGGTGGCTGCATGTGTGCTGCTGGTGGGCTCTGCACGGGTGCTGATGGGCTCTGTGGGGTGCAGGGCTGAGCGGAGCCAGGTGCGTGCGGGGTGCAGGTGCTGTGCCTGTAGGTACATACATGTCCCTGCAGATGTGACACCTGTGCAGTCACAGCCACGCAGGCTGGTGTGCATTAGCATGTGCATGCAGTGGTGTGTGTTTGTGTGTGCAGGGTCGTGTGTGCCTCTGCATGCCTTGGTGTACCTGCACGACCACGTTTGCCTACACGTGTGTGTTCCCAGGGGTGGGTGTTTGCAGTCAGTGATAGCACAGGCACATGGATGGGCTCACGAGGACATGGGAGATAAGAAGATGAGCCCTAATGACCAGAAGAAGAGCAACAAAAGGCAAGGCACGGTATTAGAGTGGTGTGAGCCCTGGGACATGGGGTGAGTGCCCATAGCCATGGGGCTGCTCTCCCGTGCTGCTCTGACAGCACTGCTGAGTTAACAACTCAGGCATGACCCACTGCTTTCACACCAGAGCTCATTCTCCTCTGGCCTGATCATTCCTTCCAACAGGATGGAAGCGTTTCTCCTAGCCACGCTGCACAATATTTGCAGGTCACAGGCATCTTCAGGGGTTTAAGAGCCCTTGAGCTCCCAGTGCTGTGTGTAATGGGTACCTGCTCTGGACTCTCAAGAGTTCAGCCCCACTCAGGGATCACAGAAACCTCTAAGGGCACTGAGTGCCCCCTTTGCACACCCAGCCCAGAGCAGTTACCTGCTGACATACAGCTCAGGGGCTGTGGAGAGGCTGTAACATGAGCTGGAAGGCTGAGATGCTCTGGTTTGCTCTTTGTATGCAGTCCTTGCAGAGGTTTCACTCACCTCCTGCGGGCTGACACACTGATTTACTTAGCAGGACCTTGAAAGACCACAATAATGAACTTTCTCTGGCCCTACATTTCTTAGTGGTGCAACAAGCATTCACACTCCCAACTCCTATTTAGCTCCCGACTTCCCACTGCAGTTAATTAGCAGCCTGCGTTTTTTGTTGGATCTGAGCTTAACAGTGCTGAAAGGGATTGCGAATTGCTCTTAAACTGCCGACCAACTACCAAAGGGTCAGAGGGACCCTGTTTTAGGAGCTGGCTCACTTAACCCCTGCCCTCGGTTAGGGATGAGCCCAGCCTGACACCAGGGAGCTGCTGTCTACTGACTTGGGTCTGAGTGATTTTGGGTTCTCTGTAAAATCACTCATAAAAGACCAAAAAGAAATGATGAAACTTTAAGCAATTCCCTTCTGAATCTGTCCCTTGAGAGATCTTTTGTCTCTCCCTGATCCTTTTGGTTTCCCCAGTCAGGTATTTGTTGCCAAGCCTAGTTCCTTCTTGATCACACCTCCGAATTTCCCTGCACCCCCTTGCCTCGACTCCTTCAGCCTTTAGAGAGGGGTCTGTGCAGTGTTTCCAAGAGGTTTATGTCTTGGCCTCATCTCCATTCCCTGGGAGCTGGCTCCCACATGAGGTAACAGGCTTTGCTCCAGAGGCTTTCCCAGCCCTCAGCTTCCACCACCCCTTCCCTCCCTCCCTGCATCCACTGTGTCCTCCTGGCACAGCACTCCAGCCGTGTTTCTGTGCTGTGGAGAGGTGAAGTTAGGCACTGTGTTTGCATTTAGTTGCCCGGACAACACGTCTGGCTTCACAGGGAGTTTTCTAAGGGCCACAGGGAGCCTGCAGGGACCTGAGGGTGATGAGCTATTACTCTTCACTCTCCCTTTCATGTCTTTTTCCCCTTGGTTTTCTTCACAACCTGTGGGGAGATTGATGGCAGGATTGTGATGTAGATGTTAGCAGTTCTGCTTGATTTATAGAGTTACTTAGGCTGAGTGAGGCTACTTATGATCCTCTGGATAGTAAACCTTTTAACCGGACTAAAAAATTAATAACAAATAAATAAGGCAAGGAAGAGAAACTGGATCAGAAAAGCTGATCCTCTTGGCTTTATGTTATCTGAAAGAAAGGTGGTGAGGACAGAAGGCTCCCAGGGAGCCTCTGCTCTGCTTGGAGAGCCCAAGACCCTGCTCACTGCATTGGGTTGGACCACTGAGAGCAGGTTTTCATAGGAAGGAAACTGCTGAAATGTCTTATCAAAGATCCTGCATTGACAAATGAACTAGGAAGTTTGCTGCAGGACACAAGGGACTTTAGAGCTTTAATCTGTTCTCTATCAGTGCTTTTCCTCTGCTGTTACTTGATTGGCAAAAGTACCTAAAATTGCAGAGGCACTGGGCCCACTAAGCTGGGCAAGAAATCCTTTCCCAATGGGTGATCCATGAAGGGGAGCCAGGGCAGAAGGGGAAGTCTTCATGATGTCGTTTGCCCAAAGAGAAGGAACAGTAGCAGAGCAGGGAGCACAATCAGAATTCCTGACTCTCCTCCCCACTTTTTTCCCTCTTCTTTACTCTTAGTTCCTTTAGTTAATTGTAGAAGCTTTTCCTGTGTTACTTGTATGCAGAAAGGCATTCTTTTCTTGTCCTCTGGATGTTCTAAGGCACATGAGTGCAGAGCAAGGCAAAGGGAAGGGCAGAGATTGAGGAGCTTTTCCTCAGCACTCGGGTGACAAGCAGACCCTTAGTGGCTCTCCCAGTGAGGAAGCTGGGGGTAGACAAGATCAGAGCACATATAGAGTAATTTTTGGGATCTGCCTAGGAAAAGGCTCTAATGTGTGTTACTAAAGAGATGTGAGGAAGGATTAATCCCATCCTTGCTGGAGGCTGAAGGTTTGCCCACCAGCTGTGCCACATGCCAGTGAAGGGCTGGTGGAGCAGGTCAGCAGGAGGTGAGAGGGGGGTCAGAGGAGCCTGGTGGGCTGAGGCAGGGGCTGGGAGAGGCTGTCACCCTTCAGCCACCAAGGGAGAAGGGCACTGCCCCGGGCTGGGCAGGTGAGGAGGTGCTGGGGCCGAGCAGGCAGCACAGCACTGAGCATCTGAAGGTGTCCATCCTGCTCTGCTGCCTGCCAGCCAGCTCAGCTCTTCAGCAGGGACTCTGCAGACTCTGGAGGACTTTCTGAGTTGCAGCCCATTGCACCATTGCAGCAGGAGCAGCTGTGCTAGGGCCAGCTCACTCCTAGTGTGAGGTCTGCACTGCCTTTCTCTCCCTGGCCAGTGATATATGGCATAAATTAGGCCTCTGAAGGGGGATACTGCATCCTTAAGAAGAAATATGTCCTCATTTTTCTTAAACACCGTTTGCACTGAGTGAAATGTTTAGAAGGGACGCTGAGGGATAACTTTATTTCTTACTAGGGAGTTCAGAGCCGTTCAGTTAAACCCATAAAACACTGGGAGTAGGGAAGCTGACAGCCTGCCCGTGCATTAGAAAAGCCATTACTCATCTAGGGGAAGTTCACCCCATGCTGGAGCCTTGTGTTACCAATGGGGTGGTCCAGGGCAAACATGGGATCATCTCCCTTGGCCATCTGAGGGGTCAGTAGGATGCTCAGAGGTGGAAAAGACTCTGTAACAATCCAGCACAGTGACATAGAGTGCTGATACAGAGACCCCAAAGCACTGGGTAGGCTCACTGGTGGGTAATTGTCCTCATTCCCCCTCCCCTGCATGGGGAAACTAAGGCACAGAAATCTGGGAGACTGACGGTTATACTGTAGCTGGAAACCAGGCTGGAAGCCAGCAGTTCTGGCTCTTAATCCCCACCTTGAATCACCAAAACCAAATTCCATTCCAGAGGCAAGGAGTGAAGGTCAGGAGGCCTGACCTCTGGTTCTGTTTCTGTCACAAAGATGTGTTCCCAAGTGGAGTTGGGAGTCCTGATTCCATCTTCATTGCACCAACATTCAGCCCTTTCTCTCCAGTGGGATTTAGAAAGCCTCCTGGGAGATGAAGGCAAGGTCTTGTAGAAAATAGTAATGGGAATTCCTGTCTTGGGTGGTGGTTGATGCTGTGGTGGGCTGCATTACAGTGGGGGGGGTGTGAGCTCATGTTTGTGCCCAGGCACCTGGCCAGTGCAGACTGCCTTCATTCCCCCAGTAAATGTCTGAAAGGACAGGGCCACCCAGGGCACCCAGAGTTGTGGCAGACAAGGCACTGGCCACCAAGGGGGTGGTGACTTTCTCTTTGATATTTTATTTTTGGAGGCTTGACACCAAAAGATTTAATATATGAGAAACAGTTCTCGAGTGAATTTGGAGAGCCTGGGAATTAATGTCAGACCCCCCTCCCCTCCCTAAACATCCCTCCTCCCCGTCAACTGAGTCCCCCCCTTTCAATTTCTGAAGCTTGCTGATTTGAATATTTATAAATATCAGTAAATTATTTATTGTAGCAATCTGCTGTGCCATTTCACCAATCGCCGTTAACACTTTAGGGCTTGCTCTTCAGGAGGATGCGACTGGAGGAGACGGGCACCTGGGGGCTGGGAGCAGGCACTGGGGAGGGGGTCCCACCATGCCAGGAGGGGTTCTCTCTGTGGACTGCACCAGAAGGGTTGAGGGGTTTGCAGGAGAGGATTGGGATGTCTAGTACCAGGGAATACTGGGAGAGGACATGGCTAAAAAGGGAGGCTTTTGTGTTGACAGGGGAGGGCAGCGAGGGGGTGGCCTAAGGGGGTGGGCTGTTTGTGCCCTGTGGCATGCAGGGACCTGGCCCTGACTTATATCTCAGCAGTCACTACTCTTCACTTGTAGTGTCTGTTCCCCTGAGGAGGAAAATCCCTCTCGGTTTCCCCTGTCCCATTCCCCTCCTTCAGAATTACACGCCTCCACAGAGAATACACAGTGCTCAGAGATGCTGTGGCTGTTTTCTGTTTGGGTAAAGGAGGGGCTCCCTGTGTCCATAAGCTCTTCTCCTAGAGAGACCCCAGCAGCAGCACAGGAGCAGCCAAATGGCCAGGTGAGAAATAGGAGCAGCCCAGCTGGCTGGCAGCCCCAGTGCAGGGCACCAGGACCTCCAGAGCCCACAGATTCCCCCTGCCCTCAGGGTGTCCTGTCACCCACTGCCCAGTGCCCATTCCTGTGCACTGCCCCACGCTGTCCCCAGAGCTGAACTCTGCAGCTGAGCAAAGGGAAGCAGATGGGCTTGCTGAAGGGGGGAACTGGCACTGCTCTCTGCCCCTTTGGGCCAGGGCTGAGCTCTGGGAGCTGCAGACAGGGAGAAAGTAGCACCTTGTGGGTCTGTAAATGCCAGTGTGGCAGGAAGGAGAAAGTCAAGCAGTGAGCACTGCAGGCAGACTGTGCTCTGGCAGGGGCTGGCTGTGGGGACCAGAGCAGAGTCCCCAGCCTTTCCTGCCTGGTTTATGGACGGGGTGTGTGGGGAGAGCCCTCCTGGCTGTGGGAAAGCAGGGAGTGAAGCTGGCAGCTCTTGGGTAAGGACACCCTGGCTGCTCACTTCGTTTCTCCTCCCACGTCTTTGATTCTCCTTCTCCTGCCTGCCCAGTGCTGAGCTGGAGCCTGTCACATCCGACTCTCGAACCGAGGGCTTTCCCCAGCTCCTTGCAGACACGCACAGGCGGGATCCATGCTTCCAGGGCAGAGGAGGTTGTTAAAGAGCCTTTGTGAAATCCCCAAGGTCAGCCAGAAGAGACAGCATCCACTAATCCAAGGTCATTTCCTGGGCTAAAAGCAATAAAATGTTTTATTGATAAACTGAAGAGGGGAGAATACACACTAAATCCACTCTCAGTCATTGTGGGCCATGCCTGGGATGTTCTGCCTTTGCCCTGGCCCTGCCTTGGATAATGCACAGGTCCTTATGCTGGAGAGAAAATGTTTTCTGGTAGGGGCTGAGCATTTGGCTGCCTTCCCTGCCTCCTCCCAGCATGTGGCTGGGCAGTGCCAGGGCATTGCTCCTGAGAAACATGTTCCCAATGCTCCAGTGGCCTTCTGCTGTGAAGGTTTGGCTCCATTTTAGGGACTGCAGCTCAAGTGTGAAGAGGCTCCGGTGTGTGCAGCATCCTCACCTCCCACCCCAGCAAGCCATGCTGCCCTCCCTGTTTGGGACTACTGGGCATACTGGAGTCTCTCCAGTCAAGTTTGCACCACAGTGGTTAAAAAAGAAAAGGACTGTGCATGCATGTCAGCCCTCCTTTCTTTCCCCTTCCCGCCCCAAATAATGCCGTTAATAATTAATCAAATGAGAGCTTGCAGCTCCTGGAAAGCTGGCACTGGGACCTCCCTCCTGAACGGAGCTGCTCAGCTGGGCTTAAAACTCTTCAATAGGAATATGAAAGCTCCATCTGTTCGACGTACCCAGCCTTCTGAAGTGACAGCACTGTCCCTCCCCAGCCAGCAAATCTCTCCCCCCAGAACAGGCCCTCCTGGCCCAGGGCAGGGGTCTGCCCTGCACCCTGGCTCTCCCCCACAGCAGTAAGCTCCTGCTGTTACCCTCCACCCATGCCAGCTGCTTCATCCAGCTCCCATTCGCCCTTTTTTCCCAGCTGGGACCCTTCCTCCCCTCTGCCAGGGTATGTTTTCATTAACCCCATGATAAAGCCAGGCTTGGGCTCTCTCCTCCTCTCCCTGCAAAAGCCAGACTTATCTTTGTAGCAGTTTGCCCCTTGGCTGGGATGGCTCGTTTCTGTCCAGGCTGCAGATCCTTTTGTTCCTGCACACCCTGTGTCCCCCACAGCCCATTTTCTCCCTCGGGGGAGGCTGGGCTGAGTCGTTCCCAGCTTTGCAGCATCCCACTGTGGAGTTCATGGGTGGGACAGTGCTGGTTCAGGGGCTGCATGGAGGGAGAGAGCCAGGCTCTGCATCTGGGGTGCTGGGGACTTGGGGCAGAGGGTGAAGCAGGGGCAGCAGCCTGGGCTGATGAGGCAGCAAAGTGGCAAGGTGAGCTGTATCCACCTCTTTGCCAGCCCTGCTTACAGCAAGCTGTGCCTCTCCTTCAAAGAGAGGATTGCCATCAAGATGCCACAGCGATGGGTACAGAGGGGGAAGAGCCTGTGTCTCCTCCAAGGGTGTGGAGAGGGGGAAAGAAGAGTAAACTCCCGGTGGCATTGTTTTCAGAGGAAGTGCTCAGTGTAAATAGAGCTTGTGGGAGAGTTTGTCCCGGGCAGAGATGAAAAGTCCGTGTGACAGGCTCAGGTTATAAATGGCTTCCTTAGATTGATGTGAAATCAAAACATTTCTGTTTAGACGAAGAAAATGAAGGGGGATGTTTACTTAGCCTGGAATCTTTAAACAGTGATTTGGGGTGGGGAGCTCAGCCTGGAGGGAAGGTTCCTCTGCCTGGCTTTGGGGATCTGGCAGTCCCGACCTTGGGCAGATACAAAGATCCCTCATCCAGCAACTCAGCTTCTCTTCCTTTGCCCGAGAGAATGAAACACAGGTGCTCCGGTCTCCTCCAACCTGAGGGTCATGTTCAACATTTCTCTGTAAGAAGGGTTTTCCTTCTGTTTAAACTTGACAGCCTAAAAGAGGGGAACAGGAATGTTGATAGAGGTAATGTCCTTCCCATTCCATAGACAAGGAAGTGAGGGAATGGAAAGATAACATAATGTGTCCAGACTTGGAAAGAGGTGGTTGCAAGGTTGGCAGAAGAAGCTGGAAGTTGTGATTTCCACCTATATTGGAATAGGTGAGATGTAGATGTGCAAGAGCCCTGGTTTTTCAGAGCAAATCCCATTCCAGGAAGGTCTCTGGGAGGGTTGGTTATTTCATAGATCAGGGAAGTGTCATATCTTCAGAACTTGCTTTATTTTTAGCTTAAACTTTAGGAAAAGATTCTCAAAATGTTACAGAGAGAAAGTCCCAAACATAAGAAGGAGAAGGAAAGATGCCAAGGGGAGGGGCAGGAGCTGTGGGGCAGAAGCTGGGGAGGTAGAGGGGCAAAGGCAGGGTGTGTGAGATGGAAGGAGGCAGAGCAGGAATGGAAGACAAGTTGCAGGCTCCCTGGAATTGCTGCATACGCGGCAAGTGCAGCCTCAGGAACGTCTGTTCCTCTTTTCCTTTGAATAAATATTTATATATTCATTTGCCAGCTGGTGCACACACTTGGCTGCTCACCTCCAGACCAGAATAATGGGATCTGCCTTCCTGGCAGAAAGGGGTAGGGCAGTGAGGATTTGGGCTGCCGAATGTCTGCCTCTCAGTTATCTCCAGCTGCGAGCAGTGCTGATCTCACCGGTTAAGTAGGGCTGGCTATCGTGAGAACGTGGACAGGGAATCACCAGGCAGTGTTTGGGAAAGAGGTTGATGATTCCGTGCTGACCCAGTGCCCTGGTCCCGGGCAGGCACTGCATGGAGGCTCCGTCCCAGCCACCTGAGGGGGTTCTGCTGGCCCTTGGCCTGAACCCACAGGCAAGAGCTGTAGGTGTCCTGGCCAGGCTCCACTTGGAGCTCACAGCAGCCTCCTGAGATTCCCTCTGTAGTACCAGTTGGGCATGGGATCAGCCTTCACTTTGTGCCCTAAATGTGATTGGAAGGGAAGGTGCCAGCAAACAGAGACTTTGCAGCTCTGTGGGCATCCGCCTGTGCCCGTCTGTATGTGCGAGGGCTGCAGCCTTGTGCTGGGGAATGTGTGAAAAAGGAATGCGTGGGGGGAAGGCACAGGAATGTATTTTGGGGAGATGGGACTTCTTAACCTGTACATGTAGGACTGTGTTTACGGAGCGTGCCAGTGCATACACACAGCTCTTTGAACAGCTGTAATTTCTAGATGGGGAGGGACGTGTTTGGGAGCATCGTGTGCTTTCCCTTCATGAAGGCATGATTGCACGTAGGTGTTAGTGCCGGGGGGTGCCTTTGGAAAGCGGAGGAGTACATTTTACCTCCCTTTTGTGTAGGGGGCTGATATATTTGTCGGGGGGTTATTTTTCTTGCAGTCCTTGACAGGGAAGCGTGTCTGAAGCTGTCAGGAGTTTACGCTAAGCAGCCACTCTCTGGCTGTTGGACAGCAGGTCTAAAGTTTCAGTCTGTTTGTATTGGGCTGTCATGTTATGGGATTAGGGGCTGTCACGGTGGCTTCTGGGTGCATTGTAGGGGGTCTGATTAATCTCACTGTGCTTCTGTGGAGCAGCACCTCTGTGCTGGTGACAGGGAGGTGTGGGCTAGGCTGCCACAAGGGACTCCTGTGCAGTAGAGGAACCCATTCTCATCATCTCTCATGTTCTGTTTGCTCTACGTGTGACTGGCCCCTCTCTCAGCACAACATAAAATCCAAGAGCCCATTTTGGAGGGACCTCCACCTTGAGCAATATCCCCACAGTAACTTTTGTGGCATGCGTGACCAGCAAGTGTTTTATTGAGTGCTCTTCCTGAGCCCTGGAATGCAGGGCAGGGTCTGCCTTGGCTCTGCTCTGCTCTGGGGGAAGAGCCAGGCTGTGTGCCCATTCTGTCCCTTAACCCTGCTTAGTCTGGGCATCTCTCAGAGGTATCAGAAATGAAGAGAGAAATGAGACAATGCAGCTGCTTTAGAATAATTACTTTGCTTTTATTTGGGATTGAACCTTGTTAACTGTTGGTGCAATAATTATGCAAGTGACTCTGATAGAGACCATTTAGTTCAAGATTCTCCATGACCTTGAAGTTAAGACCTTACCTTCTTCCTCTCTCCCCCCACCTTCTCTCACCCCTCCTTTACTAGCTGTCACATATGAATAAACTACATTAAAATAACAAACTCACACTAATTAGCTGATTGTGCTGGGAAGTATGAGAGCAGAATTTCCTGTGTGTGAGAGCAAGCAGGCAAAGGGGCCTGATCAGCCAGTACCAGCCCACAGCAATTTTCTCTGTACTACTGTGACACACCAGTCTAGTTCTGGTGCTCCAGCACACACACTTTGCCAGGGCTCCTGCACTCCATACTGGTTCTTTTAGGTGCATACTGGTTCTCTTCTCTTCTCTGAGACTATGCACAAACTTGTTGAGGTGAATTCCTCACTGTCCACAGGGTAAGGCTTGGGAAGCTGTTGTCCTTATTAGAGATGCTTGGGTCCAGCCACTGGCTAGTGTGGTTTTGGCACCCACTACATCTGGGATAGAGCTGGGGACCTAAAGCAGGTGGTGCTGCAGTCTGAAGGAGAGAACAATCCAACAAACTCGTGTCCTGCCTCAGCCAGGAGCAAAGGTTGGTGCCGCACTCACCTGCCTGAGATATTTGGGGCCTTTCAAGCCTAGTTTTGTCCCAGCACAAATAAGTGCCTCTTTCTTGTGGCCAGTGGCATATTTTGGTCCCATCAGGTTCAGAGGATGCTTCTCACCAAGCTCTTCTCGCTGGGCTTCCACTCAGAACTTAGTAGTAGCTCCACCTTTCCAAGGATGAAACTGTCCATGCCTGAAAGCCCATTGGGTTGGCACCATCCTTTTGCTGTTTGGGTTCAAGTTGTCTGATCCCACTAATGCCCTTCCTTGCTTCTTTCTCCTCTCTCTTCCCAGCTGAAAGAACTATATGCACTGACGCAGCCTCAGGAAAACCCGCGATGGCTGCCAAGCGCAAAGGCGGCCTGAAGCTAAACGCCATCTGTGCCAAGCTGAGCCGCCAAGTCGTCTTCGACCACGGGGGAGCTGAGCAGGCACGTGTGGACAAGGGGCCACAGCAGGAGAGCAGCAACAAGGACCTGCCCCAGCCTGGGACCAAAGAGCTGGGGACAGAGTTCTCAGATGGACTCAGCCGTGTGCAGAAGATCGAGGAGGACAAGAGGAGGGAGGTGATCGAGAAGTGGGTGAACGGGGAGTACAATGAGGAGCCCTTGCTAGGGCGAGCAGAGGGCAAGGAATGTAAGGGCACCGAGAGCACAGAGGTGCCCCCCGAAGGGGTTTACATGGTGCAGCCTAAGGGCTGCAGCGATGAGGAAGATAACGGGGACGAGGCAGACGCTCTGAGGGGCTCACAGGATGGCAACTTCTTGGATGACAGGGATTCAGATGGACCAGCAAAGGACGATGCCTACCGGTCCTCCAGTGGCGAACCAGGCTCCAAGCTTGGGGCAGGAACCACCTCAGGTAAGCGCTCTGTCCCCTCCATTTCCTGACATAGGGCGGCTTCAGAGTTACATTTTCTATGTCCATGCCAGATCCTGCAGCCCCTGGCAGGCACAGGGAAGGGTGAGAGCCCTTATCCCCTTGCAGAGGCCTGTCATTTCTCTCTTGGAACCATATGGAGTTTGCCTCTGGCTTAGCCGCCCTTTTCCCAAGGAGGGTGGTGTGAGGGTGGATGTGGCTGCAAAGCTCTTTCCAGACCACAAATCCCTGGGTAGGGCAAATCTCACCCTCCAGACTCCTTCACACCACTCAGATGGGCCATAGCTGTGTTGGGTACTGTATTGTATTACTGTATGGTGTCCTCATCTTGTACTCCCATGAAAGCAAAGAGAAGCAGAGATTTGTCTTGTGAAAAATCCCAGGTGGATTCTGCAGGGTGTCCACACGCGGGCTGCCTGAGTTATCTAACCATGCTAATGGCCACACGTGGCACCTTGATTAGTAGTTAGTGACCGTGGAAGCCCCAGGACGAGCTGGGAGAGGGCCAAGAGCTCTGGCAGGGCTGCTTCTAGGGCGGCTCCCGCAGCCCGGGGCCGAGCCCCGACCTGTGCTGTCCCAGGTGAGGAGAAAGCGGCCCCGGGGTGAGGCGAGCGCTGCCCCGGGGTGAGGCGAGCGCTGCCCCGGGGTGAGGCGAGCGCTGCCCCGGGGTGAGGCGAGCGCGGCCCCGGGGTGAGGCGAGCGCGGCCCCGGGGTGAGGCGAGCGCTGCCCCGGGTGAGGCGAGCGCTGCCCCGGGGTGAGGCGAGCGCTGCCCCGGGTGAGGCGAGCGCTGCCCCGGGTGAGGCGAGCGCTGCCCCGGGTGAGGCGGCGGGGCCGGACGGGAGCAGAGCAGTCGCAGGGATGGCGGTTCTGGCAGGAATGGCCGCCCAGGTGTTCCCCTAGAGACCGGCCCGGAACGGGGAGAGCCTGCGGGCAACCGAACCGAGCCAGGGCAAGGTTGGGACAGTCCCCACAGAGCCCCTACAGAGCCACCCATCACTGAACGCCTTCATCCCTTCATGGTCCCTCAGCCGGGCCTTGGGGCTGGAGTGACATTCCTGTCGTGGCAACCCATGTTGCCTCCCCTCATGATGGGCCCAGCCCGAGCTCAGGATCGAGCTGGTGGTGATAATGCTGCTCCCAAACCTCAGTTTCCCCCACAATCTCGTGTGCTCTTCCTCCAGCTGCATATTTCCTATTTTCAGATTGCTTCTGCTTCATTTTTGTGGTTCATTCAAAAGCTGTGTTCAACAAGAGACGTTGGGGAAAGTCTCAGATGACTTTCTTGCTCCCTTTCTGATACCCAGGTTCCCCCCAGATTGATTTGAGGGGGATGTACGAGTGCTAAACCTTGATAAAAGCTTTGGGTGAATTGAATTCTCTCCATTAGGGCAGAGCAGCTCCCTCCCCATTTGTCACTCAGCTGGGCTGGATCTGTAATTGAAAGATCTTCCCCTAATCTGCTCCACCTGCACGCACCCCTCCCCTGATCTCAGCACTTTGTGAATCCATCAAACTTTCCTCCTTTTGTGTGTGCGCGTGTTTTCCTCCTCCTGTTAATAATGCAGCTGAAACTCATCTCCGTCTGTCCGTTCCCCTTCTGGAGAGGCACATTCTCTAGTCTTCACGAGTTCAGTGGCAGCGCACATAATTATGCATATAAGATATAAACAGAGCTGTTTAATTATCCTTCGCCACATCAGTGACAGAGTAATTAACAAACATTGCAAGATCAATGAGGGAAAGTGTGACCTTCAGTTTCCTTTGATAGGAAAGCCCTTGTCGTTCCCAGACACAAGGTGATTGTGCCTGGACTCTGGTTTAGTTTGTTTTAATTCACACCACTCCACCCCACCCCACCATTTGCAGCTTTTATTTGCTATGAAAACTAAAAGGAGGGGAACTTAAATGTAAAAAAAAACCTGGTTACCAAACCAGGGAAAATGAAAAGAAGCTGATGTTTCTCACTGGGGGAAGAGAGTTCAGTAAAATACCTTTTTAGGGCTGTATTGTCAAAGGATTATGCAAAAATGGGTAACTGCTCGGGAAGGGGGGTGGGTACTAAAGCTTCATTAATGTCTAAGGCAGGTAATGGCACATGAGGGGTCCAGTTTACATACAGAACCACGTGGGATTTGACTTGCAAACAGTGCTGCCGCGTCTTGAGAGTAGGCTTCAAGAACCTTGTTATAAATGTCATTTGCAACATTTTCCCTGAAAGCACAAGAAACATCCCTTGCTTTGGAAAGGACAAAGTTATTTTCCTTTACTTTTTCTGTCAGTGTTCAGGAAATGAATTTTCAGCTGTTCATCAGCAAGTCCTCTCCAGACCTGATGTTACTGGGTATGAGCTAAATTTATTCCACTGAGATCTGGAACTTCCTCTGTCAAAAAGGAGGGATTTTTTGTAGGAGTTGGGGGGTTGCAGGAGTCAGATGAAAGGAGAGGAATACAGCTCTGCTCTCCCAGTTGAAGTGGCTTTGGGGGACTCATCACAGAAACCTTGATTTGAAGATTCTGAATACCAGTTGCTCCCTATGAGAACAGAGGGTACAGAGCTGATGGTGCTGAGTAGTGTTTCAAACTGAGCCCATCAGCTGGAAACTTGTGTGAAAAGCAGGAGCCACACAGAAAACCAAATCCTACATCTAACAGGCTTTCTTGGTCAGTGGGAAAAGTGATCCTAATTATATAGGGATGAGAAGGGTTCCTGCTTCCTAGGGTCCTGGTGTGCACACACTGTCCATTTTCCAGGGATTCAGCTAGTGCCCATGTCTTCCACCATTACCTCTCGTGGTCTGCTGCCAAATCTTGGCCACCTTGGTGGCAGGAAGGCTTGTACATCAGGCAGAAGTTCACAGGATTCGTGCTTTGAAACAAGAGGGAGTTTCTTTTCAAGCATCCCCTTGGAAAAACAGGACTAAAGAGTCAGTGCTCAGTCTTGCCCTGTGTGCCTCCTGCCTGGTCCACCCGGGGAGCACATTCAGGAGTCACAAAGCTGGTGTCTGTCAGGAGAGGGGTGTCAGAACCTGATCTGGACGTGCAGATATGTTTCTTCATTCATTCAGGCACCCTCTCTTGCCCGCTGACTGGCCCATGCTTCTCTGTGCACATTTATATATAGCAATGAGATTTCTCAGTGCAGCCTCTGACACAGATCCCTTTCCACAATCGCTCACTGACGCACACGTACCCAGGCAGATTTTCCTACACATGTTCTTCACTTTGTCTGTTACATAGTGGGCTAAAGCACTCAGTAGGAGTTCCCCCCTGTACAAGCTTTCAGATCTGCCTTTCTTTTCTTAGCTTCTTGGCTAAGTCTCTTGGAATATTCATTGGCCCTGTTTTCAACCAGGAGAGCTTTCTCTTCCTAATTTCCTGGGGAGACTCCACTTAGGAGAGCACACATGCCAAGTGCCCGTTTCTTGCTCATCATCCTGTATCCCCCAAGTCTTCATGTATTTTCTCTCCCAAGCAGAATAAAGGACAGAGCCCTGGCTGGGATGTCCCATCCCCCAGCATCCAGACCTTGCACTCCATTTGGGCTGTTTTGCTTTTCCTTCCATATATAGTGTGCTGCTGCAGGCTATTTTTAGCGCCTTTTTTGCTAGCTTCGGATCCTTTGTGATATGATAGCTGCTCTGAGACACACAGATCTCTGCTCTTTGGCAATGCCCACAAATGGAGAGCAGCGGCAAGGGGAGAGGGAGCCCTTTATTATCACACAGGAAAGGAGAGGAAAATGCAGTGCAGGGAAGGGGGAGGAAAACACAGGGATAATGCTTCCTGTGGCTTCCAGGACTCCTCACAGGCAGTGTTTCCCAGCTCTTGCCCTGCTTTGTTTTTGTCTGTTTGTGGATATGAGGAGGGTTTTCTGTCAGTTAGGTAATACCAATTGCCTCTGTCACTGTCTGGAAGTGTACGTGAAGCGAGGTGGCTGAGTCTCATAAGATCCTTCTAGTGAGCCAGCTCCCTTCTGTAAGGTGCCTTCCCGGGAGGAGCCTCTGTCCTTCACATTAGGTGCCTGAGCAATTAAATGCAGGTTGTATTAACTTGAGGGGATGTGTTGGGCTTGTTGAGCTCATGCTGGATGAGTAGGGCTGCATTTCCTAGCAGTGAGCAGTGAGAACCGGCCAGAACTTCATCTCAAATGTGACTGAGGAAAGACTGAGCAGGACCAGCAAAGCTGTTGATCAGGGAGGGTGTTGTGATCATCTGGAACCAAATCCGAGCAAAGGAAAAGTAGATTTCAAGGTGGGTTTGGGGATTAAATCCATGACAGTGAAAGCTGAACTCAGACTTTGTAAAGCTCAAAAGTTCTGAACCACCCCCCACCCTTTCCTATAGGTTTGGGATTTGCATCGAACTGTTTACACCAGTTGAGCTTCAGCCACGTGGTACCAAAGATGGGACACACTGACTTTCAGGGCAGTGGCTAAAGCTAGCAAAAATCACATTTAATAGTTTAATTTCATATCAGATCCTCAGTGTGGTATTCTTTTTCCCCTTGCAGTTTGACACAGGCTGGCTAGATTATTTTCTGTGCAGTGCTTGGAAATTGGCACTATGAGGGAAGCTGGGGGTTGTTTTACAGCTCCAAAAAGAAAGGAAAAGCAGAACAGGGAAAGCATATTTAACAGACACAGGAAATTGTTAGACCCAGTAGGGAATTCATGGGTTCACTCTCTTTTGTTGGTTCATAGGGTAAAGCTGAAATGGGAGTGGGGAAAAGAAAAAAAAAAAAGAGGTGAAGAGGAGGACTGCTTTAAAGCAGAATGAAATTTTTTTAATATGCTGTGTGTGAAAGATAAAGTTGTCCTTCAGGCAAGTCTTGTTACTGGACCCAGTGAGGAATGGTTCTGAATTTAACATGCTGTAAGATTAATACCAACCCATGAGGTTGTGCTATGCCCTAAGCCTGACACTGCAGGGGCATTGCCACCCATTCTGTTGCTAGCAGGGTGTTTATTCTGGAGTCAGGCCTCCCAAATCCCGTGCAGAATGCTGGGCTTAAGTGCCCGGAACTGGAAGGTGATTTTGGGCTAAACCAGATCCCAGCAGGTGTGGCTTTGTCCTTCGCCTTGCAGGCGTGTTCTTCATCACCTTCCCCCAGAACCACTTACACAGGGAGCCAGAGTAGCAGCACTTCTGCTGCAGAAAAACAGCTATTCCAGGCAATCCTGGAGCAGGAATGTGACCTTCATGGTCTTGCCCATTTAGTGCCCGTCACAGGCAGTCTTTTCCTCCGCAGAGTCCTGTGAGAACTGATTTGTGGGAGCTGATGGCTATTGAACTTGGACTTTGCTCATTGACAGGCTCTCGTGTATGTGCCTGCCTGTGCAAGTGGCATCACTGCCTGTCAGATTCCCCTCATCTTAGGGATCTTTTGGATCTACTGACCTGTTCTGTGGCAGCACCTTGGTGCCTTCTTTTTCCACTATGTTTCAAGGCAGTGTTGCATTGTTTTGAGTAGGACGCCATGCCCAGAACATCCCCTCTGCTGCCAGTGTACCTCCCAGAGCTGGCTGCCTGGGAAGGAGTGAGCTTGCCTGTCAGAGCTAGAGCAAGTGTTGAGTAAAGATGATGAGGGAGGTTTGAAGGACTCCCGCACACAGTAAATCTTTACTCTGCAGGAGGAAGCAAGAGGGAGAGGAGGAGGAGCGCTGTGTCAGACTGAAGCCTAAATGAGGCCAAGCCAGCACATCAGAGCAGTCTTTATTTCCTCCTTTACACTGATATTGGGTGACCTCCAGATGTGTTTTCTTCCCATCCTGGTGGGCTGTGAAACTGCCTGAGGGAGTAGGGGAGGGAAGAAGGGAGGGAGAGACCCAAGGAAGGACAGCTTTTGCTCATTCTTCCTCCCTGTAATCGGGTTCTGTTAGACTAACCCCTTCCTGCCCCTTCCCCAACCCATGCTCTGGAGCACTGGCTTTCTCCCCCTCCCTGGAGCCCACATCAGGACAGCAGCTTTCCCTCCTCAGTCTAAAGCCTGATGGAGAGAAAGCTGTTCCTTACCTATTTTTCACCTGTGTGGACTTTCCCCTTTCCTGGTGTCAATGGAAGCTCCTCCTAGCTGCTTGAGAGGCTGCCTGTAGGTTTCCATAGCATTCACCGGACTGTGGCCCTTTTCCACATGGCAAGTAGTAGCTGTTCAGTTACAGGGATTGAGAAGGAAGAGAGCATTGAGAAGGAATCTGAGTGAACCCGTACGAAATTGACAGGGAAGGGTAGGGCTGCAACAGTGATGGGGAGCTGTCCTGCCTTCGTTTTTCCTTCTCTTCTGCACTCTTTCCCGCACTCCTCATTGCCAAGTTTCTCATGCACACAGCCTTTGCTGCTCTTCCCCTGCTTTGAATTATCTCCACCTCAGCTGCTTTCCTCTTCTCTGCACTGTTCTATTCTGCCCTCCTCCTGCTCCACCCCACGCATTGCCTTGCCCATCTCCCACCGTGCTGTCCTGCCTGCTCTCAGCCCTGCTTGCTCTTCACCAACACACACAGCATTTTCACATGGGTTTTCCCCCTTACACATGCTGCCATCTAT
Organism: Certhia americana; assembly: GCA_018697195.1. Taxonomy (NCBI): domain Eukaryota; kingdom Metazoa; phylum Chordata; class Aves; order Passeriformes; family Certhiidae; genus Certhia; species Certhia americana. The sequence continues at coordinate 274,082 of CM031875.1, forward strand.
CCTCTGTGCACCTCCTTCCATACACAAATATACACAAGGACAGATCTGTACAAACCTCGGCATATTGGCATTGGTCTCACTTCCAGTAAAATTACTTTTTCTTCATATTAGGCCAAGGCAAGAGTGCAGAGACATTTATGAAACTTTGTTTAATGTACTGAAAAGCCATCGGCTAGAACATTTAGGAAATTGATTTTCCTGGCATTGATGAACTCTTTTTATTTTACCCCAGTATTAATTACTTTTTTTTTAAAACAAATTAATTTAAGAGTCATAAAACCTAACAAGTGAGCCAAACGTCAGTAGATCATGTTCCCCTCTCCCCTTCCTCCCCCCTTCCCTGCTACCAGCGCTGGTATGGGAGGAGAAGAAGAAGAATCAGTGCCTTGTGTGACTCTCTCCTCTGGTTTCACTGCAGGGGAAGCTTCATCACTGCGGGATTATGCCGCCACCACCATGAACGAGTTCCTGGGCATGTTCGGCTACGATGACCAGAACATGCGGGATGAGCTGGCCCGCAAGATCAGCTTCGACAAGCTGAACGCTGCTACCTCAGAGGCCACTGCGACCGCTGCCTCCCTCCCCGGGGAAGATGCCATGAGCAAACGAGCCCGCTTCTCCAAGTACGAGGAGTACATCCGCAAACTGAAAGCTGGAGAGCAGCTCTCGTGGCCCATGCACTTGGCCAAATCTGAGGAGCTGGGCTCCAAGCTGGGCAAAGAGCCGTCCTCAGTGCTGGCACAGCCCATTCGGGTGCCAGGTCCAGACGCCTCCATGCTGACGGAGACCAAAGCCACCATCCTGCCACTGCCCTCTCCCAGCAGTTCCCAGATGCAGGGCCTGATGTCACGGGCCTCCAAATACGACTTCTTCATTCAAAAGCTGAAGACGGGTGAGAGCATCAGGCCACAAAATGGCAACACTTACAAGAAGGCCTCCAAGTATGACCTAGAAAATGTCAAGTACCTGCACCTTTTCAAGCCTGGGGAAGGAAGCCCAGATATGGGAGGAGCCATCGCCTTCAAGACAGGCAAGGTAGGCCGGCCTTCCAAGTACGATGTGAGGAACATTCAGAAGCTTACTCCAGTAAAAGCTCCAGTCCCCAGCCTGGCCCCTGCTTCCCTCGCCAGTACCCCCAGCAGCACTCCTGTGGCCGGGCCAGAGCAATCCATCTCATTGCCATTCAACACTCCTGAGTACCTGAAATCAACTTTCTCCAAGACAGACTCCATCACAACTGGAACAGTCTCTACAGTAAAGTAAGTGTACTCCACTTTTCTTATCTAAGAACTAGTGGGGGATCATACCAGAAGTCTGTGTGTGGTTCAGTGGGCAATTCCAAGTTCTTGCTCTGTTAAATATTGCATTGTTCAAGGGATGGTTCTCTTTGCTCTCTGTCAAAGTGTCTGCTCCTCTTTTACACCTTACATCTCTATTTATCTGGTTTGCATTAGGGCTCTGACACCAGCAGTCATAGCCATGAATCTGGAGTCAAATGGCTCCTGAGTTCATATGTTAAAATGAAAGAGGAGGGAACATGGTGCTGTCAGCACCATTAAGGCCAAGGTTGGAACTACTTCATTTTCTTCTCCCTCTGGTTTCCCAGGCATCTGGATGTGTCTGATTCTTGTTTCCATTTAACTCAAAGACATGACTCTGCTGACTTTACTGTTAGCAAGATGGGGCTTTTTGTTTGTCCCAGAACTCAGAAGACATTTTGGTGCCTAATTCCCATCAATTTCCATAGGAGTTAGGCATATACCTACTTCTGTGGGGCCAGGCCTGTGTCTTCTCAATTTACTTACACAAATAGAGGTGATTCGATTACCCCTCAGACTGGGCAAACTCATTAGCCCAATTACCACTAATAACCTCCTGCACATATGTTGCCAGCAGTCTCTGCAGTGATGCCATTGACTGAATGGAGGTATCTGAAGGCCTTGCCAAACCTTGGATTACTTTTTAATGTGACTTCCAGAGGTGGGAGCTGTAGAAGAGCCTGATGTATGTATGTCAGGCTGCAGCAGGGAGGAAGGGAGACTTCTCTGCTTTCTTGACATGGTTTGGGTTTGCTTGTTCCTCACTGTGAACCTGGGGCTGTTGTGAGCTGTCAATCCCATGGGGTCATTTGCAGTAAGTCCAGGACCTTCTGTCCTGCCCTCTGTGCCATTACACACCCTCTACTGCTTGGTCCTCTGATGAGGAAAAAGGCTGTTTTGTGTTTGGTATGTGGACATAGGAGACCTTGGGCTTGCTTGATTGCTCTTTGCAGTCCCAGCAAAGTCTGCCTCACCCACTTTCCCTGTTTCCCCACGTGGAAGGCAAAGCCATGTAATGATACCTGTCTTCCATGTGAAATGGCTGTTTATCAACTGCCTGCAGACAAATGGGGAGCTCCATGATAAAGGTGTGTGGGAAAGGACAGGGGATTATTAACACCTGCTCAGGATGCTCAGGGTCCTGCTCAGGATGCTCAGGGTCCTGCTCAGGATGAACTTGTACGTGCTACAGATGAGAGGCAGGGACTTTTATTACTTAAAAACACAGTGTTGTAAATATTCCTGTAGACTCAGTTGTGATGAGTGACTTGGTCCAAGACTTTGTGCCTGAAGTGTCTTGGGAACACTCAGCTGCCTGGGGTTCAGGCATCCTAGAGCTGCACACAAGCAAGACAAGCAAGCCTCTTATCTGCTGTGATGTTGCACTGGGATCCCAGTTTGTTTTCCTTTCTCTTGCTCGTTTCCTGCCTCTTGCCAGATGTGGGTTTGCCAGCACCATGGTGATCCTTCCTCAAACAGGGCATCATGATGGGGCTGCAGCTGGAATGGAGGTGACCAGGGCCTTCAACCTGGCACTTCCCATGTCCTGATCATACCCCACAGTACAGAATGGGCTCTGGTCCCTTCTCCTTCAGGCTACTCACTAGAAACAGGCTTCCATGATGAAAGACAGCAGCCCGTTAATTGTGCTGGTGAAGGAAATGCTGCTGACTGTGGGATCTGGGCCGTGGCTTCCCATTCCCAGTCCCCACTGGGTTCAATAACCTGGCAGGAATTACCCTTTACCCTCACACATCTGCACATACACCCTTGCCTTGGGTTTATACTCTCACAGATCCAATGCCATTAACCTGCCCTGAACTTATCTACCTTCAAGTGAACTCTGTGTGAAAGTGTCCTTGTGTAAACCAGGGTGCAGAGCTGCAGGGAGGAGGAGTGCAGGCTGGGCACAGGCAAAGCACAGGAAGAAGATGGTGTGCAGCCTGTCTGGAGGTGCATTGGCCCTCTCTCTTGGGTAGGCTGGAGTCTGGCCCTGCATCTCATTTTCCCTCTTCCTGAACTCACTAAGGATGTTATTTTTGTCTGCTTCCTAATGATGTAAAATAATCCAGGCTTATGTGACATTTGGGGTGTTTTTTTAATTGATTAAAGTACATAATCTGTTTGTTAGAGTTTTGGGGTATCTGTGAAACAGAGAGGCATTTGAAGCCCCTCCAGGGGCTGGAGCCTCTGTTCCAGAGCTGGTCATAGAGCACCAGGGCTGCTAGTCACAGGGAAATGGGCAATAGCTCATTTGGCAGAGAGACTCTTCTCCTGCAGCTGAGCCAGGGGCAAAGCTTCCGTGCACACAAGGGAAGCACTGCCAGGTGCCTCAGAGAGGTGTTTGTTTGCATGTGGCCATCACTTTTTTGTATAGGCATTTTTTCTGTAGGAACAGGTTTTTGTGGTTGATCTTCTCAGATTCTCCAACAAACTGCTCTGAGTCCTGCAGAGAGGGAACATGCAGGAGGGGTGGTAGGCAGCCTGTGTGTTTCCTTGTGAAAAGAAGGTACAGGATTTGAAGGGCCAAAGGGAGGGAATTTAAACTTACAGGTGTCTTTGCTGGTACCCTTCCCTGGACCCTGCCTCCTGATCTGTCAACTTCGTGTGAAAGAAACAAGGAGTTTAAGCTGTACCCTGTTCCTGCTAACCAGCTCTACCCTGTGTGTCTCTTTAGGAATGGATTACCCACTGACAAACCAGCCGTCAGCGAAGACGTAAATATTTACCAGAAGTATATTGCCAGGTAGGCAAAACTTTTGACTTTGCTGGGGAGAGGGCTGGGAGTACAAAGGTGAAGTGGTGGTGGGAGAGATGAGGTCTTGTCTGGATCAAGCATTTAAACGAGACATTGGCACTTCCCTTTCCTGTGGCATCTGTACTTGCTCTGTCCCCCTGCTTGGGTGAGCAGTAGCTGTGAGAGGTTCACAGTCACGCCAGGAGCATGGTTAGCTCCCTGGAGCTGTTAGACTCTGTGACAAATAGTGGAAAACTGCTTCACTGAAGAAGCCCAGGATTTAAATGGGAGTTTTGCCTCTTGGCTGTTGTTCCTTCTGTCCACTGCCTTTTTCCCCTACCATGTCCAGTGTCTGCAGGCGGCAAGCAGAGAACATCTCAGCTCTGAGAATCTAGGCTGGAGAGATTCACGAGTGACTTGAGTTTAGGGAGCTCTTGGCACCAGCATGGGATGTTTATCCTAGGAAATTTTTGCAGCTCATTTGTCTGAGAAACCCTCACTGAATCTGAGAAAACCTCACTGCTGCAGAGTAGGGCACCTTATCACAGCTGTGGGCATGCTTAGGTCAGGTCAGTGATGCTGAGAGGAAGCCCAGGGCTGTTGTAGTGGGACAGTGAGTAATGCCCCAAGAGCCAGAGGGACAGAGGAGATTGCAGAACACCTGCCTGGTTTAGAGCTCATGGTATAAAGGGTCTATCAGGCTTTGCCCCCAGCCAGTTGAATCCTCCATCAAGAACATGAGAAAGCTCCCAACAAAAGCCCCTTGTATCCAGACAGACACCAGGGAAACAAGCAAACACTTCAGGGAAAAAACTGGAGGGTTTGCTCCCATCAGCACTTGGGCATTTATTAATGAAAGGGGAAGGGAGTGTATACTTGCTTTCCCACCTTACCAGAGCCCACAGAGTGTCTCCTTGTGGGAGACAGTCAGCTGCTACAAAAGTGAAGGGAAGATTTTGGCAGGGAAGAAGAGTGGGAACAGCACTCTCCTAGCTCGAGAGGGGAACGAGAAGTAACTTAATTTTCTCCCTTTTGCCCAAATCCCAGATGCAGAAGAAGGGGGCAGAAAACCCCATGGGAAGAGAGGACATTTGTGCCACTGCAGGCAGCTCCTCAAGCAGCAGTGCCTCAAGTGCACGTGGGAATTCACAGCCTCAGGGGACAGCACAGGAGTAGAGTATATAGAATACAGGAAGGAAAGTAGGGGTTTGTTTAAACCACTCTTTGTGTGGGGCAGAAGGAGCAGCATCCTTTTATCTCTGCAGGAACTGCAGGGATTGCAGTGGGGCAGGAGGCAGCACCTTTCTGTGCCCCATTCCCCTCTCAGGTAGAGAACTGTAAACACTTCAGCCACATCCCCTGCTTGTGGAGCTCTGCAAGCCCCTTCCCCTGGGTCAGGCAGGTAGCTGAGAGAGGACTATGAGCTACCTCAGGGACACCACATCCTGCTTAAAAGGCTCCGCAAGCCACCCCTTGGCAGCACAGCCACTTCCCTTCAATTTACACACATTTAAAAAAACAGTTTAAAGCCTTAAAATCAAGGGGTGGGGGGAGAAGAGACACAACACTCTTATGTCTGTACTGCATAATTAGCTTAATGAGTTTGCCAAAGCCACTGCCAAAAGCTGCCCAGGGATAATCCATTCTCTCACACAACAAAACAAAACCTCTTACTTAGCTAGTTTGGGTTGGGTTGTTTTTCCCCCTCCTCCTCCTCCCTGTATATTTATAATTAAAAAAAAAAAAAAAGACCACAGAAAAAATTATTATTATTATTATTAGTGCCTCAGCAGATGGTGCTTCTGGCAGCACTTGCTTAAATATTTATTTCTGTGTGGGTTTCCTCCCCCCTTGTAATTGGGGTGGGTTTTTTTTTTCTTCTTTCACATCATCGTTACAGAGTAATGAGTCTGTAAACACTCTCTAAGCATGCTGACTTCTTTATTTATTATTTTTATTATTATTTATTTATCAACTCTTGCCAGATCAAGACTTTCTGGCCAAAAAAAATAAAAAGTGAACCGTTTAATGTAAAGGAAGAGGGAGTGGGTTGTTGTTGTGCATATGAAACTGTGTGTCTGTATTGACAACTTAGGAGTTTGGATTTGTATATCAGTGTGATGAGCTGTTTCAGGTGTGTGTGTTTGTGTCTGTTCATGTGCATGGAACTTGTGGGTACGTTCATGTAAATTCAGGGGGGTGTTGATGTACTGTTGAGTCTGTGCATGTAAATGTGCATGTGTGTAAGTGTGTGGTGTGTAAGCTTTCCTGTTATGAAAAACCTAAACAGATGCTGTGCTTTAAAAATTTATAGCTTTGAACTGTTTCAAGTGTCAGAAGAAACACAGGATAATATAACCCTTCAGAGCCCAACTTTGCACACTGAAGGAGCAGAATTTCCCCTTCGTGCTGGGTTTGCCACTTCCCTCCTTCCTCCAGCACACAGCTTCATGGAACACTTGTCTCTCCCTTCCTGTGCCCTAGACACCCCACACACCTTTCTGTGGCACATGGAAAGGAGGATAGGAGTTGGAAGTGCTGGAGTGCTTGTTTAGCTGTTGTTTTTAAAACTTAGCCCATGTTATTCCTGCTAGGATGCTTCAAATAACTCATCTCCTGGAGTCAGATCTCCTTGGTGCCTGGCCCTTCTTTTCCTCCAGCGGGTATCTTTGGTCATTTTGCATCCTCATTTTTGATAATAATTTGAACTGCTTTGTATTTGTCAGCAAGATCTATATCATCCTCTCCTCTCTGCCTGGCCTGCACCACACAGTTCTCCAGCCCTGCACAGACCTTTGCTCTTTTTTCCCCATCACATCACAATGGAATAGAGAGGAAGCTTTCTTTCCTTGAGGAAAGTGCTGGTGGTGCTGCTGACATAAAGCCCTAGACTAGAAGGACCAGTGTTAATGTGTGCTGTGGAGTCACATGTCTCTGGTCAGTGCCATGGTGGCTCTGGAGGCTGCCCTGGACAAGCCTAGCAGTTGCCCAGGCGTTGAGCAGGAATCTCTTCCTCTGCTCTCAGTTCCACACCTTTGTTTGTGCAGCCAGCCCTGCTGTTTGCCTTGTGGTTTGTTTCTTCTCTGCTGCTGAGGTTTGTTCCAGTTTCTCAATCACCTGTTCTGACGTGATCCTGATTTCCTGCAGTATTTCTTCTCCTTCCCCAGGGAAAGGCATGTCTGCTCCTGGCATCTGTCCCTGTCTCCCTTTGTGAATGCTGAGGCAAAGAAGTCATTTAATTTTTTAGCAATGTCTATCTTTTCTGTCAATTAAGTCCCCTTTCCATCTCCTAGAGGCCCTGCTGTCTCCACAGTTGACCTCTTCTTTACTGTGCTTCAGAAATGGCTTATTTAATATTGCTTTTCATCCAGACTGTTTCTGTCCCGTAGCCTTGTGTTACATCACCTTATGATGATCCGTAATCTTCCCTGCTCCTGTCCCATTCCTCAACTGCCCCAGGACACCCTCACTCCTCTCATTTTCCTTCCTTATCTGTTGCCCTTCCTCATTTCTTTCCCATGCCCTTTATCATGTGCACTCCTGCTGTGTTTAGCACTTAAGTGACGTGAGGAACCTTTGAGGAACCTTTGAGCAGATGGTACTTTATCTTTGAATGTTTCCCCTCTGAGTCCCCTTCTCTCCACTGCTTTTCCCTTTCAAGCTCTTATAGGGTCCTCTAGAATATACACGAGGGAATTCATTGCACTGATTACCCCATTACTGGATCATCCCCTTGTGCCAATTCCTGATGTGTCTGTCAGTCAATAAATTCTGTGTGCTGACTGTTTGTATGTAGGTATTACATGGCATTTCTGTCTTTCTGGTCTTTTTTGCCACCCTGTATGTCAGGAGTTTTCAACTTTGCTGTATGCAGCTTTTCTGATATCTTACTAAATGGGCTTATACTTAAAATTTAGGATCCATATTTGCTCAACATTTATTTGTCTGCTTCTGTCATGGGAGACTTGCTGGTGTGGTATCTAAACTCCTTTCTAGAATTGTGTGGCGTTTAGTTCTAGGACCCCTCCTTCCTTATGCTTCCCCAAGTAAACAACTTAGATAATGGAGATGAATTTCAAGGGGAAAGACAGATTAGGGATGTACAGGACCGGAGTGATCCGGCTCAAGAAGCACCTTTAAATAGCGACAAATAAGCAAGGGAGGCACAGGGGTCACCATCCTTGGAGGGGATAAAGGAGGTGGGGTTTAATGCCATAAACATGTGAGATGAGAGCAGGAACAGGACTTGGTTTATTTGTACCTTGCTTACAGGCACTGGTGGCAGGACAGTGTTTTATTGTCTGGCTCTCTCCTGTTTGCAGGTTCTCTGGCAGTCAGCACTGTGGACACATACACTGCGCATACCAGTACAGAGAGCATTACCACTGCCTCGACCCCGAGTGCAACTACCAGGTACAGCACTGCTCACAGCAGCAGCACGGCTCCCCAGCGTGTGGGGGGACCCTGCAGCCTCCTGTGCTTTCCTACCACGGGCATGCACATGCCTTTTCACTTTGCTGCTCTGAAAGAGGACAGGATGTGTTCTGAGTTTAACAGAACTTTATTTTGCTCCCGTTTAACTCAATCTAATACCATTTCACCAAATTCAGACCGCTGCAACGAGGAGCCGAATACAGATCAGCTCAAGTCAGTGGGAACTACTCCACATTTATATCAGTGAAACAACAAGAGCATAAATTGTGCTGTGTTACAAACTGTGCCCGAAACTAGGGAATGCTGATCTGTTAGTCTGTCTCTTTCCCTCCTGCTGCCCGAGTGACTTTGTAGCAGCAGTATCTGCAACAAAACACCCAGTAAGACCAGCAGCGGTGTGGGATTTGTGGGGAAGGCGCGGGGGTAGGAGCGATGCTGTAATTGCTGGGAGGATTGCCAGGGGATGCACGTCAAGCCAGCAGGTCACGTGCTGTGTTTGTTTACCCTTCTCCCAGGTCCCGGAGTTTGACTCTGGCATTTCTGTGGTCAGGCTGATGCCGGAGCGGCAGTCCCAGAGTTTGCCTCTGCCGTGCACCAGACACAACTTCAGCCCTGCCCTGGGAGACCTCTGGGTCTCATGGGGATGGGTCTGACCACAGCAGAGGAAGTTGATCTGGAGCTGCTGAGCTTGGCTGTGGGTTTCTATTGATCAAAGGAGAGTTTCTCTCCGGGATGCACATAACTGGTCCTTCCAGCCCAGCATCGAGTAATCAAGATGAGTCTATCCCAACTGTGACAGAGATATCCCTGCACCAGAAAGAGAGAAACACAAAGGATGGAAAAACAGAAAAACCTATTATTATGATTGGCCTCATGATTATTTCCTAAGGAGTCTGGAAGCTGCTTGCAAAGGAGCTGTCTGGTCTCGCAGGGAATAAGGATTTAGGCTGCTTTTTAAAATGCAAATTATTTTATGGCTGAGATATATTTTAGAATAAGTAACGCTTTGTAATAAGTGGGCACAAATTAACAATGATTGGCAATAGCAATCCTGTATGTACGCCCTGGGAAATCATAGCTCCAGCCTCCAAGGGATTTCTGTTGAAATCTATATCCATATATTCCCATGCCAATACCAACGAGATTGATCAGGATTGATATTATAGGAGGAAAGAGTGGAAGCGATAATCATTTGTTTCCTATGAGGCAGACTAGAAAAGTTGTTAAACATTAGAATACAGGCCTTTTCAATTACTGCTCAAAATAAATGGATATTGATTTCTTTTTTTAAAAATCAGATTTACTTTCTCACCTTCAGTGGTAAATATTGATGTCTGTGGGAAATAGAAATAAAAAGCTTCATTTTAGAGGCACTTAGCCTGCTCTGACAATGGGATACCCCTTCACTGCTTCAAGCAGGTAGAGATTGAAAAGGATATTCTGGTCATACAGATTTAGCTCTGAGCTCTACTTTTCTGTAGAAAAGCATCTTTTTGTGTGACTTGAAGGAAGTCTTGTGTTGTCCCTGTTTTCCTAATAAAACCATCCTACCTTCTAGGGGACACAAGACACTTAGAAAGGGAAGACAGTGTAAAAGAGCAAAGGGTTTTTCCCGATCTCTAGTCCAACATGAATGTGGCAGCCAGTGTCTTGCTAACCACTGCAGTGAGTGACTTGGAAGCTTGGCTTACGTGCTTGTAGGCCGTTCAGTTCACTGGTTTGCTTTCTAACTATAGCACTTGAGATAGTAGCAGCTAAAATTATGTTAGAAGAACTGCAGTCTTAAAGTTGCAGGGAGCAGATTCTGGGCATCACCCCAGTGTCATGTTTACTCTAGGACTTCTCATGTGTATTTACTTTCCCTTTACCAAGAAGATACATGCACACAATTCCTCTTTAATCTGATTCTCTTGGGGTGATTACTGCCAAGCTTTCAACTCTTGGTCCCATAAGTTTATTAAGAACAATAAAAGGCACCCACCCTGCCCCCAGGATTACTCACCCACTGGCATCACGCGTGTCTCACTGTCTGCCTCTGTATCTCTGCAGAGATTCACCAGTAAACAGGACGTGATTCGGCATTACAACATGCACAAGAAACGGGATAACTCCCTGCAGCATGGCTTCATGCGCTTCAGCCCCCTCGACGACTGCAGCGTGTACTACCACGGCTGCCACCTGAACGGGAAGAGCACTCACTACCATTGCATGCAGGTACTGCAGCCGCGGCTCCTGCCGGGGCTCCGACCCCACAGCGCTCCCTTGGCAGAGAGCAGGGGCTGTCTGAGGCACAGAGAGGACATTCACAGCTTGTCTTGCTCACTTCAGGTTCAGGAACCTCATTGTGGCAAGTCTGTGCCCTGTCCTGACTACACTTGTCCTGCCAGGTGTTGGGAATGGCAAGGAGAAGCCCCATTCTCAGTTTTTAGAAGCCTTGTCCATGCAGTGAGGCAAAGCAGGTCTCAAGGTTTTCTCATCCTGTTGGACTTGTTCAAGCAAGTCCTATTCTCTGAGACTCAGGGACTTCTTTAATGCCATTCCACTGTCTCTGCTCAAATCTGATCTGGCCCTCCCTTGAAACTTTCTTGTGGCACATCTATCCTTTAGCACTGGGTTAATTTCCTCCATAATCAATTTCTAAAGTAATTAAACCCTGATGTCACATATCTGCACTTAACACCCCTGGTTGTCCATGTCCTTTGCCAGTGGCATTCATGTGTGGTGTAGGCTGAGAGCCATGTTTCAGGGGCAGTGTAGCCAGAGCTGGAGCTGCTGCACAGATGTCACTGTAATGCCTTCACTGTTTTAGACATGAACACACCACATTGTTTGGGTCTTACCCTGATCATTCCTCAGGTTCAGTGGTTTGAAATTCGTTTCAGCAGAATTGTGGCCTAAACCATTGCCCTGAGAACGTGCTGCAGTTACAAGCAGAGTGATCAGCCAAGCCTTAGTGACAGATTTTCTGGTCTGAAAAGTCAGGCTCACTTCCCGACCTGTCCCAGCAGTTTAAGACCCCAGTTAAAGTCACAAGGCCTTAATCACATGCTTAAATGCTTTGCTAGAATAGACTTCAGCGTATGTTTAACTCGAAGTCAGGTAAGCTTTCTGAAGTCAATGGGGCTTAAGCACATACTTAAATGTTAGGCATGCACTCAAGTTCTGTCCTGAATAGGGGCTGGTTGATGCATGTGCTTAAGGCATTTGATAAATTGAGAATTTCATGTGTACGTGAATTTGAGAAATTGGGAATTTCTCTTGAGGACGTTTTCTGTTAACGCTTCCATAATATTGATTATTTAGTTTCTTCAGTTGAGCAGGGTGGGATTTGTTTGATATTTTTTAGAGTACGAGGAGTGTTTCCCAGCTTTAAGCCACTCGGAGTTTGAACAGAGACCCTCGCTTACACAACTATATATGGCTAATTCCATCCTGTGCCCACTGTCTTCCAGTAAAGTAATGCCCATGTAAGCAGTGTCTTACAGGAAAGGTGTCAGAATATAAACTCGCAATTAAAGAAAATACTGCTTAAATGGCAGAATTTCTGCCATGCATCACATGGGGTTTTTTTCTTTATGTCCATAATTGGTGTGGATAAAATTCAGTTAGTTGTTTATATAAACTGACATTTTTTTAGGCTTTCGCACCAAGAGCTGCATTGCAAATTATTCCTAAGGACGCTTTTGTTTAATTCTTTTTTTTAATGCCATGCAGGGCCTGTCTTTTTTCAAGGTGTCAGTGTGGAGAGAGAGAGGCTCTTTTATATTGGAAATAGCTGGAGATCCTTTTTATTTTTTTCTCGGGGTATTTGTCATGGGTTTTGTTATTGCCTGTTTGAATCAACCTGGGCTGAACTAAGGGGTGGTGTTTTCCTTCTCTTCATTTCTGAGATGGTGCAGGCATTGGCACATGTTGTGCTAGAAGAAAAGAAAAAAAATCCTCCCTCAGCAGGGCTGAAGACGTTTTCAGATTCCAGTGGGTTTTTACTCAATATGGCAAAGTTGCCCCGCTTTACCCAGAGGAAAGCAGGTTTTCAGCATTCCGTCCTCGTCACAGCATTCCCATTCGCTGCACAAGTTTAAAATTATTGAAGTGGGAGTCTTGAACAGTGACAGGGGAAAAAAGTCACCAGTTTGCTAAAATCAGAGGAACATGGGGTTTAAGATTTGCTGGAATGAAACCATTTATTGCAAGCTCAAAAGACTGGTTGGCCTCGTGTTGCACCAGCATGCCTTACCTCCCAGAAGGACTAAAGAAATAAATAACTTATCCCCACTCAATTCTGTGTTCCTCAAATAGATGAAATCCTACTTTGTTCTGTGTCACTCCAAGATAACAAAAAGCAACAGCATCTATTAGTGTTCTGTTCTCTTTAAGAGCAGGAACCCTACTAACTGCTTCCCCAAGCAGGCATGATTATCTGGAGCTGGTGCTTTATCCCTCCAGTCCTCCCTTTTTTTCTTACTGTCTCATGCCCAGAAAGTTGGTTTGGGTTTGGTTTTTTCCCACAACTGCTCTGTGCTCTATCAGTCTTTAGATTGGGAATTAAAGTGGTGACTTAATACCCCTAGGAGAAGCACACAAATGGAACTATTAAATGTACATGTGCTGCTCATGTATTTATTGCTGCTGCTAATAATGTCAGGCTGTTAAACCACTGTGCTGATGACTCCTCTTTGGGCCCGGGGTAGGTGGGTTGTAACAAGGTCTATACAAGCACCTCTGATGTGATGACCCACGAGAACTTCCACAAGAAGAACACGCAGCTCATCAATGACGGGTTCCAGCGTTTCCGTGCCACGGAGGACTGCGGCACTGTGGAATGCCAATTCTACGGGCAGAAAACCACTCACTTCCATTGCAGGTGAGACAGCAGGGAAGGGGAGGAGTCCTGCCTCAGAGCTGTGTGGTCTGTTTGCCTCCTTCTGCCAAGTCATAATTTCAGGAGTATGCACAGGGACTTGATGTGCCCTGCCGTGACCTTCTCAGTACTGCTCCTGGGAGAGCTCGTGTACCAGAGCAGATGTGATTTCCAGGATTGTGCCACAGACCACTCTGAAGGCAGGAGAATGATCTGAGGAGAGGATACCCTCTAGAAAATAGAGCCTAGAATCATTTGGGAAAGAGACCACAATGCTCTTCAGAGTGCAACTGAAGTAGGCCATTAATAGACTGCTAATGGCACTTCCATGGTAGGGTTCTCTCCAGCCGGCTCATCCCTTTTGGGGCCAGACTTAGCCTTCTGTGCAGAACTGCTCTTCTATTGGTTTCTTATGTTTTCAGGAAGAGTAGGAAAGCAGAGTTTGTACCTCAGTCCCCTTTACCTGCTGTTTTGCTAGAACTTTAAGTGGAGGGTGCCTGTATTCCCATGTTCTGCAGAGTGGAGTGAGCTTCCCAGCTCTCCCACATGGCAGCACATCTGCTTGCCTGGGTGTCCCAGGTGAACCCACAGACAGCTGCTCAGCCCCTCTCATTACAGCCCCAGTCCTTGTCTAGAGGGAGGTGGGAGACAGCAGCTCTGCCTATGCAGCCAACCACCCTCTCCTCAATGCCCTTGCAGGAGACCTGGGTGTACATTCACCTTCAAGAACAAGTGTGACATTGAGAAGCACAAGAGCTACCACATCAAAGATGATGCCTACGCCAAGGATGGCTTCAAGAAGTTCTACAAGTACGAGGAATGCAAGTATGAGGGCTGTGTCTACAGCAAGGCCACCAACCACTTCCACTGCATAAGGGCAGGCTGTGGTTTCACCTTCACCTCCACCAGCCAGATGACTTCCCATAAACGCAAACACGAGCGCCGGCACATCCGGAGCTCAGGAGTGCTGGGCCTGCCTGCCTCACTCCTGGGCTCCAAGGACAACGAGCAAGAGGAGTCCAGTAATGATGACCTTATTGACTTCTCTGCCATGAGCTCCAAGAACTCCAGCCTGAGTGCCTCCCCGACCAGTCAGCAGTCTTCCGTTTCTCTCATTGTCCCAGCTGCGCCTTCCTCTGCGGCTGAGCTTGCTTCCTCACAGGCCACCAAGTCTGCCAACAGCATGACACCAGCCACAAAGATCTCTGGCCTGCTTTCCCAGGCTCTTCCCAGCAATATACCCTTGGCCCTGGCACTCTCCAACTCAGCACTTCCTGGAACAGCTGGATCCTTCTTCCCCATCATCCCTAGTCGGGTCTCTACACCACTTCCTGCCAGCTCGGCTAATCTGATGACTGCTGGTTCTTCTGGCACCAATCCAGCATCATCTGCTCCTACAGATTCCTCATCCCAGGCTGTTTCAGGATCTGGTGACCCAGTGGCTACTTCTTCGCCTGCTCCAGCAGCCTCTATAATGGAAAGGATCTCTGCTAGTAAGGGATTAATCTCTCCTATGATGGCCAGACTGGCAGCAGCTGCACTCAAGCCCTCTGTGGCACTTGAAGCAGGTGAGTTACCTCATCAGTTGTCATAGTGGTGGGAGACAGAGCAGTGCCTGATTGCTTGGAGGAGAGTGAATGAGAAGCCACTCAGTTGTGTCCACGGAACTGCAGTTGGGGAGGGGGGTAGAAAAAGTAAATAAATGGGGGAATGAATTTGGTTGTGTCTAATTAACCCTTGAGGAAGGCAGTCTTGGCAAGGTTTCCTGTGGAGCTTGGCTATGCCCACACGGCCAGAAGAGAGGCAAGAAACATCTTTACCCACGAAGGGAGTAGGCTCTTGCCAGAGCTGAAGAGTGTGGTCATGTGTAATTTGCTATAGGCTGAAAAGAGACAGGTACTGTATTGAAAATAGAAATGAAGAAAAAATACCTTAGGCAGTACTTGCAGGCTCTACTGAGACTGTATCAAGCTTTAGCTGAGCTCAGTTGATGGTGCTGTTTTCCTGACCTTGGGGGCTGTTCTGTGCTTCAGCTTTGTTGTCCCAGCTGTGGGTTTGGGGACAGCGTTGGTGCAGTCCTTCTTTTTGGTCAGTTCTTCCAAGCTGTGCTCCTCTCTCCCTGCGCTACCTGAGGGGTAAAAGCTGGGATGGGGAGGTGCCCTGGGGCAGCCCAGAGCTGTTCCTGCTGCCAGGCAGACCTGGGGCAGGCTGTAGCTCTATGCCAGAGCTGGAAATGGACATGAGGCTGCCTGGAGAGCACAGGGAGCGTGGCCAGCTCCAGGGGCACAGGGCTGCCCCAGAGAAAACGGGGGAGTGCAAGGAAGTGATCTGATTAAAGAGGGAGGGGAACCTTCACATACTTTTAAAATTATTGTTTGAAAAATTGTTTTCTAAAGCAGAGAAAGGTCATTGAGGGAACTATTTTCCTTTATTTTTTAATAAAATGCCACTTGCTGTCTGAGAAGCAGCTCGCCGTCAGCTGTACTGCCGGAGGGTAAATTAATATTTTAGTCACTTGGGGATTGTGGAAAAAAAAAGCTCTGCAGACATGTTTCTGTCAGCAACTTTTTTCCCCTCCTTTTTTCTTTGCTGTTTTTTCCTAATTTTTTTTTTTTTCTTCAATTTGTTCTCCTCCCCCCCACCACCCCTTTTCCTCTCTTTCCTCTAATCCGAATTCTTCTTTCAGGGGCTGGGCACTAAACCTGCTCCCTAGCAAGCAGCATGCCGGTTTTTGGGGGGCGGTGGCGGTCCTGTCGCTGTCACCTCCGATGGTCCCGGCGGGGCAGATGCTCCTGCGGGCAGGCGCAGAGCCGGGCCAGCGCTGTCGCTACGGCAACGCCGGGGCTGGGGACGAGCAAGGGGGCTTGACTAGCAGTCGAAAGCTGCCACATTGCCTCAGCATTAACAGAGTCTTTAATAAACGCTTAAGAGGCAGCCCCGCAAATTAGTTATGACAGTTTGTGCAGAGAATCAGGTCTCCCCCACGCTCCTTCCGCCCTTCTCCTTTAAAGGGCCCATAGCCTGGACAACTTTGACATAATTTTGCAATAATTATCACTTGAAGAATTTCCACGCTGGAGTGGACGTCAGAACCCATCATGTCAACTTGGCAATAAACGCTGACCAGCAATCCCAGTACTTCCCTCCCCCCACACTTTTTCTTTGCTTTTTCCACTTAGGCACCGATGCCAATGATTTCACTTACTTATTTGCCAGTGTAACCTCATTTTAGACCCGTGCTTTTAATTACTTTTTTTTGCACTTAATTTCACTGTATTTCTTGAGCAGGGAATGGACAACCAGCACCTCCCGGACGGTTCAATCCAGTCCAGGTGAAGCAGGAACCTGCAGAGGCCATGGGACCCTCATCTGCCACCAGTCAGGACCCCTTGCAGGAGCACAGCTTGGACCTGAGCGTCAAGGACCATGGGTGAGAGAAGTGGGTGGGCAGGCATGCTTGACACTTCCCAGCCTGAGGCTTTGGGAAGTTTCCATACCTGTAATTCAAGAGGACAGAGCATGCTGGGGAAAGGCAGCTCCACAGTGGTTGAGTTGAACACCCCAAAACAGGAGGCAGGCAGGCTCACTCTGCTCCCCATTAAGTGTGTGCTCTCCAGATGGTTTTTTGGGCTCACAGGCACCTACTGACTCTTTGACAAGAGCTTCAGTTCTTGTGCTCCCTTCTGAAAATCAAGACACTGGCAAAGCTGTTTTCACTTAGTCCTCTTGTCATCAATTCTGATCAAAACTGCCCCAATGCCACACCTCAGCACACTCTTAGCAGCAGCATTTGCACTGCTGTAGTCTGTTGAATCAGGGCTAAGAGAAGCACATTCCAGGGAATCTGGACACACAGAACAGCTGGGTGTCAGGCTGACTCTGCTCTGGGTCTGGCATAGGCTGCAGTTATGGTGATGGTTGTGCAGATGTGAATGCACCTATCTCAAAGCATGTGTCTCACTTGCCCAGCCTCTCTGCTGAGAACAGGAGTGTTTGTGCTGTGTGGAAAAGTGCAGAGGAGCTGATGCTGGGGATAAGTGAGCTCCACTTTGACCTTTGTATCCATTCCTGCCCAAACCTTATTTAACAAGCCTCCCTTTGGGAGTCCAGCACTTGGAGCCAACTGCAGAGATCCTGAGGCTGCCTTTCAGTGCAGGATTGTGCCTTGCCTTCCTTACTGCCCCAGTCCCTGGCAGTGTGAGCCTTCGTCAACAGTCCCCCCTGCTTTTGGGGGTTTTTTGTGATATTTCTGAAAGTTCCAGTGGGATGAAAGGGTAAAACCTGGGGAAGAGGTTTGGGCCATTCAGTAGTTGAAAGAACTAAATTCTGCAGACCTGGGACCCTCTTTCTGTCCCCCTTGGCTATCACACACAAGCGAGGGAGGGTTGGCATCATCCCTTTCCTCTGGATGTAGTAGGTGAGGAGTGAGGCAGCTTGAAGGGAGAAGGATTAATCTCAGCACTCCCAGTCCCTGTGCACATCTTAACTAAACCCTGTTGGTTTGTGTGTTTCAGTAATGAATCAAATGGCCACACAGTCTCGGCAAATTCATCTCTTTTATCCTCGCTTATGAATAAGGTAAGAGCCATCCATCAAACGCCTTTCATTCCCCCCACCAAGAGAAATTAAAGCTGCGATAGCGGGGAAGGGGGGGAAGAGATGTGTTTGTTTTTTAATGTTTTGCCTCTAATAAGATGAGTTTGTACCATTTAAATTTTGAGACCATTTTTCATCGGGTATAATTTCAGAGCCACTGCTTACGAATTAATTTAATGAACTGGCTGAAGAAATATATTGCCGCCTCTGACACCTTTTTTTTTCCCATCCTTTCTAGACAGAGGAGGGCTCCAAAAGGTTCTTTTCTTTTCTTTTCTTTTCTTTTCTTTTCTTTTCTTTTCTTTTCTTTTCTTTTCTTTTCTTTTCTTTTCTCTTTTCTTTATCTATCTTTTCTTTATCTTTTTGTTTGGGTTGGGTTTGTTTGTTTTAGGGATTTTTTTTTTGTTTTCAGAACCTGGGAACTTCTCTCTCACTTTCCTTTTATAGTTACTCATTTTGTTTACTTACTTAAAAACATTTTCCTTTATTTGGGGAGGGAGAGAATAATCTGTTTTTATGAATGAGAAGAAAAAATTAGAACTTTTGAACCAAAATCGTCAATTTCTGTCTCTCTGGTTTGAGTAATGGTGTCTAACAGAGTCCCCTTTACTGTGTTCTAAAATATTTATTTTACATAATGCACAGTTTCTTTTTCCTTACTTTTTCATTAAATTATACATCATCTCAAATGTATATTTCTCTTTCACATAATAAATTCTAATGTACCAAGATTAATTTTGTAGCTGTATACAACTGCAGTAGAGATCAGGGCACCCTTTGAGCCATGCTTTAATATTCTGCTATGTGATAGGTTTTATAGGCACAACTCTTGCCATCCCCTTGGCTCTGGGTGTTACATGCATCAAGGCCATATAACCCTCAAGAGAGGGCAAAGTGACTTTGCCTGGTAATCTCCCCCCTCCTTTCTTTCTTATCACTGTTTTTCTCTGTGTTGTTTAATTTCTGCGTTTATCCTTATGTCACTTTTCTCCTCCGTTGGCTCTCTGTTACACTGGGGTTTTGATTTTCCCTTTTAAACTTAATTTCTTGTTCCTTTGTATTGTCCCTTTGGTGTTTCCAAATATGCAGGTATTTCTTTAGTGAGCAAATGAATTTAGTAACTCTGCTCTCTGGGGTCATGAGTCATTCTGAAGGTCCCAGATCAGGGAAATTCTCTTTCAATGGAGACTTCACTTGAAAATCTCCAGGATAGTATGTGATTTAAGTACATGTTTAGACAAAAAGCATTTCTTTGTGTACAGTCTGCCACAAGGTTCTTTAAGTTGTGTAAAGCAAATGTAGCCCAGGTGCACAGTAGGAGTCAGGTTAAAGGACTGGGATTAACCCATGAGAGAAGCCAGCAAGGAGAAGAACCTGCTGTGTGTGTGATTGATGGAAACAATTCCAAGACTAAAGATTGCAAAGTCAAGCTTAGTCTGCTCAGGAAGACATCACACTTGCTTCTTCCTCTTGCTGCACGCAATTTCTGTCCATGGGGGAATCCTTCAGTGTTTTTCTAGGAAAAAGAACCCTTTACAGAAATGGAATTACCAGTGGAAACAGACGACCTGAATTTCTGACTCCAGCCATAAAGAGTTGCAGTCTCCACACAGCAGCAGGGGCTTTACCTTCAGGGTGCATTAAGAGAGCCTCAAATAACCAGGATTCCTGTAGCCTATTGCAGTTTATTTAGGGGGCTGTCAGGCTTAATTAACTGATATTTATAAAGGGCTTCTAGACCCTCAAGTGGGTGGAGTTTCCAGTGTAAGTATTGGGCCCAATCCTGCATTTTATTCATGCTCTGAAATTCACTGTTGCTACTGGAGGTAATTGAGAGCACAACAGAGAAAGAAAGAGTCTGGGAAATTGTGCATTTATTCCGAGGGAAAATTTTCCCTCTAGGCAGGCTTGAGTAACTTCATTTTTCTAACCTGCACAGCATACACCCGGACCTCTAAACCTCTGTGTAGATTCTATTTGAAGCCTTTCATGCAATGCAGATTGTGAGTCCAAGTCCAGCTTCGTGAGGATGTGTCCATTTAGCACAGAAAAGTGACAGGATTTTATTATTGAAGTTAATAAGAATTTTCCAGGAACTTGAGACAGAATTTTTCCCCAATTGAATGAGATTTTCATCCTTCTACCCTCACACACACCTGACAGTCATTTTGAAGGAGACATCCTTGTGGCTGGGATAAGATGACTGAATAAACTGGAGTTTACCAGTTCTGTCACCAGCAATTTGTAGCAGCTACACAGGGCTGTTACTGTCGAAGCCCACACACCATTTCTGTAGTCAAAGTGGGGATATCTCTCTTCACCTCAGTTTCCTTGTGGATAAAGTAAGAAATAATGCTTCCATCACTTTAACAAGATCCATGAATAAATATTCAGTGGGTACCTGAGTGCTTTATGATGGTTGGGTGGAAGATGCAGAAGAGTGAGGTGTTATTAACGTCTGCTGATGCAGTTGGGGCAGCCTGCACTGACTTTTTTTGTCTTCTCTCTTAATCTTTGAAGACACAGCTCTCAGGGACAGTCGTGAGGGTGGCCGTGTCTGTGTGTTGGGCTTGATGCAGTGTCTGTGTTCTTGTTCCAGATGTCCAAGACCAGTGCCAGCCTTGGCAACCTGCTGAACATTAAGACAGAAGGCGAAGGCAGCCAGGCTGGGGCTGGGGAGCCAACCCAGTACCTGGGCAAGGCAGTGAAGGCACTTGTCCAGGAGAAGCTCTCTGAGCCATGGAAGATGTACCTGCGCCGGTAAGGAGAGAACTGGGAACAGAGGAAAGGGAAAAGGGCTTCTTTGCAAAGTGTTTGACCCTAGCTCACCCTGCACACAGAGTTCTGCTGAATGTAAAGGCCTAACTCTGGCAGACATTGATCACCTGGAGCACATTTAGCCCTTGGTCATTCCTACCTGCACCAGGTGTTAATGTCTGGTAAGAAATACCTGCCCACGTAGAATTATTTTGCAATGGGATCTTTAGAACCAAATACAAGCACAGATTTTCATGTAGTTCTGTTATCATGGACTTCACCTTGGGCTCCTCCTTCTGAGCCTGTTATGTGAGCCCAGGGGACCCAGTGCAGCTGAGCTCTTAGCACTGGAGCTGTGTGAGACCATGGCCAGTTATTGCACACCGGTCATTGGGGCCTTGACATGCTTCTTGTGCCATTTCAACTGGAACAAAACAAGTTTTGGGGATGTAGAGGCACGGGAATAAAGAAAAGGGTATGGGAGCTGTGATGATTCTTGCTGCTTTTGTGGTAGGAAAGGAGACTCAAAAAGAAAATGGAGCAGATACAAAGCTCACCCACGTACAGACACATGCACACACATGCCCAGACAGACACGTGCTTTGAGCACACACAGATACGTCCAGGCAGACACACAGGTTTGTGTTCTGACACAGGGGTCACCTACAAATGCCAGTGTATACTTTGAAAATCACAGGCTTCAATGGAGAAGACTAGAAAATCTCCTAGTCCCTCAGCCCCTGGCTGGTGTGAGATCCTTCCCTGCAGTCCATTTGCATTTTGTCCAGTCTGGTTGTAATTCTGCCAGGCAGTGTAGCTATTTTCTTGTCTCTGGGAGCATTATTCCACTACCTAGTAAGTTTCAATGTCACCACCTTTTCCGTGGTATGAAATTCCTGAATTCCACCTTTTGTAGTTTTGTTGCAGCTCTGTTTATATCCCCTTGAACCACAGCAGATCCTCCCTCTCTGCAGCTGGAGTTCAGCCCCTTCAGACTTTCAGCATTCCACTTAACCAAGCTTGCTTACTTCCTTGAATCTGGCTCTGGATTAGTCCCTTCTGCCTGCAGGTCCTGTTGCTATCCTGTTGTTCCCTGGATGGTGCAGAATTGCCCCCCTCCCCTAGGAATGAGCTTCCTGCTCACAAACAGGCAGCTCACAATTGGTTTGTGCCCACTCAGAGTAATGTGTGGTACTCTGTTTATCATCCTCTGTGACACAGAGTTGTTTTTAATGTTGTTTAGTGAATCCCCAATGTATAAAACACCCCTCATGCCCAGGTGTATTTGCTGTGTGTTTCCAAACATGATTCTCCTGTTCTGAACCTTCTCCCTTGTCTTGCCAAACCTCTCTGTGCTCTTTTTCTCCTCTTGCACTGGTATTGCCACCTCCTCCCAGTTTAATATCTTTGTGAATTTCATAAACACGCTGTTTACTCCTAGATTACTAATTAAGACGTTAAATAAACTCAGACTAACCCAAGTCCTCCTCTCAGCACTCACACAATGCCTCCTCCTCCCAGCTCAGTGTGGTGCTGTTGTCATCAGCCTTTGTTTATGGTCCCTCAGCCAGTTTCAAGCCATGAGGTGGCATTACATCCAGGCCAATTGGAATTAATTCTAAGCATATGCAAGACTGAATCAAATGCTTTACTAAAATCCAAATATATTGCATCCCTTCATCCACTAATTTTGTAATTCTATCAAAAAAAGCAATTAAATTTGTCTGGCAAGATTTATTCTTTATAATCCTGATGCTGTTTATTGCTCGTGGTTCCTTTATCCTCTAGATGTTTAATGATTTTCTCCTCCCTCTTAATATTTGTTCCATTACTTTACTGGAAGCAGAAGTTAAGGCCAGAGGTATGATAATTGCCAAAGATGACTTGTCTTTTTTTTCCCCTCAAAGAACTGGTACCTTGAATATTTAATTTTTTTTATTTTTTTTTTCCCACTTATGTAGTACCTCCCACTTCTCTATGGCTTAAAAACCAGCAAATGGTAATGTAATCAGTTTGGTAGTTAATTTCCATTGCACTTCAGGACATACATCATCCAGACTGACTGATTTGTGCACTTTTATATTTTTCGAATGAGTCCCTTTTATCTGCTCTTGTAGAAGATCTTCTCTACATCCCATATTCTCTGCTTGTCTTTAAGTTTTCTCATCCAAAGCAAATTTTGTAATGCAGCCATTTTTGATTCATCACCTCCCTTTTTGTGGGAGGCCTTCTTTCTAGATTCAACACTTCTTGTCCCTGATAAAACAGCCCCTTTAGTTTGCAATAACGTGGTTTCTTCTCTCTTACCCCACAATTACTTTCCTTCCTCTTCTCCCTGCAAGCCATAACTGACAGCACATGTTGTATATCTACAGACCTTCCTTCTCCAGTACAAGTTTTTTCTCTTTCCTTTACCCTCCCATTGGTGAGAGGTCCCTCCTGGGACCATACAGGCTGCTGTTTGTTTCTTGCTTTCCTGCTCATCAGAGCAACTGTAGTTTGTTGTACCTTAATTATGCAAGATTCCCTTGTTAAGTTTCAAATCCTTCCTGCCAGTGTTTCTTACTTGTTTTCTTGATTCCCTGTGATTCTGGAGTTTCCTGAAATCACATGTCTTTGTGCTGCACTCATCAGGTCCAGACAATCTCAGCAGTGGGTGAGCAGTGACACCACGCTGAGCTGGTTTTGCCCTCCTGGCCATTTGCTCCAAGATAACACAAGACATATCTTGGATAATGTGGGTTTTGCTGTGGGGTTTGCATGGCAGGGCTGTTTTCTGTACATCAGGGATGGTGCTGTGCAGTATTTCTGCAGTCCAGGCTGTAATTGCTGCGCAGATGATGCTTCATCTCTCCCATCTGGGAGATACCCCTTATCCAGGGCAGGGGGTGGGTGGATTCTGCATCTAGGCTCCCCAGAATGACTGTTGTTTGTGGGGATGCTGATAGAGTTGAAAAACACAGGAAAAAAAAAATGTCTGTTTCAACTCCCCTTGTCTCCTGGGGCCTTCCCTAAGATGTCTGCTTGTCTGTTTTGGCTAGGTTTGGCACCAAGGATTTCTGTGATGCCCAGTGTGACTTTCTCCATAAGGTGCATTTCCACTGTGTGGTGGAGGAATGTGGAGCCCTCTTCAGCACCCTGGATGGAGCCATCAAGCACGCCAAGTAAGCAGGAGGGCAGGAGGCAGAGAGAGCTCTGCAATGCACACTGCAGTTCAAGACCACCCCAGGTTCCTTTCCAAGGCAATAAAATGTCCAAGTACAGAATGAGGAAGGCCTTCAGTGGCCATTCACCTGCCTGGGACTGAAGGGGTTAGAGGGAAGGAGATGTTGCAAATATTAAGACAGATCTGCTGGCACAGTTGGTCTCTCCTGTTGGATGGTTCCCTGGGGTTCACTGCAGGGAATGACTGGTTTCTCCCTGCTGCCCCACAGCTGATCCCAGTGACTGCAGTGATTCTGTGGTTTCTCTAATTTTAACATGGTTTGGCACATGTTTCCACCCATCTTAATGATTTCCCTTCTCTTCATAGATGGTTTAGGAGGGCCCTAAATCTTACCTCAAAGTCTCCAGAGCCCCTTTTAGGATTTATCCACGCCAGTTTGTTTACAGGCTCATGCCACATTCTTGTTGATATTTAATCAAATACATGAAATAGTCAAGAATTTATGTCTGAATTAGTATCATGTTTTGCAGTTTTCACTTCCGAACTGAAGGTGGAACTGTGAAAAGCAACTCTGAGTCTCCCTTCTCAACTGCTACTGAGAACAAGGCTTCACTGGCCCCTTCGTCACCATCTGCTGCTTCTGCCACCATTGCCAGTGCTCCTGCCCTTGACGTGCCCACTCCAAATCCAGCTGCTATGCCCTCTGCTCCCACACTACTTGCTTGGAAGCAGCTGGCTTCAACCATACCCCAGATGCCTCAGATCCCAGCATCAGTGCCTAACCTGGCAGCTTCACCCTTGGCAACCACTTCCCTGGAGAATGCCAAGCCTCAGGTCAAACCTGGATTTCTCCAGTTCCAGGAGAAGTAAGTTTTAGCTGCCCTTTGCCTCTTTCTATCCTCCCCAGCCTTGCAGTCCCCTCTGTACCTCTCCTCAGAGCTGCAATACTACCTAACCTTCTGTTCATCCACTGAGAAACCTGTGTAGAAAGTACTCTGACCTCACAGAAAATATACTTCTGTAAAGTCTAGGAAATATTTTAAGACTTTGGAGTGCATCTGGGAGCACTTTTAGGCATGAGTTTAGGAGATAAATAAACTTGGTGATTTGTCACTGATCCCTGTTTTATCCCTGGTGAGAGCTGTGCAGAAATACAGGTATCTTTGTCTGACAGTGAAGGGTTATTGGGCCAGAAATTCATGGACTGAGTGGGGGGTGGAAGGTACCAAACCCGTTTAGCTGATGAGACAGGCAGTGCTGGTTTTGTCAGATCAGGGGAAGCCCTGGCATCCTGCAGTGGCCACACCCAAGAGTTGTGTTTCCCTTCAACTTGAAATTGGAAAAGTGGCCCTCAAAGACTACAGAACCCACCATGCACTGCTGTGTTCCAATAATCCTAATCAAGAAAGTGCAGTAGCTGGGTGGAATTGCAGTAATGCTGCCAGCTTCAATTTCCCTGAAGAGGAAGGTGGCTATGGGAAATCTGTGGGCCATGTTTGGAACAGAGACTTCAGCTGGGCTCCCCTTGAATTAAATCTTGGCAAAGAAACAAATGTGTGAAATGAGTGAAGGTGATGATTGGGTTTTGGATGTATTCCAGTGATCCCTGCTTGGCAACAGACTGCAAGTACGCCAACAAATTCCACTTCCACTGTCTCTTTGGGAACTGCAAGTATGTGTGCAAAACCTCTGGCAAAGCAGAATCCCACTGCCTGGACCACATCAACCCCAACAATAATCTGGTGAATGTGCGAGACCAGTTTGCTTACTACTCCCTGCAGTGTCTCTGTCCAAACCAGGTAAGAACCATCCCAGAGCAGTGTTCTGGCAGGGCTGGGGAGAAGGAGATGGAGGATCAGGTAGACTGACTCCCCAGCAGGAAGCAAGGCTGTGTGTGGCTTTCCTGGCATTACTACAGAGCCATGGAAGTCATAATTACATGGTCTGGAAAAACATTTGGTTTCTATCAAATGGGAAATCATGATGCTCCTGTGTTTCTTTGACTTGGGTGAAGTGGACAAGGGAATGAGAATAATCTGAGAGACACAAGATGAAATAGAATAAAAATCTGTGATGAATCCAGGGAAAGACATGGTTTATGCCAATATATAATATTCCAGTGTGTATTACAGAGTACACGAGAGCAACGTAAAAAGACTCAAGAGGGAACAGGGTGCATGGCAGGTTGTGAAAGACAAAATGTGATCTGGAGGATCAGTGCAGGCCCCCTCTGACAGCTCATAAGGAACACCATTAGTAGCAGGCAGGTTGAGAGGGCATTTGTTTTAGAGCTGCCTAAAGCACCATGCCTGTGTGCTCCCTGCAGCACTGTGAATTCCGGATGCGAGGGCATTACCACTGTCTGCGTCCTGGCTGCTACTTCGTGACTAACATCACCACCAAGCTGCCCTGGCACGTGAAAAAGCATGAGAAGGCAGAGAGAAGGGCAGCCAACGGCTTCAAGTATTTCACCAAGAGGGAAGAATGTGGCAGACTAGGTGAGTTTTGTTCCGTTTCTCACGTGGTGTGTCCCATGCCCAGGCCAAGAATGCCATAAGTTAGAACCTGCAAGTTATGCTTAAGAGGTATTTGGCCATTAAATCACGAAACAAGAAAGGCAGCAAAACATAAAGCAGTTCCTGGTTCTGTCTGGTTGAAGCATGTTTTCACAAATAGACCCAAGGTTAATGAATAGAAACTATAGAGTACTGTATATATGAATTTGTCCGGACATACAGCTTCCTCTTTTTTCTTCTTTTTATCTAATTGTCTAAGCCTTTTTTTTTTTTTTTTTTTGGTGTTTGTTTTATACTTTGTAGTATTTTGGGCCTACTGCTTGTGTTGGGTGAAATTTAAGGGTGCTCTTAGGAGAATTTATTTTCTTTACCAGTGGTAGTGCACCATATTGAAAGTCAAATAGCACATAATCAGAGAGAGAGAGATGGACAAGAACATGTAATAAGCTACTCTCTTCTCTCCAAACCCATTCTCCACAGCCAGCTCCTGTACGCAGCAGGGAATACAATGTTCTGATGGCAGGATGGGAAACAGCAGATCCTGATCACTGATTTGATCAGTATCTGTTTTTGAACTGTGACAAGCCACTGTTCATCAGCTCTGCACTGTGGCTGTTTGGGATTGGTAGTGATATGTGCACACCTGGCACACGTGTGAAGTGCTGTATGCCAGAACCCACGTGAATTGTTTGTTGCTCAGTAGCTGCCCCTATTACACAACAGTTTTGGAGAGGCAATCAACATTGCCTGACTCATTCCTGTCTGACCAGAGCACACACACTGTACAGAGCTAGAGCTGGCATGAGACTGCTTTTCTGAGAAGCATGACTGCTTTTCTCTTTTTTTTCTGAGAGCACAGTTATAGGGGGGAAGAAAAAGAAAAGAACTTTTCATTTCTAATCTAATTATGGATGTGCATTTTGATTGTAGCTTCTATGATACAGATAAACGTCCTGGTTTTGTTTTCATTGTAAAAGAAAAGGCACTAGCTAAGACTGAAGAGCATTAGGCACTACTAGATGTAATGGCAATGTTCCGTCCTTTATAATGGCACAAAGAGGGATGGGACTAGGCTCAGGCTCATGTCTTAGATCTCTGTGCACTGTAATCCTCTCTTCCCATTGCTCAGCTGGCACTAGATCATGGGTTTGGGTTTTTTCCATTCAAGGCTGTTCCTGAATAACCCAATACCACTGATGATGTTCAGTCCATCAGAAATACACATGGACAGCAGCCTTGTCCTGTCTGATCACCTTCCCTCTGGTCCTGCTCCCTCTCAGTACCTTCACGTGCAACATGAGGTGGTTTTTGTGTCTGCAGGTTGCAAATACAACCAGGTGAACAGCCACTTCCACTGCATCCGAGAGGGCTGCCAGTTCTCCTTCCTGCTCAAGCACCAAATGACATCCCATGCCAGGAAGCACATGAGAAGGATGCTGGGGAAGAACTTTGATCGTGTTCCTACTCAGGTAACTCCTTGTTGTTGAAGCTGTAGATCCGGAGGCAGTGCTGGCCCCATTGCTGGCAGAGCTGCTGCAGTGCCAAGACACTTGTACCCAGACTCTAAGGGATGGATTTGTGTCTGCACTGGGGGATGCTACTGGGAAGTGGGAGTAAATCCAAGGTGGCTTTACCTGGCTGAAGTTACCCAAGCTGAGTAAAGATGATGAAGCATAGATTGCAAAGCATTGCTTAGTGCAAACAGCTTTTCCTTGTAAATTTTGTAGAAAAAATATGAGAAGGAAAACACTAAAATACTCATATTTACAACTTGCACTCTCTCCCAGCTCTTCCAATATATACAATTGGCTTATTAAAATTAACATGCTTAGGATGTGGAAGAATTGAACGTGCTGGTTAAAGCAAATATTTCCTGCTGCATATAAAGAATTATTTGCTCCTTTCACCTAGGATGGGAGAAATACCAATTTCCCTTATTGATGTGGATTTAGTTGGGGCATTCCCTGTCCTCTCTCAGGAAGTAGCAGAGTGATGCAGTTGCTGCTTTACTAACACAGAGAGCAACTGGCAGATTAGGTCTGTTTGTTTCCTGAAGAAATGTGAGAGTTTCAGCTGCAGAGCTGAGCTGCTGCTCCAAAGGACAGCATCCCTGCCACCTCTCACTTTTTCTTATTCTTTAGTTGTTTTAGCTGCCAGTGACTTAGTAGATGAGACAAGCTGTCTTTATTTAAATGCCTGTGGTAGATCTGACCCTAAGAACATCATCTGGTATATGGAAAACAAAAGAGACCATCTGTAGAAGCAAGATGAGAACCCTCTTTCATTCCACAACATGGGAATGAGAGGTCCCTGTTAGTTATTAACTGCTGTCAATAAGTGAACTGTTCAAGTCTAGTGCTGTTGGATTTAATGAGTTCTGAGATGCTAAGGAACTGATGTTGCTGTTGTGGCAGCTTTTGGTCTCTAATGAAAAGTTTCAGCACAAGAATCAGACTTAGGAAGATTTAACAAATAAATTTGTTTTCAGTACTCTTCTAGCATATGCTGAGTCTAACTCTAAGAATTCCAGAACCTCCATCTTCTTTCACTGGCAATCCTGTGCCACTTAGCAATGACAAATAAGAGCAGTGGCCCGAGCAGTGCAGGGAGCACACAGCACTCCTCCAAATCTGCTGCTGTGTTCCTGGAGCAGTGCAGCAAACTGAGGGTGAAACCACAGCTCACAGCACGTAGCAAAGCTGAACAGACTGCTGGACTCCCACTGTCTCTTGAACTGAAATGAAACCCCCAGTTCATCCCATGCCCTAAGTGCTCAGTTCATGGTGTGTTTCACCTACCCATGGACATGTCCAGGCCGCTGCAGCTGCACGGGTCCCCCCACACACACATGGCCCTGGTGTCAGTCCGTGTTCCCTGCTGCAGGGGCTCAGCACTGACACAACCCAGGCATGGCTCCAGCCTCTGCCTGCAGCAGGACTACACAGTGAGGGGGCAATGCCAACATCAACACCTCCTCTTTGGGAGTGCCTCAGAACCAGCACACCAGGATGCTGGTGCCAAGATTAACACTCCCAGCTCCCGAGTGCAGCACAATTCACATACCAGGATGTGTGTGCCAGGTTTAATGCTCTGAGCTCCTAGTGCAGGAGGATTCGTGCTCCTGGCCCCAGTGCCATGGGTTCCACTCACAAGCACGTGCCAGCTATCCCTCATGAGCTGTGGCAGAGGGAGATAAACGTGCAGACAGATGGTTTTGGTCCTGGTATCTTGCTTTTGGTGTAAAAGTCCCCGTCTTGTTTTCCTGCTGCAGGTTATTGGCCACACTCCAAGAAATGAAAATCTCCCCCAGGTTGGCAGCATGGCACCCAGCCCAGCCTCATCAGGAACCCCAGCTTCTTTTCAGGGACCCCCAAGCATGATGGACACTGAAACAGAAGAGTACATGGATTACACTGGCTGTAGCCCTGGGGGTATCTCTTCTGAATCTTCCAATATGGACCGCAGCTGCTCCAGCACTCCAGTGGGCAATGAAAGTACATCAGCAGGTAAGGGAGAAGGGGGGGTGTGAAATGGATCAGCAGTTGCCTGCTCTCCTGGGAGATAAACTCATAAAAAGAGGCCAAGGGACAGTTGCACCTTAAAATACACACTGTGCCAACTTCAGTAGTGCCTCACACTAATCCAGCTCTCTCCAGCACCTGAGAGAAGAGGTCCATCAAAATATACACCTCAAGTATCCAGGAACTAGCCGCATAACTTTTTCCTCCCATGAAGAGAGGTTTTTATCCTGGGTCTTGGAGTTGGGTCTATTTTAGTAGCTGATTAAAAAAAAAAAAAAAGAAAAAGAGAAAAAAAAAAAGAGCTGTGGGCCCCTTCTGTACTTGGCATTTCCTCTGGTACCTCTTTGTATTTCCTCAAGCAGCATCCAAAGTCAGGCACTTTACTGGTGAAGTACAACAGCAGGTATGACATGCACAGGGGATAAAACCTAGCACATCTTCAGAAAGCAAAATCTAAAAGCAGCTCACTGAGCTCCCTTCCTCACCCAAAAACTCTTGTTCCACTTTGTGCAGTAGCACAGAGCACACCCCCCTTCATCCCCTCTTTTGGGAATTCAGTTCCTGCCCAGTTTGCCAGGATCATGCAAAGCCATCTCCCCCTGCCCTGCATTACAGGGTCAACTTGTCAGGAGTCAGATACCTGCTAGGAATTCTGCCATCATATAGTGATGTCCAGGGATCTCTCAGCTATCCTTTCCAGGGTTAAGTGGGATATTCTGCGTAGGCTGCCTCAGTTTGCTTTAATTCCATACACATTTTCCTGGTTTTCTTTCCCAGCCCAGGTAAAGGCCATCACAGCACAGTCAGGTTGTAGGAGCACTGCTGGGTCATGGCACTGCCCCCATGACATTGTGGCACCTCCAGAGGGTTCTGCTGGGGCAGTGGTTCCTGGCACTCTCTTCTGTGCCAGTAATGGCCCAAGTGCTAGGAAATGTCCCCCTGCTCTCCAGGTAGGGAGCAGCTCCAGCCACCCCAAGAACTGGAGCACCCTCACAGCTGTTAACTGAAGCAGGCAGCACCCCCACAGATGGACAAGGGCCAGAATGACCCAAATAAACCCAGAATTCCTGCCTGAAAGCCTGTGTCTCTTCCCCCATACCACAAAGCCACCTTACCTCCTGCAGAGACAACTGTCCTCTTCCTGGTGCTGTCAATTCCTCACCTTCTGTTTCTTCTCTGTTGCAGTTCTGTTTCATACATTTGTGAATGTATTTTCCATTTTCATCATATTGCTTCTGCTCTTGGGTTCTCATTTCAGTTCTTTTGTTCCCTGTTTTGTTGTTTATTTTTGGTTTTGGTTTTTTGTTTTTTTCTTTTTTTTTTTTTTTTTTTTTTTTTTTTTTTTTTTTTTTTTTTTTTTCTCCACATTCTCCAGGCTGCCTGGTTCCTTCTACTGCTACTGCTGCTGCCGATGATGCAACCCACACTGCACCACAACCTCCACCACCATCTCTGCCTCCATCTTTCTCACAAGCCCTGCTTAGGTCTCCCCTTCCCACCCTGCCCTATCTCTTCTCTCCATCTTGTCTCTCATACTCCTTGCTCAGTGCCACTCTGGGAGCCAGCAGAGGCATTGTCATGCCTGCCGCCAGCACCGCTGGGTTTTCGCCCATCATTGCCACTCCAACTCCAGTAAAAAGTGACGTTCCCTTAGTGCAGGATGCTGCAGGTAACTTCTTTGCTTTCTCTCCGTGTCCTGTGCCCAGCTCTGTCCCCACTCACCCTGCCCACGTTTTTTCTCTGCACCTTTGGGGTCACTAGAGCAGCAAAGATCACTCTGTGCCTTATCAAATGTTAGCCAAGGGCTCATCCATGCCTGCTCCTTTTCCTTGCTGACACAGTAACCTCAGCCAAGGGGAAACGAGCCACAGCAAATCATTCACAGACATTTGGATGGAAAACTGAGAGCAATTGCCACCAGGCCCTAACTATGAGAAAAACCTAACAAAATCCACAGTTAACATGCATTTTCAGTGTCTCGGTAGCCTCAAAGTGGCCACAGAGCAAACTTGTGCTCAGGTGGCATTAATGGGACTTGGACTTCTTGGTTAGATCTTCCAGGCCACCCAAGCCAGCACCTGCCATAGAGTGCTGCACACATCTCAGCAGGTTAATGGTGATGAGGTGCCCAGGTCCTGTGTTTCAATTGATCTTGCAAACTTCCTATGAAGCCACAAAGTTTAGGGGAGCCTTCCCAGGATGAGGAATGAAGTACAGGCAGTGTCACATGATGACATCATCAGACAGGTCGAGCTGCTTCTCGCACTCATTATTTATATTTGCTCTAATCAGCTGCAGAAAATACAGATGGATTTCAATTTTAAGCTGCCATGATTCCCATGTGTGACTGAGATCAGAGATGTCTCAAGCTGGATATTCTCATTCCATCTGGGAATGGCTTTTAGGGTGTGTCTCATTTTTGGCTTCTTTTCCCAACTCCTAGCTCTTTTCTAGTTAATTAAGGACATCTTTGTGCTTAAAGTTCACACTTATGAGGCTTCTGGCAGCCTACAAATGTCCCAGTCATTCTTCCTGCCAGTTTTAGTAATATGTAAATCCAAGGTCAGTGGTTGGGAGTGTGGCTGGAGGACCAACCTCACAGGTTTCCAACTCCAGTTCATAGGTTTTTCTCAAGGGACTTGGCAGGAGAAGGATCCTTGCCTTGTCCAGAGGAGTGTGTGCCAACTAACAAAATTCACCAAAAAAACTACCTTTGCTTCTTTTTTAACTGAATTGCATGCAGCCTGAAACATTTTAACCTTGTCCTGTGCTTCCTCTAATCAGGCATTTTTAAGTGTCTTTCGTTTTTCACCTTGGTATAGTTTGGTGAATGCTGACATTATTAGTGGTTAAAGAAATAAGCTTATGGAAAACACTTACATTGAGATTTGGTGGGGTTCACATCCCATCTTCCACGGGGTACAGGGAGTGAATGCTGGCAGGAGAGGAGAGTGCACCAAGGTGTCATCTCTCTTCATTATGCCCTTACTCCCAAAACTTTTCCCATATGAGAAAACAGAATTAGTTCTCAACTAAGAGTTTTAAGCACATCTGTTTGAACTGTTTTAAAAGCTATGTAGATATAGAGTTTTATACAGGTCAAATTTAAATTCTACTTGTTTGCCATCCAGAGTCTTTTCTCTAAGATGGGTTATCCCATACTCCTGTCCCAAGACAGACAATATGAGCATTAATTAACTCATGCTAAGCAACTTGATGGTTTGGCTGTAATTTTATTAAAAGGAGTTAATCTGGACAGCAGTGACTTGTCCAGGCACCACTGCACTTAAATGAGTTGGCTGGGAGTGGAGAACTGAATTTTACAATACCAGATGTTCAGCAGGGAGCAGAGAGTAAATTGGTCACAGATTCTGTAGTTAAGAGCCTGCCAATTCCAAATCTCCAGTGACAGAAAGTTTTTCTTTCACTGGTAGCTGGTTAAATCAGGCCTAGCATGCAGTTTCCACCATGTCCCTCAGATGGTCTCACCGTGGGTGACCTAAGCTGGTTCCTGAGTCTGAGCACAAGAGCCATTAACAAATGGTGTAGAAAAACCTTTTGTTCTTTGCTTATCCCACAAACTGTAGAGTTCCTGCCACTGGCTTGTGTGGAAGGTTTCCTTCAGTGGTCACCACCTTCCTTTGTAGGGTTGTCACTGAGGGGACATCACCTGTAATACCTGTAATACCTACAGCAGTTGACTGTCCCTTCAGTCTCCCAGAGCAAACTTCTCTGGGTTCTTGGGCCCTGGTGCACTGTGTGTCACAAATTGTGCCTCTTTTAAGAAGATGGCAGGAAGAGAGTCATAAAAAAAAAGTATCTGTTAGTTGCAAGGTATAATTTGTAATTACACTCACAGTTCTGCACCTGGTGAGAAATTCTTGCCTCCAACCTTGTCTGTGCTGCATGTTGATACTGGAGATTGTGGGTTGATTCTGGAAACAGCAAGCAGAGAAGAAAAAAAGTTAATGGATACATTGAGGTGGAGTCCTTGATGTCAGTGTGATCCTAGGGGCCATGAGCAGTAGCCAGTTATGCTGGCCCTGTGAATCAAAGAGGAAGATAGATGAGAGGTCTTTATTTATACTAGGGGCATCATGGAATTTTTGGGACCCAAGGGAATGCTGCAGAACTGGTAGTTTCTCTGAGAGTCCACTGGCTAGTGATGATGAGAATTAGCCCCATTGAACATCTGTCCATCTGTCTTTCTAAGGGCACTCATTGTAATATGTGGGCTCATTACAGTGAGGGATGTTGCAGTCTCCTGGCCAAAGTCCATCCTGTTTCTATAAATTACACACACACACACACACACACCATTGCAGTTTTAATCACACAATGGGATCTTCCTTCACTTCCTGCCTGTCCTTGGAAATTGCAGTGCAGTACAAGAGCATGGATAGGTGAGAACAGTGCACATGTACAAGCTTTTAGCACACTGCAACTATTTTTACCACCCCAGTGAACTACAATAATACACCTCAGTCCTTGGACTGGAACAAGGCAGCTCCTCCCTCTTAAAGTCTCATTTGAGGAAAACGTGAGCAGAGATTAGTTAAGCAGCAGGAGAAATTGTGAAAGTAGCAAACCAGAGAAGCAACAGTTAACATTTGTACAAGATCAGGTTTGCCAGAGCAGCAATCAGAGACAAGGCAGGACGTGCTGAAAATTGAGGAAGTGATGTCCAGCAGGCATCAGCTAGCCCACGACCCTGGAGTTCAGAGTCACTAAGAGCTCAAGGGATGAGCTGTGGGGTGGGGACAGTTGCAGCAGTGTGTCTTGGCAAATACAGAGCTTGCCAGGACGGCTGGGAGATGGAGAGACCTGGCTGTCAGCAACACCGCTCTGCGCTTTCTCTCCTCAGGGAACACCATCACTATGCCAACTGCCTCGGGGGCCAAAAAGCGTTTCTGGATTATTGAGGACATGTCCCCATTTGGCAAGCGCCGCAAGACCGCGTCCTCACGCAAGATGCTGGATGAAGGGATGATGCTGGAGGGGTTCCGGCGCTATGACCTCTACGAGGACTGCAAGGACTCCAGCTGCCAGTTCTCTCTCAAGGTTACCCACTACCACTGCACACGGGAGAACTGTGGCTACAAGTTCTGTGGCCGTACCCACATGTACAAGCACGCCCAGCACCACGACCGTGTCGACAACCTAGTCTTGGATGATTTCAAACGCTTCAAGTCTTCGCTGAGCTGTAACTTCCCAGACTGTCAGTTCTCTGGCAATAGCACACACTTCCACTGCCTGCGCTGCGGCTTCCGCTGCACTGACAGCACCAAGGTGACAGCGCACCGCAAGCACCACGGCAAGCAGGACGTCATCAGCGCCGCCGGCTTCTGCCAGTTCAGCTCCAGCGTGGACTGCGAGGTGCCTGACTGCAAGTACAAACTCAAATGCTCCCACTTCCACTGCACCTACCCTGGCTGCAAGCACACCGTGGTGGGGATGTCACAGATGGACTCTCACAAGCGCAAACACGAGAAGCAGGAGCGAGGGGAGCTGCCTGCCATCTCTCCCGGCCCCGAGGGCCTTGCCCACTCCGCTCTTGAGTATGATATCCAGAACTCTTCCATCAACCTGGACAGTTCCCTCAACCTCAGCACTGACAACAACAGCTCCCTCTTCTTCCTGCAGAACGCAGCTGGCGTGGGCCTCAGTGACTCCCTGGACCTCAGCAAGAAGCAGGCAGAAGTCCCCGAGGGTCCGTCCCCGAGCAGAGCTGGGGCCGTGCCACAGGAGGGGAGCGCGGGGGCACCTGGCTCTGGGGATGTGGAGGATGAGGATGACTCTTCCCAAGAGGATGAGGAGGACGACGAGGAGGAAATGAATGAAGAAGAGGAGGACGACGAAGAGGAGGATGACGATGATGATGATGAGGAGGATGAGGAGGAGGAAGACCTGAACACAGATTCTGAAGAATCGCTGCCAGACCCTGAAGGCCTGGCCACTAAAGAAGATGGAGAACCAGAGGAGGGTGCTTCTTCCACAGACCATGGCGATGCTTCCAGGCCTCAGGGCGAGCCAGCCCTCACTCCAGCCCCAACTCCTGCCCCTGCTCCAGCTCCGGCTGCTGCCTCAGCCTCCACCGTTGCTCCAGAAGCTTCTCCTTAATCCTAGGGACAGCAATGGCAGTGGTTTGGTTTTTCTCTTATACAGAATTACTGAGAGGACCCCGTACGAGACGAGAACAAAGATGGGGATGGCAAATGAAAAGCGAACTCCGTGCCACAAATGAGAGAGAGGAAGGAAGGAAACCCCTGCTCCTCCCCAGGCCCCAGAAGAGATCAGTTCGCAGCAGGACTGGTGCTGCATCACTCCATTCTACAGATCCCGGAACAAGGGGGCAGGATGCAGCAAAAAATACCCTTTATATGGACATGAACCCTGAGGGTACCTGCTGCCTTTCCTTGCTCCCTGCACGGTGCGTGGGGCCTGTGCCCATCTGGGGACCCTTTTTTATGGGTGGGGCTCTATCCCCCCAGTTTTCTTTCTGGGTTTTATTTTTCCATGTTTTCAGTTGTACGATAATAATAATAATCTCCACTTCTTGGAGGGGGGTGGGTGGGAACAAGAGGTAATGAATTTTAGAAATATATATTTGTGTGTGTGTCTCTCTCTATATAATGTACACACACACACACATATATAAAATTAAAGGAATTGGTGTCACAAAGACAAGTAGCTCAGCTTTTGCCAGTGGGAAGGAGGGGGTGAGGAGTGTGCTCTCTCTCTCCACCCTTCCCCCTTCTTTCTCCAGCATTAAATGGCATCAGACAGCCAGGGTGGGAGTGGGTATTTATTGTCACATAAATGAGGATGCATTAATGAATGAGCAGGGGTGGGAATGGGACACTCCTCTGTTCTTCCAGATCCTTTTTACTGTTAATGATAATAATTTTGAATGCTATTTATATTGTAAAACTTTCTCAGTCTACACTTTCTCTCTGTCGGACACCTCTCCTCATCCCTGCTGTTCTGACTGTAGGGATTTAGCTTAAGTAACCTGGGAAGAACACAGCAGGCAGTTTAAAGGGTCTGTCACACTGGAGGACTGGGGTTACTCTGCCATCCAGTTCCATCTCATCCCAACCCCTAGGTGCTTCCTCTCTGCAGAGGGTGAGGCGTTTTTGTGGTGCTTCAGTATCCCCATCTCAGGAGGCTGTGAGCTGCCCCTGCCCCGTGGGGCAGCACAGGGAGCACCAAGCTTGCACAGGAGTGTCCTGGTCACTAAAGCAGCCTGGAAGGGCCCTGCTGTGCCCGGGCAGTCAGACCAGGACAGGTCCCAGGCCCTGATCCCCAGCAGACACGCCAGTCTGCGGGGGACACGGATCTCAGGTGACTCTGGCAGGGCCCCTTCTGAGCCCACTGGGGTGTCCTGCTCAGCTCTGGGGTGGGGGACAGCCCCGTTCTGCAGCAGGACCTGCAGCCTAGTGCTGGCTTTTGCAGTTACAGACCCTGCTGCAGCCCCAGCCCACAGACCCCAGCACAGGGGAGGTGTCACTGCTGCAGGGCTGGGGGCTCGGGCACTGCACAAGCAATTGCAGCCGTGTTGAGACCTGCCAGCTCCAGCAGCTTGGGCTTTCCCCTGGTTCCAGGCTCTTCCCTGCTCCCTTTTCCTGGCCTGGCCTGGGAACACACACTACAGGACACTGTCCCGCACTCGGGCAGCAGCTGTCTGACCCCAGATCCCTGCCTGAGCCTGAAAGGGCTTGTCTACACACTCCAGGGCACCAGAAGGACTGGTATGAATTCATTCTGATCGTTATTTTGGTGCCAGTTTTAAAGTATACCAGATTAGTCTGAGCTTTGTCCTTTTTTTAAAAAAAAAAAACCTTTTTTTTTTTACCATGCAGGCACCTTCTCCCCTCCTCAGCTCCTTGAGACCTTCACTTCTAAGGGATCCCCAGGTTTTTTTTTCACCCCAAAAAAAAAAAAGCCCTAAGAAGTTTTGGTTTTTTTTTTTTTTTTTTTTTTTTTTTTGGTTATTTCCCTGAGGAACTGGTGCAGATCAGGTCTGATTTATAAACAAGCAGCTCAGCTGTGTAAATGTGGGGACAGAATGTTCAGCTAATGTTTCAAAAGGAAAGGAAAAAAAAAAAAAAGTTGTACAGTATTTTTCCTGTAAAGGTTATTACTATATATAGAACAAAAGAGAAACCACCAATGCCAAGGGGTGGAGGGGGAGGTGTCACCTGCCTTCTGGATAGCCCTTACATATGGTTAATTGTGTGCAATTTTTTTTCTCCTTTTTTTTTTTTTTCTCTCTCTTTTTTTTTTTTCCCCTTTTTTTTTTTTTTTCCCCCTCTCTCTTTCGATGTAGTGTATCTTTGTAGGGGTGGCAGGGGAGGGGGGGCCTTAATGCTGTGGTTTGAGGCTGACTTCACACTCCCAGCACTGACCGGACCTGCACGATTCCGAACTCTAACTTGAATTTTGTAGAGATGAAACAAATGAAAACAAATGAAATATTATCACTAGTTTGTAGTTTATTTAATTCTTTGGAGTTCTTTTCCTCTATCAGCTATTTGTGTGGCTTTTATTTTTATAGGGGTATTTTTGTTGTTTGTTTGTTTTTGTTTTGTTTGGTATATCCCCTGCCCTCAGCTGTGTGTTTCCTAGCACAACCCCATTCTTGAATAGAATGAAGCTCACGTTCCTGGGGCAGAGTGATGGAATGATGCCCTGGAATCATTTTCTCAAAATGGGATGGGGCAAAAAGATTTTTACTTTACTAGCATTGCTGCAGGTTCTGTACTTGTACATTTTCCCTGTGTTCAGCTACTTAGATAGTATGGTGATGGGCTCCAGGAGGAATCCTTAGATTAACACAAGCCACATCTTGCAAAGCAGATGTGATTATTTTGTACAGCCAAAATCAAGAGGATCTCTGTCAGTGACTGTGGGAGCAGGACCCAGCCTGTCCTGCCCGGGCACACGGAGCTGGTGCCAGGGGTGACCAGAGGGCTCCCTTGGGCCACTCGTGTCCCTGCTCTTGGGAGCTGGGAACCTGCACTGTGACACAGTGTTTTACCTCTCCCCTGCCACATCTCACCAGACTCCACGGACTGAGGCACTGCACAGCAGTGGGGAAAGCAGAAGTGTGTGGAGGAAGGGGTGAGAGATGTCCAGTGGCTCTGCCCCATCCCGGGAGGGGCCCTGTGTCCCTCATCCCGTGTGGCTGAGTGTGCCAGAAGGGCCCATGTTTATCTATGCACACCATTTTCTCCCCCCAGGCACCCTACTTCTCCCTAACATCTCAGCCCTTCTCCCAAACTTCTGTCACCTCTCCTGCAGGAGCTGGCGCAGGGAATGAGGGTTCTGTCCCCCCAGGCTGAAGGTGTCCCCTGAGCAGGGTCTGTCCCCTCTAAGGGTCAGGGCCCTGGCAGGACAGCGGCCACCAGCCAGCCTGACCCCGTCCTTCTCCCTGCTCCTCTAACTCTTACACTGTCTCTCTTTGCAACAACAACAAAAGAAAGTTGAACCCAACTTTTTTTTTTCTGCCATGTTCAGGCTTTAATTCAGCGAAACCCTTGAGCAGATGACTCTGAGTGGGCCCAGGTTTAAGCCCGAGTTTAAAGTGCTTTTCTGCACCAGGGCTCAAGAGCCCGAGGAGCCCATCAGAGCAGGTGCTTGGTCACTCCGAGCTCTCCTATCAGTGGGACTGCCCAAAGAATGACCAAGGAGAGGGAGATTCAGCTGGCTCTGTAAGGAGGGCAAAGAGGAGAGAGGAAATTGAACTGTTTAGTCCAAAACAAGATAAAAAGCAAACAATAATAAACCTTGAGATGGACCCTCCTGATTCTGCTACCATTCACTGCTGAAGAGCAAAAAAAGTTAAATAAAAACTGTTGACTAGATTGTTCATTCTAGCCACA
The DNA here is from genome assembly GCA_018697195.1 of Certhia americana. NCBI lineage: Eukaryota > Metazoa > Chordata > Aves > Passeriformes > Certhiidae > Certhia > Certhia americana. The sequence continues at coordinate 313,873 of CM031875.1, forward strand.
AACTCAACTGGATTAAAGTCTGCGTGGAAGGAATTTTGTAAAGAAAAAAAAATTTCAAAAAAATTTTCCAATGTAGCAAAAAAAAAAAACAACTTTAAAAAACAAAAATAATAAAAAAAAAAAAAAGACAATGAGGGAGGATTCTAGCCTTTTGTAATATCCATATTGCACACTAGGACTATAAGCCATTGCTAGCTCATTTTGAATTTTAAATGTGTAATTTTATTTTGTTTTGTTGTTGTTTTTTTTTTCTTTCCATGGGGGAGGGGGGGAAATAAATGCTTGAACCACCAATGCTCTTTTTAATGTTTTATAAATATGTATGTGTATATATATAAATATAAAAATAATATGTATGCACATATATATGTGTGTGTGTATATATCTATATGTATATACATATATATAGATATATAGATATATATATAGGTTTTGAGACAAAAATGCAGAAAGTGAAAAAAAACACCCTAAACAGGATGGTGTGCTCTGATTTACTTGAATCTGGTCTCTTCAGCACCTGCGTTATTAAGAACTGAATATTTTTCCACTTGAATTTAGTGCTATTAGAAATTTAATATATGTGTTTTATTTATTTGATTTTTTTTTTTTTTTTGCATGACTGATGCAAGGTTTGACATTTTCACTCAATAAAAACTGGAAAAAAAACCCCAAAGTTTTAAGTGATCAGGTTGTTTTCTTGCTTGAGGAGGTGGTTTGTGTTGGTAAGGGTTTGGAGCAGGTGGGGTGTTGGCAGCCCTGGAACTGCTGCAGCTCCAGGTGGGAGGTGGAGTAAAGGGAATTCTCTCTGCATGGATTCGTGTAAAGGTTCCCCAGCAGCCCTGAGGTTTTATCTGAGTTGCCATCGTGAGAGCCTGAGCTCATGCTCACAGTTCCACAACTTGCTAAATGGGACATGGAATTTAGGATGTGACTGCTCCCATTTTGGCTTTTCCCTTCCCACCTTGGCCTCACTGTGCACAGGAGCTGCCTCTGGGGCACCTCACACCCTCCACCCTGCCCAAAGCTCCTGCCACCAGTGAGGCCACAGCAGATCCAGCTGCCATCCTGCACTGCAGAGCCCTGCAAGTGCAGCTGGTTCTGCCCCAGCAGCACATCTGTGAGCCATGCAGCACTGCATGCATGCTGCCTGTCCTGCTGCAGTGCATGTCAGAATGTTCCTTACCCTGCCCGTGTGGCTCTTCCCCTCCACATGGAAGCAGCTGGGTCTTTGTGCCTCTGTGCCATCGTCAGAGAGCCCAGCAGAGCTGAGCAGTGCCTGCCAAGCCTGATGCACTGGCAGCAGCTGCCTCCTTATTAGCAGAGAGGATTAGACTCCTCTCTCTTTCAAAGCCCCCTCGTTGCTCTGCTGCAGCTCCCAGCCATCCTGTTTTCAGATGTCATTATCTGAACATGCTCCTAATCCAACCTTGGAGCCCAGAGGTTTGTTCTCACTGGAGCTCTGCCTGCAGCACGTGGAATATTTAAATGCCTGTGTTTCCAGGTGGGGACAGGGGACATGAACAATGCAGTTCATTGCTGGAAAGCTTTTGCTGGAACTTGCCTTTTCTCAGTGGGACTTTGACTGGACTTCATAAAAGAATGACTGATTTGTGGGAGAAGCTGCAAGTTGAACAAATCAAAGTCCCATTATTGCATTTCTTCCAAGCCCTTGCAGTGCAGTCTTGCATCCACAGCCCTGCACCTGGTGAGCCCTGGGAAGCAGCAGACACCAGGCAAGGTCACTTGTTCTAATGTCAAGACAAAAACTGGGCAGTTGCTGCTGCTATTGTACTTTGATGCCTCAAGTGTATCCCTGTAACAGCCTTTGAATCCTCTGTGGCAGACACTGTCACATGGAAATCCAACACTCAGGCTCCAGCCCCCGCCTTTTGGGTCCCTGCTGTCTTGAACAGATTCCACCAGTACCTGAAAGCTGACAAAACCTACAACTCCTACCTACAAAAAGCAATTCCTATCAAATGGGCGAGGGCAAAAAGGGAAAAAAGGCATTGAGCCACTTGCAGGTACAGGAGGTGCTGGAAGGGATGACAAGTTCTTCGTGCCAGCCCTGAGGCAAGAAGTGGCTCACTGGAGTCCCTCAGACACTTCTTCCCTCACAAGGGTCAGGCATTGCTCAGAAGATGGGAACATGAAGCAGATCCCTTCATCTCCCCAGAACAAGGCAGGGTGTCCTGGTCCCAGCCCTGCTCTTGCCCCTGGAGTGCCCCAGGCCCATCCTAGCTGAGGAAGGGTGGCCAGTGGAGGCAGCTTCCCTTCTTCCTTTTGCTCTTTTTTGGCAGGAAAACTCTTAAACAAACAAATGAAGAAACACAGAGGATTTAAGTAAACAGCTGAAGATTTATCTGACAGGCAGACAGAGCTGCTCCCTGCCCCCTTCCCTCCCTTCCCACAGGGCAGTGGCAACCAGCAGCCCCTGCCCTGAGCCCCCACTGCTGCCAGCAGCCCCACGGACCCTCCCTGGCATCCCAGGACACAGCCGGGCTCTGCCTAAATGCCAGAGCTGACACATGGAACTGGGCACAACTGAGACACTTGGTCTGTGGCCAGAGCCAGTCAGACAGCCCTTGGAGGGGAGCAAGTGCCTCATTCAGTGGCCAGGCACTATCCCTGCACGTCAGCTCTTGGGGAGAGCCAGCTGTGCCCAGGGCAGGTGCCAGCTCTGGCCTGTGGCTGGAGGAACCATCTCCCTGCTGTGCCCAGGCCACTTACATGGCCTCAGAGGGTCCCCAAGGGCTGGAAAACCCCTCCACAGCCCCTCCACACAGCACAATCCCACCCACACTTCCCCATTTTCCCACTATTTTACACAGATTAGCAGGTTCTGCCTTCAGTTTTTAGAGTTGGGGGGGAAAAGGAGGCAAGAAAGAGATGCAGCAGTGGGATATTCCAATTCCAGGCTGCTCCAGGCTTGTCCTGGCAAACAGAAGAGCCTGTGAAGCAAGAGGGAGTCCCAAGCTCCATCTCACACTCTAAACCTGCCACTGCTGCCATGGAAGTGTTGATGTTACTGCAAAGAAGCAGGCAGGTAAGCAGGGAAACAGGCACACAGAGATGGGACCTGCTGCTGACAGTGAAGGGGGCAGAAAGCAAAGAATAATTCATCCATACAGGAAAGCTGCTGCATTTATCAGCCAGTCCTTAGTGCACGCACAAACTGCTTTAGTAAAGCAAATTCCTCAAAGAGATGGAAGAATGTCCACCCCAGAATTTGCTCTGGTTTAATTAAATCAGTTAAAGAAATTAGTTTTATGCAGTTGTCACTCCAGCTGCACCCACACAAAACCTCAGCAGCAGCTCCAGAAGCAGAGGTATAAAGTTGGAAGCAGCCTGTGAAGTGTTGGGAAGGGAGGAGCATGAGCAGATAGATGTGATGGAAGGTGAGACACGAGCAGGATGCTGCACAGAGCAGCCCTGCCAAGCAAAGGGACCCAGACGCAGACAAGCAGCCTGGCAAAATGACAAGCAGAGAAAGAAAGAGAGGCAACAAACAAACCAGTTGCATCCTCTGAATCAGCCCTACCCAGCCAATCACCTTCTCACACAGGAAAAAAAAAAGAAAAGCAAGTTCTTCCTAAAAGCAAGGCTTTACCTAAACCAATAAAAAATACAGTGACACTCTCCTGTTCCTCTTCAGGGTGTTCTTGCAGCCAGCATCATAAAACATCTCTCATTATTTGCACAAACATAGAAGAAACAACACTGAAGGAGGAATTCCTTCAGCAGATGCAGAAAAGGAGGGATTGGTACAAAAACAGGGTGTTATTCTAGGAGGCTCCATACTGTAAGTAATCCCTGAGCAGTCCTTGCAAAGCATTTGGGGAGATTTTTAGCCTGAAAGACACTTTACAGAAATAAATTGTAACTGAGTTTTAATAATCTTCCCCTTTTCAGAAAGGGCCTGACAGATGCTGCCTAGTGCTCACTTCTGCCCCATTTCAAATATTTTTACCTTATTTGGATGAAATATATTATTTTTCTAAAGGAAGGAGGTTGGGTTTGGATTTTTTTTTTTTTTCTCCAAAGAGATGGTTTTCCCTTCGTCCAGCTGGTGCCTTTATTAGGTTAGTGCTTGCTCCCTTTTGGGGATGGGATTGTTTTTTTCCCTGATCTGGGACAGACCATGCCAGCCCCTCAATCTAAAAGTGTGCAGCTTGTACTGCACAGCAACTGGAGAAGTCAGTCCCTGATCTCCATCTTCCCTCTTCCCTGACACCCCAAAACTCACCCTAAGTACATTTCCATTTTTTTTTATATTCTTTATAAGAGTGTAAGAAGTGGTGAGAGCCACCCTTTCACGAGCATGGACACAGCTCCAAAGTGGCCTACCCAGGCTGACTCCTGAGGAAGCAGCATAGTCTGGGGGTAAGACAGCAAAAGAGAAAATGAAGAAAGTTGGAAGCTCTCCCCTGTACCCTTAGGTAAATAATTTCCCTTGTTTCACCTCCCAGAATCATTTTATTTATGTTTCCAATCCCTGGAGATCAAGCCTTTCTTAGGATTTGCGTTTGTATAGCACCCAATAGTATGAGAGGGGTGGAAAGCTCACAGAACAAGTTCATCATCAGTTTTTGGTGTGCAGGGTCACCAACCACAAACAATTTGTGCTTAACAAACAGCCCCACCACACAGAAAGGACCTTCCAAAGCTTCCTGTGTCAAAGCCCTTGGCAAACACAGATCTCCACAGCCTGCTGCTGGTTTAAGCAAGCATGGAGACCTTGACTTTAACAAAACAGGTTTGCAACAAAATGCTGCTGTCTCATTCTGCAGATAAAAGGTTCTCTACCTGGTCATCTCTCAGTTAATAGGATGACATTGTCAGTGCCAACAGGCCAGTGGGGTAAGCATTTCACAGGGCAGCTGAGCTAAGAAGTTTTTTCCTAGCAAAAAAAAAAAGAAGAAAAAAAAAAACAAGTTAGAGTCAGGCTACAAGCACCAAAATCCTCTTCCTGGAACTGTCACTCTGCTGAGGAATAGAGGAACACAGAGGAATAGAACTTGTGACTCATAACTGTACCTGCAGGTTAGAAGGTCTGGCTTCTTCCAAATTCTCTGCTGGTGTGTTGGATCTCTTCAACAAAACTCACATACACCCCATCAACAGCCAGAGGCACAGAGTTACATGAATTTGAGCAACAACGGCCTTGATGGGGTTCATCAGGTAAAAAAGGAAAAACTTTAGAACGGGCACAATACACAGAAAAGCTACAGAACTGCTTATGTAGCAAGAAAGAAAACCTAATGGACAGAAAAGTGCAGTTACAGAAAACTGCCTTTTCCTCTGCACCAGAAATCCTGAGGCCAATGAATTGAACACTGGCAACATGGAGGAAAAGGGGGGAAAAATGAACCCACGGGATGCTTGCACTACAAACCCTGTAAGTCTCTCTGCAAGGCACATACCTCAGCAACATATTTTCCACATTTCACCAACTGCTGTTGTCCAGGCACTTTCTATTTTCAAAACCTTCTATGTATTTAAAATGTATACAGGCAGGACAGTATTTTTCATCACATCCCTGTGTTGTTGTGTTTCCTTTCCACAAGGATTCTTGGCTTGGAGAAATGTCATCTCTTCAGAAAAGCCTTTCTTTTTAAACACTTTCAAATTTGCCCTGTTTTAGCTAAACGTGACGTTCTTTGTGAACGTTAAACAGTGGAGAGAGAGACTGAGAGGGAGAGAGACACACACACACACACTCACTCACTCCTGGGGAAGATATTCGTCCATTTAAGGCATGAGAAATCATCACATTCAGCAGCAGGTCTAAATACAGTAATATGAAGGTCCCTTTCACTCCCCCGAGCAGGAAAATGTCACTGTGTACCAGACACCCAAATACTTGGGAATCAAGTAAATCCCTCACTTTTCCGAAGGGAGCCAAATCCTTCTGTTGAACAATGATGGAACTGTACAATTTACTCACTGCACACCATCTCCTTTGGTGGCTTCTGGATGGGGATGGCAGGGTTAGACCAGTCATGGGATGCAGCACAGCATTCCCTCCTGGAGATAAGACTGGGGGGCCATGGGATATCTCACAGGCTCCCTTCAGCACCTCCTGCTGCTGGTGGAAGGAGCAGGACACAGCATTATTTATTCCACACCCTGCAGAGCCTCCTGCTGGGAGCAGAGGCACAGAATAACTGCACCAGGGGTACATCCATCCCCACCTCTGCACACTGGAGACTAGACAGCCTTACCACGCTCCTGGAGTTATTTTTGGTGTACCTTACACTGCACTTGCACCACAGCCTCCTGCTGATACTGCCTGGACTGGAACAGTCAGCAAACCAACCACAAATGTCCCTCGGAAAACATTTTAAAAGGATCAGATTTCTGTAACCATCCCTTTCCCCTCCCTTGATCACCCTACATGCATATTTCTCCCAAAAATAAGAGCCACAGTAATCCAGTAATAGCCTGGTGTTAAATAGTGGTAACTCATATTTATTACAATTATATACAATCATATTTTATATTTGAATCTATACATGATCACACAGACAAGCACACTTGCTTGGTGAGGACAGTGAGACTCAGTTGTTACAAGAATTGCTCTGCTAAGATGCTCTGATGCAGTGAAGAGTATCATTGGACACCACCATTTCACCAGCTGCAAACACAATGCTGCAAATGAGAGGTTTCAAATTCACTGGTTTGTGTATGGCCCAACGGAGAAAAAAAAAAAGGCAGGACTGGGCAAGAAGGGCCAGTGGTTAAACCTCAGAACTGGAGCTTTTCTCTCTGCTAGAGAGACTGCTTTGCTGAAGCAGGTGCCTGTCACTGGAGAGGTACCATTTATGATCATTTTTCTTCTCATTTAGGGGCAAAAAAAAAAAAGGCTAAAAACCATTGCAAATATTCAGAGTTAACCAACTATTTCAGCATCTGATTTCACCCCATTCATTCATTCATTCATTCAGGGCAGCTATAAATAAAAGATGTCAAAAACTGATGTGAGCTCCTTGTCTTTGGAGGAAGGGTAATAATTGGGATGAGTGGAGTCAACTTCTTCTAAAGCTTTTTACTGGGGAACAATCATCAACAAAAGCCACCTGTTCTCATGGATTTCACTGTGGCCATGACACCTGGACTTGGTCCCTACCAACAGGCCACTCTGATGAATGGTAAGCATGTGGGGTGGAAATAGCATTCTTTGGACCCCACAGAAATTTAGTGGTTTTACATGCTAGGTAGTTTCAGTAATTTGAGGCTTGGCATAAGATTTGGAAGAACCAATACTGAGATCTGGTGAGGAATTTGAGGTTAATTTTTTTTTTTTTTTTTTCAACAGAGCATCAAGTAGTTTGAGAAATAAAACAGGGTTATTTTGGGAGACAGAAAACTGGTTTGGGCCTTATGTGGGATTAAAAGCTCGTTGAAATCAAGGAGCTCAGGACAGACTGGTTTCTGAAATTGGAAAGAAGGGCTCTAGGATGCAGCAAGAGGCCAGCTGCTTCTGGAAGAGGGAGTATTCTGTAGCTGTGGTGCATGGTAAGGCGGTTGGTCTGCCAGCCTAGCAGTGACCCCAGCACACGGGGAGAAAGGCTGGGAGGGGACAAGAAACCACTGCAAGACTGCAAAGCCCTGTGGTGAAACAGGGCAATCATCTTGTTCACCAAGCAATCACGACCTTGCTCAAGGTCAATCAAGGGAGAATCACTGCAGGGAATGGTAGCTTTTCTCTCCACAAAATGGGAGAGGCACTGGGGACAGTGCAGCAGGCTGGGGAAGATGTGCAGCAGCAGCAGCAGCCAGGGTGTCTTAGTCAATCTCATTCTCATTGCTGGCCCCCTCAGGTCTTCGTAGCTTTTCCACCTGCTCATTAATCTGACCATCCCCTCCTCGCCGGTCCTCAGTCTGGACACCCAGACATTCCTCCTCATCCACATGGCTAACATCATCATCCTCATCGTCCTCTTCCTCCTCGTCATTCCTTTTGGTTTCCCGTTTCTCCTCCTCACCCTGCACCTCCATCCGCACCTGGCTCGTGACATCCAGGACAGCTTTGGTGGCCTCCTCGGTGCTGAGCAGGTGGCAGCTGACCTTGGAGCCCTCGGGGCTGTGGTTCTCCTTCACTGGGGATGAGGTGGTGGACTCATTGCTGACCGGGGAGATGTCACTGCTGCTGTTGTGGTTGGCAACAACAGGGTTGGAGGGTGAGCTTGGCTTCACGGGGATCTGCCATGATGGGATCTTAGGAGCTGAAGGGGAGGGAGGGAATTGCCTCCTTGGGGAGGAGAAGAGGGAAAGAAAAGCAAAGAAAGGGGCTTTTATTATAAATACCGAGGGGTTTCAGCAAGAATGAAACTGCAAGTCTCTTTGCCATAAATGAGCAAAACTAAGGCCACTTCTCCAGAGAGATTCTCAAAGTGCTTTACAAGCACTCAGCAATCAAGCCTGTACACAAGGAAAATATCCCAGCTGGGCAGTCCAAAACACTAAAATGATCTGATTTGGCCAATTTCACAAAGTAAGCTAGCACTCAGGAATGCTGCCTGTGAAAAGACATGGGTGTCCCTTCATAAGACAATCATTAATTAATTGGCACAGAAAATTCCCACTGGAGCAAGAAGTCAGACACACCAGGAGCCTGAGCCAGGGAATTTCACCACCTGGCTCTCACCTCATGGTGATACATCACTATTGCATCCTGGCTCATTGCAATCCAGAGCCTTTCTCCCAGTCCCAGCATGCACTTTACATGTTTGGGCCAGGCCCTGGCTGCCACAAACTGGTTCAGCTCCTCTGACTTGAATGGAGTCATACCTGCTTGCACCAGCTGGAAAGCTGGCCCTGAGTCCTTTCCAGGTGGATTTTCAGGATGTGATACTAGCAGGCTAATGCCCAGTACTAACAGGAGATTCCAAGTGCCAAACAGGACAAATGTAAGTGCAAAGGGAGCATTGGTGCCCTCAGAGAGTCAGCAATCATGAAGGGCAAAGCACAAAAGCATGTCTGGAGGCATCCCTGCCTGTGTATGTGAAGAGTATGAAGAGGTGTCAGCTCAAGGCCTGCAAAGGCTGTGTGCCAGGGGGTCCTCATGTCCCTCAGGGGAGCTGCCAAGTGCCACAAACAACAGCAGAGCAGAGGAAAGCTGGCAGCCCTCCTGCACTGAGTGCTCACACTGGGCACTGCCTGGCTTGAGACTGAAGTGGGAACAGGAGCGGCTCTCACCTCCCCTGCTGCTGCTGCCACCAGCAGCCACTGCAGCACTGAGCTGAGCTCACCCCATCCTCTGTGAGTGCTCTGCTGTGGCACAACTCTGTTCATCCTGACTGTGCCCTGACCGTGAGCAAGGCAGCTGAGCTACACCCAGAAGTGACTTTCTAAAACAGAATACAGGTGCAGATGTAGTCAGTTCCTCAAACTGGGTGAGAGGCACCCTGACTGTGGGGGAAGTGCACACAAAAAGGAAAAACCTTATCAATTCCCTAAAGCACTCTGTGACTTAAGGCCACTCTGAAAAGCATTTTGAGGCCTGCTAACAGAAAGTGAGAGTGGAGTGCAAAATGGTATTATTAAAATAGCAGTAACAGGATATAGAGGTAGTTCCTGTTGGAAATGCCTTTCCTGTCCATGACTGAGGGAATCCCAGAAAGCAGCACTTCCCCCACAACAGTCTGCTCACATATTGCATCCATACCGGTTCAGGAGAAGTCCTTTTAAAGAGTAGATTTCAGATTTCAATTCATTAATATTCTGCGACTCCAGGATCCAATTGGTGGAAGTTGTGGCCTAGAAGGTGAAAAACAAGACGTGAAGATCAATGTCTGAACTGGAAGATAGTTTGCCAATGTCACTTTTTCCTATGTTGTTCTTCTGCTCCCATCTGAGAATTTCAAGTCCAATGGATAATATACATAAGCTCTATCAATTAAAATCTCTCAGATCTCAGCAAAACAACTTCCACACTAAGAAGTACTTGAACAGATCCCCACAATGACCAGAAATAATAATTGTCTCAAGGTGCCAAGGCTATTCAATATCTGCTTTGTGTTTGGGAGATTAATTTATCTTGTCTCCAATCTTGCCTCCCATGTACAACCATTGCTGAAGCATCTCAGGGGGACATTTCTTTTTGCAGGAGGCAAGCACTTGTGAGAATTCAGGCACAGCTGGGCCCACATTGGATGTTTTCCACCAACGTATCAGACAGAGAACAATACACAGAGAGACAAACCAAATCATTTGGCAATGACCTAGTGAATGATTTCTAGAGAAGAAGCAGAACTAGGATCCTGAGCAGCAGTGGGAGTTGCACTGAATCAGGTCCTTTACTACTCCATGTGACTGAACTTAGCTGAGGCAACAGATTTGAGTATTATAGACTAACAACTGTTTTATAAACCATTTGCTCATTTCTCCTAAATCATGAAAGAAAGAAGCAATCATCTGCACTCTGTGGCATTCAGAGGTGGGCTGATAAATAAATACTTGAAAGTTGGAAAAAATTTCCCTACTTGATCTGAAGGATTAGATCTATGCCTGAGTTACCAGGTCGTATCTCCAGAAGCAGCTGGACTAGGCACTGTCTCTTGGATATTTCAAGGCCACGAATGCAGTTTTGTGGGGAAAGACGATAAGTAACTCCTGGAAGCCTGGTACAGCTGCTGTCAGAATTGCAGCAGAATTGCCATGGGATATCAGGCAGAAATTAGAATTAACAAACTGAGGATAACATGCTGCAGACAATACTTTTTGCATTCTTTCTTTTAACCCTTTTGGGAACTTGAGAAACGGGAGTTTTCTAAACAGAGATCATGGTCTATGGTTATCCCAATCCCTTTGCTCCAAAAATTCCTGTAGCCATGAGACCAAAGAACACTCACACCTGGAACGCCCCACAGTAATTTCTACTAAAAGCCATTAAGAATGAACACATTGGTGAGTACCACTGCAGAGATAGTTCTAATAAACTCCCCACCAAAGGAAACCAGAATTGGAATAACGAAAAACTTCTCCTCAGCAGTTCCCAATAGATGTAGCCAGAACTGCTTGTTCCTACTTACTCTTAAACAGACTTGAGCTACTGCAGAGTAATCCTGCAGCCAGCACTGCTCACAGTGACTGCTGGGCTTCAAACCCAAAGGGCTGGGAGAGGCTCAGGCTGTAGTAGCTGTGTGAGACACAGATGCGTTCCCTCAGGATTCACACTCCAGCCCTCAGACAGCAAGAATCCAGGAGCCACTGTTCTGGCTTTCTAAGACCTTGAAAGCTACAGCAGCACATTAACAAGGGAGCGATTTCCACTCACTGGCCTGCAAAGGACTCAAATTTCCAAAACACATATGGTGCCAGATGCCTAGGATTTAGAAATAAAATCTGACATCTGGGGCTTTTTAGCCAGTCTCTTTAAAAACAGTTGTAGAAAATTCAAGCCTTGAATTTTTATGTACGTTTTTTAATTACTTAAAGTCCCTCTTTTTAATTTTTTACAGCATGCCAGTAGGAGTTTGAAAAGCAGATATAAAAACTTACATTACAGCTGAGAAAACACAGCTTTTATTCTTTGGTTTGTGGGGTTGCCCAAGTTTTTCTTTGTACACATGAGGTTTAGATATCATAACAATGTGTGCTACCATTTCAGTGCAGGGGGTAGAGAGGGGGGAAGGAAAACTTCTTCAAGACTCTCTAAACCACCAAGACTTATAGCCTTTTTCCTTCTTAAAGCTCAACATGTGTTCTTAATCTTAACACTTAAGACCTGAAAACAGTTTTCCAATTTCCGGACTGGCTCCAGGCCACTGTCAGGCCACAGTTCCCAAGGAAAATTGAAGCAGAGTGTCGTGACCATAAACTGGCTTTCATGGCTGCATTTACAGCTGTGCCACTGAGGGATTCCTCCTGCACAGTGTGCACAGCACAGAGTCAGCTGTGGCCCACCAGTTACACACCATCAAAGGATCAGATTCAAGTGTGCTAAGGGGAGAAGACAACTCTTCCTGCTACAGGTAAGAGGCTGTAACATTCCCTGAAGGGTTTCACAGGAAAATCTCCCTATACAGAGAGCACCACGAGATATCTCTGAACAATCTTGGCCTTGAACAGTCCAAGTTTGTGAGTCAAAAGAAGACTTCATCTCCACGTGACTGCTTCACGTTCAGCCTGCCTCACCTGTCAACAGTTACTGGCTGATAGAATGCTTGGGACAGGGAGTAAAGCACTAATTCTCACTGCCAGAAAGAAAATCAATTTTGGTTAGAAGTGGTTACTTTATTTACACATGTAACAACACAAACTAGTCAGAATTGATGGTTTTATTGCCAAGGTCAAGTCAAGAGTCAAGGGGAATGGGTCACTGTGTGTCATTAAGGGGGCTGTAATGGGGCCACCTGTTACACTCAGCTGACCAAAATCATTGAAACAAGAACCCAAATAGTAAAAATGTTTGGCCATTAGCTGGATCTGAACAAGTGACTTAAATACATTCTTTCAAGTGTATGCTTGGCTGAACAGGATGTACAGAGTACAGGAGAAATACAAATGTGTAAAATTACATATTACATACACAAAATTCTCTGCACAACTGTGTTTGCTTCTTTTTGTCAGTGGACTAACTCCACAATAATTTCATCTCAAATGCAGCACAGCAGATACAGAACTGAGAACAGGTCTGAGGGCTCAGACACATGAGCTTTGTCCAAAACTACACAGTAAAACCCTCTCTAAAATCAGATTTGTTTCAGTGAGCAGCCAACTCCTATCCAGTGCCCTAACCACACCACCCATGGAGAATTCAGATGCAGAGAAACTGTTTGGGGATATGGCAGAGCTGATGGTTGGGTTGTGAACCCAACAGGTGCTCTCTATGTGCCCACAGAAGAAGCCATGCATGCTCCAAAACTGATGATGCTCTACAGGTGAAGAGCTGGTAGTTGGTACCTTAGAAGCAGCCAGTTCTTGGGTGAGCTCTTGGATTTTCTGTTGCTGCTGGATTAGCAGCTCCTGGACAGCTGTTAAGGTTGTCTGTAACTGAGTCACTGTCAGGAAAAAAGCAGAAGAGTTAACTGAGATACATCCACATGTACACACACTCATCCATGCCTCTCCTGCTGTCTAGCTACAAAGATGCCTCTATTCCTACTATATTTAATTTATCTCTGCCCGCCTGCTCACTTTAATCCATATGATTTATTTGCACTATGGGTAATCTACCTGCACTGCATCTAACCTCCAGTATTTCTAGTTTATCTTTCCATTGTATAGATGTCTATAGCCCACAGTATATCCGTCTAAAACCTCTCCCTTTTAATTATATTGGTTTATGATTTGTACATCTCCCTGAACTTACACAATGTTTGTATCATTTATCTATCTCGGGGCTCTTGCAGGCAAACACTGGGGCTAGCTCCAGTCTGGGAAGAGGCTGCTCTCAGGATTGACCTTAGGGTATCAGGAGAAATGAAAGATGCTTTTCCTCTCACCCTTCAATGAGAAGTGTAATTAGCATCCTCCCCTTCTCAACCTACCAGCTCCTTCAGCACAAATATCTTTAATAAACTTACTGCTGAAAATCATAGGTTTTTTTCATCCCAACTGAATATAAACTTCGTACTTTCCCCCTTTTACTTCCAAAGAGCATCCTGTATTCCTTCCTACACCCCAGCAAGCACTGAAGAACTTCTGCTAGACTCCAACTTCAGCTGTAGAACTTTTTCTACTTCGGCACTTTATCCAAAGCTTCCAGGGAGTAAACATGCTGATAAAATAAATAAAATTAAAACCTCTATTGGTGTGACAGGTAACAGCTAATCCAGACCATCATTAGGGCTTCAGGTAATGAACAGACACCCTATAGAGTCAATAAGATAGGAGGTGGCTAAGGTCAGAGAGGCACAGTAATTACAGACTCTCCTGACCCTTCCTCGGATTTTCAGATGGAAGGTGGGGAGAAACCACCAAAAAAAAAAGCCCCTGAAAACATGAGAGAAGCAGAAATTAAAAATGAACTTTACAGCCCTCTGAAAGGCTGTCATTTTATTCCCCTTATTAATATTCTGAGGTTGGGAGCCTTTCCGTAAAAACATAATTAATTGAGGCCGTGCCGACAGTAAACAAGCAATTTCAAATTAAACCGAAATGACGGCGGCTTCATTTGCAAATGTGAACAGATTCTCAGAGCAGATAAATGAAGTCACCACATAAAGTGGAGATGGAGGGAAGGAAAAGGGTGGGGGTCTTGGCAGAATGGAGGATACAGGGAGAAAAGCTTTGAGGGGTGAATTGATGGAGTCATTAATCTTTACCTGTCTGTGTCACACTGCCACTCATCTCAGAAATGTTTGACTCAATCCTCTGAAGTTGTTTCCTGTCTTCTTTGCCTCCCATGATGAGAGGGACCAGGTATTTCTGCATGGAGTACAGAAACTTTTTCAGGAAATAGGGATGTGCAAAGCACTGTTTCTAATCCACCTGAAACAACCTCAAATCCCACCCCCCAAATCTCAGCCTTTATCACAGAGACTGTGAGCATTTATCCACACTGAGGAAAGAAATATTTCACCAACTTGGGACTACAACATGATCATTTGGACACAAGCAGCATAATGTGTTTCTCTCAGAGTACAGTGTGGGAGCAGCAAGGGACACTTTACCTTGTAGAGCTGGTGGAACCCAAAGGCAATTCCTGCCATTATGATGGCCAAAGCCCCATAATCTCGCCATCTGGAGCCAGGGGGACCTAAAGGTCAGAATCAAGAAATAATCATAGTTAGAACTACAGGTGACAACGTTTTTATACATCCATTTTATCATAGAAAAGAGCAATGGTTAACACACAGTGTGCAGGCCTTTGGCTGAGGACATTTAAACATCTGGCCAGACCTCTGGCACTGACTCTGGCCTTGTAGTGTCACAGGGAGAGACAGGGACAGGGAGACAAAACAGCAATTAAAGAGAGTCCATCAAGCTGTTTTGCCCTACTCTTTCCTTGTAGAAGGCACTCTGAACCCAGGTAACTTTCTCTGGGGCTGGTACTAGCTAAGGTTAACGCCTCACCTGAATATCTATTGTTCTCCACTATCATAGTTTTTGAAAATGGGGACAGAGCCAAAGACCCAGAAGAGTGCAGGAGAAAGGAAAGAAGGGAGTGTTTTAGGAAAGAAGAGAAATCTATCAGGGCAATAAATGGGTTTATGAAAACTGTGTCAGCAATTATGGACCATTTCAATGAGGAAGGATCCAGTGTCTTTCAAGCTTAAATTACAAATAGGGACCAAAGCACACATAAAGAGCAGAGAGAAAATATGCAATTAAATATCTACAGAGAGAGGTAAAGAAGTAGATAAAAGCCTGAGATATTTAACACACAATTGTGCAGAGAAGCTAAGAGGCTCCACAGAGGAAAGCAAAGATATGGCATGCCCTGCTCCTTCAGCAGAATCAGAAGGTACCTGTAGTTTTCCACCAGCCTTATCCTGTCACCTCCCTCGCAGTTCCCTGAATGAACCTTGTACTGCCTCCGGTTTTCTTTCATAATAAAGAGGATGCAGAATGATCTGCCTAAAGTTCAATGGCAGGATGTGGGCAGAACTGAAGAGATGGGGGGGACCGGTGTGGTCTCCAAATCTACATGTGACTACAGTGTCTCAGAAATGCACTGTATGTTCTCCAAAGTCTCAATTTAGGAGGCTTAACTGGCTGGAATGGGTGGCCTCTGGTCTCCTTTCTGCTTTGCTCACCTATTGCCATTTTGCTGAATTCTTCTATAGGGATTTCATTCCAGAAGTTACCCCTAATCCCAGCACTTAGGGTCTAGAGTATTTGGGTCTGACTCCCAAATACTGCCACTCAGAGCTTCTTGCTACATTTAAGGACACAGCTCCTGAAATTATCCTCTGGCTGGAAATCTGAACAAATTAAGGCATCTCTGTCAGAACTGGTGAATAGTGTCACCAGGAGCATTTTGGGTTGCTGCAGTTGCAGTTTTGGAGCTTAGGCACATGATCAAATTATCATAACTTTTTAACTTAATGAGTTAACACACGTCAGCTAAGCTGCAGTAACTGGCTGTGTACATGTCAGGATTTAAAATGATCTCTCACTAATCTTGCTGTGAACCCCAGCCATCTATCCCACCTTCCCCTCTGTGCTGTGCCCCCGCTGTCACTTCTGGTAACCCAAGTCTCTCGGTTGTCCAGTTTTCTTCCCTGAACTTCTGACTAAAAATATCCTTCTATGACAACACAATTTGTTCCAGGCTGAGCTGCTGTTGTACAGGGTTAATTATCTCAGGGGTCTGTGAATCCTGCTGTCCTTGATGGGCTGTCCCAAACTCCCTCCCAGCTCCACTGACCTCTGAGCAGGAAGGAGACACACCTGTAGGAATCCATCTGCTTTGCCCTTTCACCTCACTCATCTCTCCCTCCATTCCTATAATGCTTGAGCTAAGAACATTTTATTGCCCCCTGGTTTTCATTATTAATGAAAAGGGACCAGAATGATCTTTCCTAAAGTTCAGAGAGTCTATAAAGACAAGAAGCTGAAATGCCATTTTACTCATTTTAGAGATGTGTGAAATCTGTCTTGTGACAAAAAAAAAAAAAAAAAAAAAAAAAAAAAAAAAAAAAAAAA
>CM031875.1:339807-384235 GCA_018697195.1 Certhia americana
TCCCAGTACTAAGCTGTACATTTGAGGGGTCGAGGCACTAAGAGGAAAATTCAAGGAACAACATGCAGGACTCTTGCCGGGGATTCTGCAATGCCAAAGTCCCAGTAGATGGAGTGCTATCACAGCCTCAGCAGGATTTGGACACCTCTGTTTTGAGTTCACCTAAAACAAATCTTCAGGCAGCACATAGCATTATTCAACAGGCATCATTTTTGCTCCACAAATAGTTCAAAATAGAGAAAAAAAGCAGATAGCAACATGACTCTAAATTAGGCAAGACAGGTCCAGAAATCCTCATCAGCTTGAATTATAGAACCAGAAGTATTGTTACAAAGCTCATTTACATTCCTACACAAATATATACAAAAACACAGAATAAATTCAAACTTGGGTACCTTCTTCTGTCTATTACAGAATCATTCTCTGAGCACCATGGTCAGCAAAAAAAGACAGAAGAAACAAGTTCTTCTATAACATAAATAAAATTCACTCCTGAAAATGGAAGGTATCATTTTCTCCTCATGTGTGATGGTGATATTCTTATTTTTAGGTCTCTAGCCTCCATTTTTCCTTCCTATTATCACACGAGCATCAGCACAGTAGCTGGTGGAAAGCCTCCTTTGAGTGGACAGTGGCAGAGTATGTCCACTCTGTGTGTGCTGTGTGGCTGGAGCTGGGGACACATGTGTGACTGACCTGGGAGCCAGTGTGGCCACACAGGAACACAGGACAAACACTCAGCCAGTTCATCATGTGAGAACACTACGTAACAACAAAAACCTCTGCTTATCTGAAATTATTTCAAATTTCAAATCCACCTGGGGTTTGAAGGCTTTGAAGACTATGTTAGGATACCAGTTCTAAGGTAGTTTATCAGAAGTAGTACATAACCAGGGCTCTGACATTTGTTTAAAAGAAGTCCTTAGAGAGCAAAAACTCCAGCTAATGGAAGAGACAGTACTCCAGTAACCATAGTGCTGTCATGACTCGTTACCACAACTGACAACCTCCCTAGAAATAAGACCAGACATTCACAGAAAACAAGTATTAGGTACACTAAACGTTTCCAAGCACATCCAACCTGTGACCTGTAAATTCTAGCTGCTACTCCTGCAGAGAAACAAGACTCACAGTGATGGTTCCTGGCCCCCATTATTTGTAGCATAATGCTCCTCAGAGATGCCAAAAGCCATTCAGTGAGCAGGTATGGTGCCAGGTACCACAGACAGAAGTCAATCAGACCCAAAGCATCCAACAACCAGCGTGAAGGAAAGGCAGGCTGCAAAGAAAAGCCCTGCACACAGAAATGAAGTTACCTGCCCAGAGTACACATCAGACCTATGCAATTTCTTATTAAATTGGAAACTACGACATGAAACATTCTGTAAGGGTGAAAGGATATTAATTTTTTCTACATATTCATTTCCAAAAGCAGGACAGTTTGGTACATGGCCCTTAAGAAACGCTACCAGAGCTTATAATGCTTACCACATACTTTAAAAGCAGCAGTGACAGAAAACATTTGTGCTTCAGATCCATTTATTTTGTGTGAACAAAATACATTTTGTTAAGCAGCTTCTTGAGCAATAGTAACAAAATGATTAGCCTTTGGCTAGTCTTTGATCTGTGATATTATCTTTAGGAGCTTCTAAAGAGAAATCCAGAGGTGGTCTTAAATTCAAGTAAGGTAAAACACTGGCAGTACAGGAGGTTTGGTTTTGATCTGCCTTTGGAACACCAATTTTAAATTGTATTTCCAACAACTTGAACCAGCATGTCACAAGAATTCCAGTGCTGATCCAGAAGGAGCTGGCCAGGGGGGATTTGCAGTCAAGCAGACATTTGTAACTCCAACTTCTGTGTTACAGCAGTGAAGGATCCCCAGGCCTTTCTATGACATGGGCTGAACACAGACTGTGTTACTAGGTCTGACCTCCAAGCCCAGCCCTTCCGTGGAACTCCAGATTAGTCCCTGCTGATCTGGGATTATTGCTCTGGGGTGGCTTGCCAATTCCTGCCACTCCTTCTGCCCAACTCGGCATTCAAAAGAAAGGTATCATGTAAAAGAACAACAATTTCAAGCCATTGGATGAAATTCTTTAACCAGATTTTTCAGAATATCTGAAGGACGACTTAGTTTTATATATAAGAATGGGGAAACCTGTCCTGATGCACCATTTCCATTTCCTTGCATTACTCTGGAATTACTGATGGCCCCAAACACACTAACCAGAGCACCTGGCTATTTTCTGCCTTAGACAGAACCAGTCATAGAGCAGCCTCTGCAGACAAAGACAAACTGCAATGTGAAGAGCAACTTGCCTCAATACTATTTATTTCCTCTTTTACTTTAAACTTCAGCAAGGAACAAAAACAAACCCATTTGTACCGACTTAGCACAGGAAAAAACATATAAAGTGTCTATAAATGAAGCTGGAGTGCTTGAAGAGCACACAGTGAAGCACTGAACATACAGGGCACACTGGACACTCCCTCTGTCAGGAAGTTGCTATGGGGAGCATGGAGAACTCACGTAGCTACAGCTGCACGTTTTAATAAAATGTAAAAAAAGTAACAATTTTAATAAAAATACATGGAAGTGTGTATGGAGAAACATATGGAAATGTAAAGAAACCAACACAGGGTGAGGAGCCATGAATACATGCCTTTTTCTGGCAGGTATTTTCTCACAGCCTTATTGAGTGTCTTGGCTGCTCTAACCCAATTTCTGTAAAGTGGAATCAGTGTTAGACACCTGTGAGTCAGGTAACATCACACTAAGAAGATAAGTTGAATTAAGAAAATTACATCTAAATGTTACATATTTGATTATTATGGTACAAATATTTCAGGTAAATCTGGTTTGCACTTCCCCCAGAAAGACAGAGATGCTACTGCACTATTATAAAAGGACATGTCAGCAAGAAGTCATCACAGATTATAAATCACCCTCGTTCCTTGTTATTCTGTTTTTGAGAAATTTTTTACATGCCATTAAAATATTTGCTGAATGTTACTAGAAAGGTAGCCACCTGTAAAATTAAAGACTGATGCTGCCAGTAACAGTGTTGAAATACCTTCTGCTTAAAAGACAGACCTACTTTGTAATTTTTAACACAAGTACATAAATATTTCTCCACCCACCCTACACAATTTTGTTGGTTACGTCAAATCCATTTAGACAACAACCAACTATGTCATCACACAGGATGTTAATCTTGGGTGGGGAAGAAAGAAACAATAGTAAATTAACTTTTAAGAAACCAAGATTAGACATTTAAGCAGGGTCTCCTTCATGATGAAAGAACAACAAAGACAAAAAACATTAGGGGACAAGTCAACAAAATAAAAGAAGTTTCAAAAGATCATTTTTCATCTTTTGGTTTGTTTATTGCTTTTTTTTCCTCCCCTTGTGGCTTCAACAGAGCCTCTTCAAGGCTCTGGAGAAAATTAAAGAGCCTGGATTAAACGCCCAAAGGACGACTAATGCTAACAATACTAAAAATAACGAGGTTAAGTGGTATAAAAACTATGGTGACCACACACGGAGAACTGGAGTGGTAAGGTAGGAAAGGAGTTTCATCATTGCTCCCTCGGGACATGCACAGAACATACTAACTGCTTCTAGTTCTCTGGGGTTCCGATTACCATGCCAAACACACCTCCAGAGTTTCCTTATTAGTATAATAAAAAGCCTCTACACATTTGTGTTCTATTCCCAGCCTTGCTATTGACCTTGTGTAGGCCATTTAACCTCCATCTGCCTCAGTTTCTATGGCTGTGAAAGAGAAATAATATTGCACAGTATCTTTCCTAAAATGTTTCAGACTGGCACAACCATCATGTGCAAAGACTGACAGGTCTGAGAATCTGTACATGCCTTTTATGCACTTGAGTTAGGTAAGGCATCTGCAACAAATAATTTATTCAACTAATGTATTTATACCCTTTTTTTGGTAGATCATCTGTGGAAATAGTTTCAGATTTCTAACTCTCATCAAGGACTCAAATTCATGCATTGCTTTGATTGTGTGCAAAAACACAAGGCATTTTTTTTCTGGTCTCCTTTTAGCCAAGTGCTGCCCCCAAAATCCAGTCACTGGGGCTGAATATCCAATAAGGAAACACAGAAATATCTGTATTTTTGACACTGCCTGTTGCCTTTTAAAGCCTCACAAAAATTCCAGCCCAGCAGTTAAAATGGGAGTGGCTGTACAGAATTCACACATAAACTGGAGTGAACATTAAAAAACACTTATGGCCATATCAATAGGGGAGGCAGTTGAAGCAGTTCAAAGTATGAGGATAACTCTGGGCTAGGAAATATTCCCTAAACAAAGAATCACCATACAAATAAAAAGGGAGTGAATAAAAATGAGAAGATACTCCCTTCTGAGCACTCTGTAAGACTGTGTCTCCTCTCTGGGATGCCAAAACGTGGACCACCATCACTGTGCAGGTCTGCCCAAAGTGCTGCTCAGAGTCCAAGTCAAGGATGAAGGGCTGAGGCTGCCCTCAGCAGATCCCTCTCCCTGCAGGGGTTTTGTACCCACAGAGCACAGGGACCAAGGTGCAGCCCTGTGCAGGGAAGTGATGGTTTGATGAGCTGGTGAAGGGGCAGATCCCTGAGCAGCAGCTCCACCCTCGGTCCCCAGGGATGCCACAGACCCCTGAGTGCCAAGTGCAACAACACCTTACAGTGTCCACAGGAGACAAAGCTCACAGAACTGACCCTGAGGCTTCTCTTCCT
The DNA here is from genome assembly GCA_018697195.1 of Certhia americana. Taxonomy (NCBI): domain Eukaryota; kingdom Metazoa; phylum Chordata; class Aves; order Passeriformes; family Certhiidae; genus Certhia; species Certhia americana. Next base: position 344,558 of record CM031875.1, read on the forward strand.
CTGTTTCCTCCCTGGTTTTCTTTTACTGCTGCTGCTGTCTGTCCCAGGAGGCCAGGTGTGAAAAAAGCTCTCCTTTTATGATGAGATCTGTGGGACCAGGTGAAGCCCTGACTGCAGAGAACTCACCAAACTAGCCAGAGAGCTTGTGTTTGTTCCTCCTGACAGTGCTAAACACCATCCTCAGCTATCCCAGCTTTACCAGACACACACACACAAGCACTTGCTTCACCCGACACTAAACTCACACCTCGCAAACAAATTATTTAACTGCTCAATCCCCCAAGGAAGACAGTGATCATTTCAAATGCAGCTCCCTGCTCGTCTCTCACACACACGCAACGGCCTGATAGGTTAAATGCTGCCATTTAATTACAGTAATGGAACCTGCTATTTTTTGGTTCCCTTGAATCCTCTCTCGCTCTCTTTTTTAAACACATACAGAGTCATCTTTTAAACATGTATTTTATATCCTGAGTTTAACAGCTGCATTCTCCTGGTTACTTGAAGAGCAGGAGTAATGATATTCTGATATTCTTCCCCGTACCTCTGAGCAACAGTCTTTTAAACACTACATAAAAAACACAGGCTGGGGGATGCTGTAAGGAGGGATGCAGGCAAACACTGCAGAGGCCAATCTGCCCCTTCATTTACTTAGATGGTTTGTGTTGATTTTATTGAATAAAACCAGCTTAACCTCTTCCACCAACCCTCAAAGCTGCTGGGGCTGGAATGGTGGATAAACATGAAAATGCTTTAAGTAATTTTGCAGAAAATTCTATACATCAGTACCTCACACTGACAGTATGGCACAGTATGGTTGTATTTATAGATCTACGGCTGGCAGTCAGAATTATCTCAGATCTAACTGGTAGTACATCTGCCTCAGTGTACCCACCTAAAATTCCTCTGTTTCCCCCTAAAATGTGGAGTTTGCAAACTGTTCCAAGAATGTAAAGGTCTAATGAAGAAGAAAAAATGTAATCAGAAGTGCTTTAAATTAATCTTATAATCTTGCAATTTCATAAAGGGTGTCAGAAGCTTAGTCAGTTAATATTTGTAGAGTACTTTGAAGATGCAAAGTGGCATAGAAATATGGGATATAGGTGTGTTAAATTCTTGAGCATGCTGCAAAACACCTTTTTCTCAAGTGAATTCAGGAAGGAGGCTGTAGGTGGCCAAAGCCCAGAGAGTTTCATGGCCAGTTGTTATTGAAGGAAGGCACATAACACAGTTCTATGAGTAACACAGCAACTGCTAGTGGATTTTACATTTCATATTGCACAGCAATTAGAAAAAATCCAGAAGCAAAGTGTAGCTACTTCCAAGTGAAAATAAATTCTTACCTATGCTAAGGCCACAACACTCCTAGAAAAATACCCGTATTACACCTGTCCTCAGCTTTATTTGTCCTCTAAATGTGAAATGCTTATTTATTTGTTCCATGGTAGTTGGCTCACAATCAGCCAGCCAGCCATGCAGGGATATTGCCCATCTTCATTCTCTGGTACGGATATCCACTGGTGTCTCTAAAGGATGGAATCTTAAAAGGTGAGGCAAGGCAGAGACAAAGACAAATTTAATTTTATCACCGTAAAAAGGGACATTTCCACATGGGCAGCAAGGACATGAATATCATGTGTATGCAGGGGTGGGGGGATTATAAACGCATTTTTGGCGAAATTCAATAAAGCTGATTCCACTGCATAAGGTCAGCAATTTACTTTTAAAAAATGATATGATTGCAACTTTTAATATAACCCATGTATTTGCTGCAAGATGCTCTAGAAGATTGTGTAATGTAACCACCTGACCTCTCCACAGGAGCAGAGATCACCCCATTTACCCTTTATTGTCTTGCTAAAAGCAATGCACATTTGCACGGTATGACAAAGTCAACAGCTTTTACTTCAGAGCGCCTCAGGTTTCATGAGAATGAATTCTCTGCTCTGCTCCTGGGGAAGTGGAGTCACCTGGACTAGGCTCCGGGAGAAAGAATAGCGAGGAATGATCCAAAAACTAAATTAACCTCTTAGTTAAGGAAAGAATGATTGCACTCCAGACTAAAATTAAGAGGGAACAGTGTGCAGCAGCAAAGCAAACTGTAGGATTTCGTGTTCAGGGGGACCCAAGGCATCATTTTAAACAGAACGAAATGCTGTCCAAGAGATGCTAGAGAATTATCTCATACAGGAACTTATTTAATCTTTCCTAGCAGGAAAGTATCATTAGGTCTGAAATGGATTTCAGCAGAAGAACACCACAGATTATCCTAACTACACTCCTTGTTTTAGCCTCAAGAGGGAAAGCTGCCTCTTTAGTCCTAGAATACCAGGTTCATTCTCAGAACAGGTCAGCAGCTGAATTCATTTACTTGCTCTGGGAAGACTGTGGGGAAACCCTGGGCTGGATGACCATGAAAAACGAATTCCTCCTGTCACAGAAATATTTTTATACAAACGCACATAGATTTCCTCAACCATCTCAAGGTGAATCTTTCTTCAAAGGTCAAAGCTGCAGGGCTGGATTAGGATTGCACGCAATCTGCCTGAGCTTTGACATTCTGACATTCTAAAGTTTGCAGCTTTCCCCTCCCATACGCAGCTGATGGAAGTAAACTCTTAATCTCTCTGAAAGTGTGGCTTTTACTGCAGTACCTTCAAAAATCACAGCAGCACCAAGAACTCTGAAACAAGCACATCAGAGCACTTTATGAACACAGCTAACATAAATCTTACTGAGTCAATATGGCAAAAGTGGTAATTAACCCCATTTTACAGATGGGCAAGCTGCAAACAAGAAATTTACCCAAAGCCAAGGAAGCAGTCGTGTCTCAGATCTCCCACGCCTGCTCGTAGATTGTAACTACAGACGTGACTTTCTCTTGGACTTGGCATTTACTTTCACTCAAAAACATTATAAATAAATAACTAAATTCACAAAACAGACTTAGGGGCTGGGTCTTTTTTGCCCATCACCAAGGCTAACAATTTCAGGCCTTGGAATACAGCTGACTATTTTGGCATTATCTCCTAGGATAGACTTCAATTCACTTTGCTGTAATCATATTGTGTTTTCAGTACTACCAGGAATGGAAACATTACTTTGTCAGTAAACAAGGCAGATATGACTCAAAATACACTCAATGAGCAATAGGAGTTAATTTTGCAAAGCCATTTTTAACGGCTCTTTTACATTACATAGTTACTGTCAGATAGCCAAGTGGAGAGACATCATTAAACCCATGACATTCCAATTATTTCTTAAAATTAAGCTTACAAACAGCATTTTGTAGCATGCACAACTTCCTAAGCATCAAACCGGTCTGTTCCAATTTATCAATAATTTCCAAGCCAAGAAGGGACTGGATTCCTTTGTACATTGCATCACGTGGGCAGTTATGTCTAACCTGATGTCAGGTGCTTTTCTGCCCTCTCATAAACAACTAGTGACTGGGAAAAGAGTCAGAGACAAGCAACAAACTGATTTCCCCATGCGCATAGGGACTAAACAGACTAGTTTTTCTAAATTTCCTTTCAAATCTTGAGGAATGATAGTGAAGGGTTTCTTCAAGTATATTCTCTCCAAAACCCTTACAACTCCAAAGCAGCACCTTCTCTGATTCCCAGGATGTCCTAAGGCCAAGCAGTTTACCACATTTTGTTAGCACTACTGTCCATTCCTTGCCACCAAAGCAGTCAAAAAAATCCATAAAGCTCATGACAAGTTCAGACATCACAAACAGTGGTAAAATTGATGGGGGAAAAGAGTCAGCATGATGAATAGGCTGGTACTGAACAGCAGGTGACAGATCTGCATACCAAAGAGTGGCAGGACAGGAAGACATCTCCTTCTCAGCAGATGGATAGAGATTCTCAATCATTTTCAGGAATCAAAAAGAAGGCAACTAATACAAAACACAGAAAGGTGGAACTAATTTCTGGATCATGAGCACATCTATTCTTCTGCATTATGACACTCCAGGAGTGGAAATCTGTATGTTGAACATTATAAGCACTGGGCAAACACAGCAGAGTGCCACAAACAGATGTGATTACCACTAATGTTGATTTAGATAGGAACTGGTGTGAGTTTGTTAGCAATGACAGCTTTCATTCTCTTATTCTTCATTCTTGAGTTCCCTAATAAACTCTGTGAGACAATCACATACTCCCATTTATGCAGGGTTGTGTAGAGCCAACCCTTGGATGGGAGGCACCTAAAGAACAAACTGGTTGCATGACAGGTGTAGGACATATTTTTCTTTAACCTAACAAAATATTACAAGGCACATTAGCTATCTTGCACAACCATAAACAGAGGCCCAACCATCTCTAGTAATTAAATATCCCATAGTGCTTTACAAGAATCTTACTAAGTTTTTTACTCAGTAATTACATTCTCCATCCCTAAAGCTCCCTCTGCGAGATCACTTAGATAAAGTATTCTTCATTTCCTCTCCTAAAAATCACAAAGTGATGCTAAACAGCTGCTGCTTTCTACCTCAGAGGTGGATGCTTTTTAGTGGGAAGCACAGTGAGGTCTAGATCACAGTATGATTCTGATAATGATACATAACCCTACAAACACCATCCATCGAACATGCTCCAAGCAACTACTGCAAAATTTCCACAGTTCATGGGTACAATGTGCTCCAAAATCCTGAAATGAAAAGCATTATGAAAACTAAGAATGTGCTGACTTCCATTCAACTTCTGCAGTCATTTGTGTAAGTTTACACAAGACGTTGGACTTACTTTTCGCTACTTGAACACCTGCTGCAAACTTCTAAAATAATCAGAAAGTACCTCCCTGCTCCTGCCTATGCTAGTGAACTTCCTCTTGCTGTGTGTTGATTTGTACGAGAAGTTTAAAACACTGAGCATGTTCTTGCAATAAATTTTTGCTATCAGTATCTGAATTTCAGGTCTTGCTTGTAGCTTTGCAAGCACAAGTGGTGAGGTCTGTGCAGGCATTGATGTGAGCAGCTAGAGAACAAGCTACCTGAGCTGCAAGTACAAAACAGGACAAGCCTCACTTACACAATCAGCTGTGCAATTGTGCTGTGTCTGGCTGGGACAGAGCACTGGTTTTTGTAGTAGCTACTGTGGGGCTATGTTTTGGATTTGTGCTGAAAACAGTGAGCAGATTATAGCTGTTCCCTTGGGGACCTGGGCTCAGCTGACCCAACTCCTCCTGCACTGCCAGCCTCACTGCTGGGTGAGCAGTGGAAAAGGCCTTGGCTGTCTGTGTGAGCACTGCTCAGATACAGCTAAATAAATATATACAGTATATAACAGATACAGTACAGATACACCTCTGTACTGCCAACACTGCCTTCAGCACAAATCCACCACAGCCCACACCAGCCACTCTGGAGAAACCAACACCAGCACAACAGTGAAATAAAGCCCTCACCCCTTTTCTTCACCGTCTCTCAAATCCATATCCTGACAAGAACTTTGAAGAGAAGGACAAGTCACCTAGAATTCCTTGAACAGTCAACACTTACGGTCTAATCCCACCTTTGTGTATCAAATATGGTACTTTCTAGAAAAGCGTAAGGTTTGGAGAGCCAGAGAAGTTTGGCCTGTATAGATATTTTGACACCATAGGTTACTAACTCTGTTTTTCCAGCTGAGTTGGCACTGGACTCTATTGGCTTGCATTGTATTTTCTTCTCAAGAAAAGCCTTTGCAAAAACTGTTTGAGCTTCACTGAGACATGTTAAAGAATTAATTACAAAGTAAAGCTGAAGGAGAAAATTAATTTTGGAAACACAAGAGGTTACTTTTCTTTTCCTCCCTTTTCTGGAAGTGGGGGAGGAAAGGCAGTTATTTTCATCTTCATGCTGGGGGCAGGAGCTGGGAGCTGTCCAGTCGATAACCTGGCCATCAGAACAAGGTTTGTAATTAAAAGGTCAGTGACCTGGAAAGCTGGGGCCTCACTCTCAGAGCTTCTCAGTAATGACGGCACTATTAAATTAAGACTGTTATGAAATCAATGCTAAAAAAGCTTTCATGGTAACGAGATTCCATTCAAGGACATGCAAACTGCCTCATGAAATGGACTTAAATTATAAAAAAAAAAAGAAGAGTAATAAAAGAGGGTTAAATTGAAATCTGCTGAAGAATTTGCTTTTTTTAAGCTCTCCAGCAGTGGGCTGTGCCCCCTTCCCTCAGGTCCTGAAGGTGATTCACTTGGGTTTCTTTGACAAAGGGGAAAAGGCAGGTTCAACTTCCAAGAATGCAGACTACAGAAAGAGGAAGAAAATTAAGTCAGTTTTCTACTGGAGATTCTGGGGCTGACAGCATTTGTTTCCAAAGGATCAAGTGTCTTTGAGCTCTGACTGGGAAGGGCATGTAGAATTAAATAATTTTTTCATCTCTTCAGAAATCACCATAGTCTGGCATCTTGACTGGAAAAATTTTCTGGAACATTGATGCACTGCAGAAAACCTTCTGAGTGGACATTCTCCAATATAACTCAACAATTGTACATTAACTTGCTCTAATGCACCTCTGTTCTTCCATCACTGTTATTTCTGAGCTCCTTATATGCTTTCATCAGTTCCCAAAATCCCACTCTGGAAAGGCATTACTGTAGTCCTTTTAGAAATGAAGAGAACAAGCAAATAAGAAAACAGTTCTTCATCCAAGATGACACAACAATCTGTAATCTAGCAGCTTTCCCATTCTGTGTCCCCAAAAACCTAGTGTCCTGAAAACAGAGCTTTCCATGTATAGTGCATTTCCACCCCCTTCTTCTGTCTTGCCAGAACTTAAGAGATTCAGAGCACACAAAATTAACAAGCCACATGAGTTACCGGATGGGTAACTGAGCAGTGCAGGACATCTGAGGCACAACAGTTAAATGACAGACACATTTCCACAAGGGTTTAAGCCCCACATGCTGTCTAATTACTCCCAAGGCGCCGCTGATTCTGTGGCATGTCATCAGCAGAATCAGCGAGTTGGACAAAAAACAAACAGCATCTTTTTTTCTTTTCTTTTCTTTCAGATACTCTGAGGGGAAACAGCTGTTTTTCCCTTCATCTGAAGAAGTTCATGATAAAAAGGAGGAAATGTCATAAATTACACAAAATGCCAGTGTAAGCTTCAAAGAAAATGATAAATGATTCTAATAACTTCATGTTTCTCATTAATGCCGCTGTATATGGGAGTTTAAAAGTGCTTAAGACAACAGAGAAATCTCATCTGACTTTTGAAAGCCCTTTTACAAATCCAGGATACCCTCACTCTCCCAACTGTCATCAACACTGTATCACCCCAAGTGCCAGAGAGAGCAGTTCAGCACCACCTGAACTGCACAGAACCAGGAACGTCTGATTTCAGCCTCTACAACGCCTGTTCCACCAAACCCAGTCCAGCTGATAATCCTGCAGAAACTTTCATTTCTCATCTCACTGAAATGTACTAAACCAAATCCAGCCCCTGTACTAAAAGGAAATAAAATTTGATTGGCCTTTTTGAGGAATTGGCCTTTTTGCTTATAGAAAAAGAAGAAAATATTGTAATTTCAGGCAGAACCACCTCTGTGAGTCTCAGAAGCAAAATTTCTTAAGCTTGCAGGACCTTTTCCAACTGTCAGTGAGGACTCCTCTACCAAACAGCCTCTACTGGGGATAAACATTACCAGTGGGATGACAGAAATATATATCAGAGAATAGGGGAACAGCCTACCAAACCCTGTATTCCCTCATCTGCTCAGGACTAAAGCAGCCATAACATTCACATTTCAAGAACTGACTCCATCTGCTAAACCACAAAGATACCAGCACCAAACACAGGCCACACTCCACATGGACATACTTCCAGAGACTGCTGGACACAGGCACTACTGGACCCTACTCCTTCCTATCTCCTACGGTTAAGTTTAGGAAAAAAAAAAAAAACAATTAGCACAGAGCGAAGGAGGGCTAATTAACAAACAGGAACAAACAAACAAACAGTTCTACCAAACCATTTCTGCTCTTTAGTAATTATTAGCCAAGTAATTCATAAGAAGTATTAGTCCGGCCACAGTTACTCTGTGCCTCCATCTCCCCACCCTTCCTCTTCTCCCAGTCAGGGATTTATTAAAATTAAACAGATTAGATGGAGCTCCTGATACGAAAAACTGTTCAGCGAAGCCTGCGGTGGGGAAGTGCAGAGCAAACACCAGAGACATTTGTCTCTAAATTGCTCTAAATACCTTCTGCAAATGAAATTCTAACCCAGCTGTGTTGAGAGAGAAAATGAGGACTAACTGGTCATTGTCAGCACAGAAGAAGATCAGGCAGTTATAATATTGCACGATATACTGGGGGCTAAGGATCTCTCGGCAACAATAGATTTTGTATCAGGTTACCCCGGGTAATCAGCACAGCTTTTAGGCTCAGCTTTCCCTTGCTTCATTGCTTCGATGATAGAGTTGAAATCCCCAAGCTTTTATGATTAATTACTCCCTGTAGGTCCACATATTTCAAGGAAAAACTCATGGCACACAGCGACCAACAGGCTCCAAATTTTAATGTCATCCTGATGGCAGGGCAGGGCAAGCAAGACACCTACATGATTGGAATGTCCTCAGAATTGGCACTAGGACAGACAGTGAGAGGATCACACTCCAAATGATGTGCCCGTGAACTCTTTGTCATGACATCATTGCCAAAACACAAGGCTGCCATTCCCTTCTAGGTCCTCTGCTATTCCAGAGGAGCAAAGTGGTGTATATTCTTGAACTCCCCATCTCATGACTTCAGGTCTCAGGCATCCCAATAAGCAGTTCATAACTCCAAAGAGAAAAATACATTTCATTTCATAGGCTTCCCTACTTTTCAAAGCTCAGGATCTTTAGCTCTAGAATTTGATGTACCTTGAAGTACTTATGACTTCAATGTATATGTGGGTCACTCTCCTCTGAAGTTTGGAATTTCTATTTTCAGTGACATTTCAGCACCTTACAGTGCTCCACAATGCACATAATTAACCTCAAGTCACAACCATCATCGTTTACGTCTTGTGGTAAAGCAATATGGTCCCAGGACTGTAGCAAAATATGGAGTGAACATCACCTGGAATACACTGCTGTGGAAGAAAAACTTTAGAAATAAAATAGGAACAAAGGATAGCTCCCCTATGAGTCAGAAAGTAAAATAAATTCTCTGTAGGCAATGACCAAAGTATGCTGCACCTCACTAAGATGATATAGGACTTGTCAGGATCTGTTCTATCCCTGCTATAGAAAAGGGCTAAACTCAGTCAGTAGTTTACCATTTCAGCCTGAAAGTCAGGCTGACCCCAAGCTTGACCTTAGCTTGACCTTGTTGACTTTTACCTGGTTCCTTGCCTCTCTCTGGCTCTCTTTGGAAACATTTGACCTTTTCACCCAGAGACTGGCCATTCTAAAGCCAGTGTCAGTAAGGTTTGAACTGACCAGCTAGTCCACAACTCTGAACTGTTCTCATTGCAGAAAAGACCTGATAACAGTTAACCCAGAAATTTCCCATGTGTCTTTTGTATTCTACAATTCCACATCTGGTGCAAATATTGCACTAGTCAGTTGGGAAGAAAAGAGACTGATATTTCTTATAAACCTCAGATCTTCTTTTGAGACAGACTAATTGCTTTGTCCATAACATCTAATAATCCACAGCAGTACATTTTGACTTTACACTAATTCAAGGTCCCTCACTATCACCGAGATCACAACCTATAGAGTTCATACCTTTCTTCTTCAGGAAGGCTCTTCTGGTTGCAAGAGGACTTTGGCGGACCCGTGGATTCTGTAAAAATTTCACTGCTGTCACAATCTGAGGAGGATTGGAGGAAAAGAAGAGAGAAAAGATCCAAGTTAGGTATGGTCAAATCCCTATTTTACATTAGGCACTGTGCACTGCAAGGTAAGACAACACACCCATCACACGGAGATGCTCTGGAGACAACACTGACTTTCAGAAATGGTTCAACAAGTATCAGAGCTTGTGGTTTAACAACAGAGCACAATTATGGTGTTTCATGCTAGAAGTTTCTTGTTTAATTACTTTGGGAGCAGCTCTACCTGTACAAAAAATGCCTTTAAGATTATTAGGTGTTTCTGTTAATTATATTGTGATCTTCTTACTTAAGTTGGCTCCTACAGTTAAAGCCAACCTTGAGTCAATGCATGTGATCTGTAACAGTAGGCTTTTTGTAGGAATGCTTCCTTTCTATCTGACTTAAAGCTCCCCCCAGTTTCTAAGAGATTAAGGCCTTTTCTGCCATCATTCTAATTTATTGAAAGCAATAAATAAACCTCATGACTAGAGAAGAAGCGACTTCACATGTTTTGGATCACATAACAACAATCAAAAAAGTCACTTTGAACGACACAAATGGGTAGGCAAGTAGTTAAATTTATATTCCACACCAGCAAAAGCCGCAGAAGACTTTTGTCTACAAACTGACTTCTACATCCTTCTTTAAGGTGACAGAGCAACAACAACAACAGCACTAGATTTTTACATTTCCATTTAGTGCCAGTGAAAGGTATTTGATTTTTTTTCTTCATATGGTAGTTCCATTTTCCACATACTTCCCTATATTGTTATACACATTATTACATGTTCCTGCACCAGTGATTCCCTCTACTTTTATACAAAAACATCTGTTCCGATTGTGGCATAGTGAGGAATAATGTGCTAACAGCACATCCATGTGAACTAGTGGAAGAGATTACTTCTCTCCTCTAGAGCTAAAATTAAACATCCTAATATGCTAGATCCATGTTATTCAGGTCTTTAAGAGCTTATCTTAAAATACAGTTTCTGGAATTCAGTTCCAAAGAGGTTCCCAAAACTTTGACAGCAGAAAAAGAAGGGAAAATACAGCATCACTCCTGAAATCACTAAGTTTCACTTTGTGTTTGAATCAAACGCTTCGAATATGCATTTCTGGTCAGAGAGCAAAGTTCTGATGGGTTTAATGGCACTTTCAATGTACTCCTCAGTGCATTCCATCAATGTTTTTTTCTTTTAAATTGCATCTCTTATTTCTTTAAATACATTAATCAGGCTAGTGTAGGCAAAACGGATCCATTGGACAATGCAATAAACATGAATTATCATCTATCCAACATGCATAATGGCTTAAAAATACATAATAGCAGGTGTAGTTTAAATGATTAGTTATTACACCTGTGGTGGGTCTGATTCAATTGGGGAAAATCATCTTTAATAGGTTAAAAGGTTTAGATCACCAGGCTTCCCTTAAAGTGGCTGTAGAGAGGGTATGATGGAGTACGCTGTCATTACTAATTCATTTAAGAAAAACATGGGGGATACAGCAAAGAACAGCATAAACGAGCGAATCCAATTTAAACATCAGGTAAAGCAGAAAACACCTTTTAAAAAAGCATGATAAATGAATTTGGAAGAGAGATGAAATTGACATATTTATTTTAACGGGAATTTGACAAAGTCCCAGCACACTCCGAAGTTGGGAGGATAAAATGAATGGGGTATTTTTAATTCTTTTCATTTTCTTGTTTTCCTGCATTTTTTCCTTAAGTTCCATTCAGTAATTTTGAACCACAGAACAGTAGAGCAAAACACCCCCCATAAAGTACACTTTGGCTTCATTTATGTGCACTTGATCTGTCTCCAGCTGAAATGCAGGTGACAGGCAAATCGCAGATTTAAACTGTGCTGATACTGCTGTGCCAGATGCAGAAATATAAAGCGCCCAAACTAATAACCTTAAGATAATATGCTGAATAAGAAAGATGCCCAAATGAACACACCGACAGACACGTGAACATATCAAAGCCACTCTCCTTCTAACAATAATTACTTGTTTGTGTCTTCAGATACTCCTTAACACTCCCTCCCACATTTAGTGAGATAGACATGAACGGCCTGCAGACTTGCAGTTCTGCAAGCTCTTATATTTAATTATCAAGTTTTAAGTATTACAAAACCTGTGAGAAATAAGCGGTATTTTTCATTGTGCTATTTCAATCACGACCACGTGAACATTTCATTGATTCTAACCCTTTATTAAAGCTTATTTTTGCCTTATAAAAATGTAAACATTTCAGTAGTAAATTTCAGTCCAAAATAAACTTCTGTTTTATCTCTCCCCTGCATTACTTCCTCCATTATTCACAGCCTTTTTAATCTTAAAACAAAATGAAATTACAAGCAACAACAAACTCCATAAAAAGAATCCTGGGCATGTATTCCTCCCTCCGGTAATCCCACGTTCCTCAGACTGTGTTTGCATTTACCTCTGAACATTCGTTCCTATAGGCTGAGCTGAAATGTCTTCATTTTTATAATTAATCTTGTATACATGAGCAACTTACGAAGCAATTTTGGCCATGTCAAAATGCCAATATTTTCAACAAACATACACAAGAATTTCCCTACCTTCTATGGATCATTTTCTTTGCACAAACAAGAGCAACTGCTCTCCATAATTTAAACAACAGAAAAAGGAGGAGGAAGATGAGAAGACTTTGCAGTCCTGTGTACAGCCAAAAAAATCATGTGGCAAATAGCACTCTGACTCAGCTGCTAACATTGTTCCATACTATTTCTGTAGCATTTGTAACACTTCTCCAAATTTTTATGGTATTAGGACACTGCCAAATAATGAGCATTGTATCACTGCGTTGATTCTTAGATGGCCAGCATGCACTGTCGAGCACGCTGCCTTTATCTAATGGATCAGATACATATTTGTATTAAAGAAAGAGAGTGTCTTTGGGTTTTAAAAGCCAGACAATTGTATAAACTCGCTTTCCCACCACCACCCCTTCTGCAGTGACAGGATCCACAAAGACATCTTCCTGACTGGGTGGAGATGGGTGGAATCCTGCAGCAGGTCTTGTCCGACAGTTTGATTTTCCAATTAAAAGATCAATGTCACTATTCATAGATTATATTTGCAACTGGACAAATGACATAAATTCAGGTCAAATATTCTGCTTCCATGTCAAAGATATAAAATGACGACAGGAACTTTATTGCAGATGCTATGGGAGAGCAGAGGGCTGGCAAAATTCTGGGCCAAAGCACAGCACTTGGACATTAACTTACCAGCCATAGGTCCTTCCTTCCTAATTTCCCTCCCTTTTGTGTTAGTGGGGAAGATAAAGACAGCCTTATTTCTTATTGTGCTTAAAGCTGCAGGGTTTCCGATAAAGTAATCTAAGCTACTTTATCAGTTGCTTTCATTAAAAAAAATAAACTATGAAATTTAAAATACTGTGGCAAATGCCTATTTTCTACTCACTCAAATGTAAAAAAAAAAAAATAACAGAAATATAAAAGATCTTTGCCAATAAAAGTTACATAGGATTTGGTAAGAGAGTTCCACATGGAAAACAGACTCAAAAGCCACCGGGAGCTCTAACAGATTTCCTAGTACTGGGAACCCTCTGTAGGTTATTACTAAACAGCATTCATTGATAGACTGAGACTTTGAGATGACCTGTGATGTAAAGGTTGGGTCTGAATTATACGTTGCAAGGGATGGCATTTTGTCTTTCTGAGTGGATCTGTATCTGTTTAAAAGCAACACTTCTTTTCATTAAGCAGAGGCGGCCCAGGCCATGAACTATGCACAGACAGTTTACATTACATGTGCGGAAGCAATCAACACTGGCAATATACATGACGTATGTAAAAGAAGTTGGAATTAATTTTTTTCCCAGTGTATTAAAAAATAATAATATGGCAGTATCAACAAACACTCAACCTATTTCAGCCAGAGCAGAAGGCCACAGCTATAGGGCAAAAGGAACTGATCAATATATTAGCCTACAGCAACACCCCCTCAGCGTAAGGCTGTATGTTTGCAAGGCTCGGAAGATTAAATTGTCTGTGAAAGGTTTCTGCACTCCTACTCTAAAGGAGATACCCAGAATCCTGTTAACAAGCATCAGGCTGAAGCCAACTTACGTTTTAACAAGGGCTGACTTAAAAGCCTGGCACAACATCGAACAAGAAAACCCCTTACAACAGAAATGTTGCGTTTTAGTAAGAAATCAGCGCCCTGCCAGGACTAACTTGACAAATATGGTTACCGGTGGCACACGGAAATAGTTGCAAAGCAGCTGTTAATCAGGGAAACACATCATAGAACGCTGATGCCAGCACTCGGGAAAAAATGCAAGGGGCTAATTATGAAGCGATATATCTCAGTAAGGAGACACCGCTGCCGCTGGGCCGCGGCTCCGCCTGCAGGCCGAGCCCCGGCCCGGGCACCGCGCTCGGCGCTGGCGGAACGCTTCAAACCTCCCGCGATTTCACTGCGATTTAAATGAAAACACACACGCAACACCCAGGAAATATTCCGTCTGAGAGGTGATTTAGAAACCTAGGAAGTTGGGCAGATCTCAAAGTTGGATGGAGAAAAGTTTAAGAATGCTGTAACGGCAATGGCAAAGCCCTCATGTGAGAGAGTGAGGGGGAAAAAATACAGTTGAAAGCAAGATTCATGGGAACAAAGGGGAGGAAGAAACACTTTGAGATCATCTGAGATGAAAAACCTGGAACTAAGAGAATACAAAATAGCAGCCAAAAAAAAAGAAAAAAAACCCAAAAGACCAACCAAACAAACGCATAAAAAAACCACACAAAAAACCCCCAAACACCAAAAAAAGCCACAAAAAACACACTAAAAAACAACCAAACAACAAAAAAGTAAAGAAAAAAAAAAAAGGAAAAAATCATATAAGACCTTACAAGAACATACAAAAAAGGGAAAATCCTAGGTGCTTGGAACTTAGACTATGAGTAATTCAGAGGCACCCACATGAAGGGTGAGGAAACTGGCCTCACGGGTCCTACTCAGACAGGAGAACACCAGGTTCAGGGGGGACCTTCCTGCTCTCTACAACTCTCAGTCAGGCTGTTGTATCCAGGTGGGATTTGGGCTCTTCTCCCAGAAAACAAGCGACAAGAGGATACAGTGTTAACCTGCAGCGGGGGAGGTTCACGTCGGACACCGGGAAGAATTTGTTCACAGGGTGATTCGCACATTGGAGGGGGCTGCCCAGGGAGGCGGTGGAGTCAGCGAAGTGGCTGAAGGCGGTCAGGGAAAGGCTCCCCCGGGAGCGGGGCAGGCAGTGCTGCGGTGTGGCTGGCAGGGCAGTGTTTGGCTCCCACTTTGGGCTCCAAGGCTCCCTTGGAGGTCTCTCGCAGCCCACCCGGGCAGGGCGAGGCCCCCCGGCCCCGGGGCTCCCTCACGGCGGACCCCGCGCGCCCCCTGGCGGCGCAGCCGCCGCCCCGCTCCCGCCGTCAGAACCCCAAATTAAGTGTTTTCACTCAGTGGAAATGAAATGTTTTGCAAGATGAAACAGAAAGAAAATTGAGGTTTTAGGTAATTACTAGTTGGCATTTACATATCACAGGCTGGTTCAACACCTATTCATTTTCCTCTTTTATTTTCAATTTTTTAAAATTGCTCATTAAAACGAACACATGACAGGGACGGGGGGAAAAAAATTGCTCTTCCTCTTTTTCCTGAGGACTACAAAATCCAGATCTACTTTAAATACATTTATCTATAATTATCACATACAAAAAAGCCTTACTTAATTTACATGAATAGGGTGACCAAAAAAAAAAAAAATTAAAAAAAATAAATTATAAAAGGCAGAATAAAACCCCATGTGAGCTGTCAGTGTGTTGTGCCTGCGGAGTGCTGGGGCCAGGCTGGAGCCAGCAGCGATGGAGCAGCTGAGATCCCCGGTGTTCTGCCACCGTGCTCCATCCATGGCAGGCTGAGCTCAGCTGGCACTGAGCTCTCTGCGCTGCCTTCCTCCCCTTCAGCACACCTTCCTCTCACCTCTGCTGTTCCCACTACAAAGCAGGGACTCCACACAGTCCCTGCTTTCAACTTCTTTGTTCCAGGAGCTACTCCACACTTCCTCCAGCTGCTCCTGCAGGCGTGACCTTTCCACCTCCTTCATTCACACAGAATAAGCCTTTCCTCACATAACCTCACCTCTTCCAGGGATCCTGCTCTGCAGCTCCAATCGCACTCACAGCCTCTCAGATCCGTGTATTCTCCACTCACATTCCCTTTGTTCAATTAAACACTTCTACCCCATGCAAAGCCCTTAATTTTCCTGCACGCTTCGGCTTTATTTTAAATTTTAACCTTGTGAAAGTCTCGTTTAACCCCGCAATGCATTTTAGGGTACAGTTTGTATGAAAAATGCTATATAAAATAAAGTTTTATTGTATCATATGTTAAGGACATAAAACATCCCAGATAGAAGTGTACAGGAGCTGACATGATAGACTAATATATTTTAAGGTCTATTGTGTAAATATGTATTTAGGGAATTCTAAAGCATGGTATTATTGACCCAAGTCTCTCTTAAAACACATTGATATATGGAGCAAAAACCCTTATGAAAAGTAGCAACTTCATCTGTGTAGTAGTCACCTTTCAAAGTGAAATATCTGTCATCTTCAGTTTTTTATAATTCGATCGAGAACACAGTGGACATCTTGACAAAATTCCTGTCTTTTTAAGAGGAATAATATTCAAGTGAAACTTACAAGCAGATATATCTAAAAAGAACCAGCAACTTTAACATGTACATTAAAAGAAACGTACAACTCTTTTTATTTGCAGAGAAAATGTGCCAGATATGTATTTTTTTAATTTCAGAAATACACCTCCAAATGAGACTTCATAACATCAGGCTTAACACAATAAAAACTCTTACAGGGAATTGATAAATGCTGGAAAAACATAAATATGAGCAGAAGAGCAAACTAAATGTATTAAACTGATAATGCAGCCATAACAAATTTAACCAGTGAGCAGCATGAATCTTTTTTCTGTAGTTCCAACATTTTAAGTTTTTATTGAAGAGAAATCATCTCACTTTCGGAGGGAAAATAAACTTCCAAAATCCCCTTTTTGTACTTGTGCCTAGGCTGAAGCTGCGAGCTCCCCGTAATCCCCAGAAGCACCAAAGAAGGAATTGCAGCGAGATGAGCAGGGTGGGGGTGCGGGGGGATATCGCCTGCAATCCAACTGGCAGCAAAATGATTCCAAAATTCTGTTTACAGAGAAGGGCGAGATCGGCAGCGCTGAGCGCCGGGGTCCCCGGGGATAAGGCTGGGACTAAAACTGCAGAGCTGAGTCTGAGCCCTCAGGAGCTGCTCTCTGCCCTCCTGGCACAGCCACCACAAGGCCACCAAAGCCATTCCACCGGACCTCGGAGAGGTCAGAGCTGAGGAAAGAGAAGCAGCTTTTTAAAGCTTCCCCCGACGGTAACCAATTTCCACAACTTCTCCGCTCTTACGGGAGGGAGCTTAGGGATGGCTGGGGCTGTGCTGTGGAATTCATGCTGTTTGAGCTCAGTCACCCCAAAGGAATGTGTCCTAGTGTCCGAGGTGCTCACTACGGCAGAACTAGGACCAGTCCCTGGCTCCACAACTGAAAAAAAAAAGCGTGACCCACGTTCCAGGGAACAGACAGCACCTCCAACTCTCACCTTCCTCACTCCTCTCTCTGTCCCTGCTGCCATTCAGAGCTCAAATACAGCAGCTTTTCTTCCTTTCAAAAGAAATCCTTTTTACCCTGGTTCCCTTCACAATGAATGTGAAAACCAATGAAGCTGTAATTTATTACGTTTTCATTCGTTTAACTGCAGGGCAGACAAGGACTGCAGGATGTTCATTCACATGTTAGGGAGCTGGAGAATGATGTGAGGAGAGAAGTCTGTGTCACACCTAACAATTGTGCATGAGTACTTAAAATCACTGCTGAATGGGAGACTCCAGAAGCCTGAATCAGGCAGAGAAGCACCAGAACAGGAGCAGTGTCCACTCTTACTCAGATCCTTCTAATTCCACAGTAAAGGGACTGGACAAACCCAGTAATACAAAGGCTTAGATTTAGTCCAAGGGGTTTGAAAGTAGAACCCATCTGCAGAAGAAGCTATAAGGAAGTTTTAGTTTTAGACTAAAAAGACTCAAATGACAAGAAAAAACCAGCACATTCCTGTTCCTTGAACATCCTATTTCAAAAACCCTATTTCACAGAATTTTTAAATTGTAGGAAATGTAGATTAGAGAATGAATGTTTTCCTTTCAAAATAAAGCCACAAATAATCAGGGCTGAAGTCAGGGGGCTGTGATGACCTTAGGACAAGGAAGATCCGAATGACAGAATAAATATAGGAGATACTGGAGGAAACTATCTGGATCACCAAAAGGTTTCATGTTGAAAACATTAAAGAAGCTGGAAATTGTGACAGGTGCACAATAAATCATGCAAACCACAGCAGTTGGGAAGAAACAGCAAAAAGAGAAGGACTTAAAACACTGGAAGATGTTTTTGTAAATTTATTTTTTTACTTAGAGCTCTTTGGGACAAGAATGGTCTTTTTCCTCTGCATTTCATTTGCACAGTGCCTGGTGCTGGTCTGCTGGCCTCCTCGACATTTATTACAACACAAATAATAATAAAGACTGAGCAGACCATGCACTTTGTTCCTGCTGTTAATTGCCCCATTAAGGGAAAAACGAAGTAAGGGGCAAGAAGCCTGATTGGCCAGAGCTGCCCCGTCTGTGGGGACTGCAAGTGGAATAATTTTATAGATTCAAAAGCAGCTGCGTCCCTTGTCTTTGTCCAGTTCTCAGCAGAATGGAGCTCACATCACACAATTCCTCCTGCAAATCTAGCAACTTGCATGACCAGGCTCAAAAGCAACTGAGCCTCCTTGTCGATTCCTAGGTTGCTTCCTCTACAACAGGGGTGAAACACAGTAAAAAATGGCAAACATGAGTAACATTTCCATGGTAGCTGTCCAGACCATAAATATTCTGCAAACAAT
Source organism: Certhia americana (assembly GCA_018697195.1). Lineage (NCBI taxonomy): Eukaryota > Metazoa > Chordata > Aves > Passeriformes > Certhiidae > Certhia > Certhia americana. The sequence goes on from CM031875.1 coordinate 363,404, forward strand.
GGGCCCACTTCATTTTCCCCTGGGGTCAATCTAGCATTGTTCATGGATCTTACATTCACTGCTTAAAGAAACAAAGCGTCTAAGTGTCAGGACAAATCCAGGATGCTGCTCAACCTGTACAGCATTGTGTGTACCAAAAAATTCTGTGTACCAAAAAATACTGGTCACCTACTCTTCTTTCTCAAAAAACCTGAGTAAGATCCTACCATTCTAAACTGAGTTAAAACATCCAAAAGAATTAGTTCTACAGAGAATTAGACTGATGCCTGTGGGCTTGTCCCAAATTCCCACACAGAAATTTGGGTCCAAAGCAGGAGGGCCTGAAAAATCAGAGACCATTCAAAACCACACTTCTACTGGGTTTTATTTTTCTTAAACCTTGGCACAGCCAGAACATGTCAGGGACTATTATAATTATGCTCTTTATGTGCTGAAAAATTAATAAACAATTACTCACTTCAGGAAAAAAAAAGAAAGCAGCCATTTCCTTGACAAATGCTGCAGAAAGCATCAACAATCTCTCTGAAATCTGGGTCCACAACAGGGAATTAACACCAAGGGAAGAACAGCCACTGCTGCTACAGACTGGAAACCCAAGGCCATAATGCAGTTTTGCTCAGGAGTCTGCACCTGATCCAGAGGAGCTACAAAGCATTTTTATATCTCTGTTATAGAAAAAAAGTACATTCAGTCTTTAATGCTGCTTTGGCTCAAGTACAGGCCTGTCAATCGATTTCTATCAAGCCACAAAGTCCAAAATTTGGTGTTTGAAATGCACTAGTTTCAATCCCTGCAGAGCCAAAAAGGGCTTCTACACTGCCTTCGTGGCTGGAAAGCCTCTGCTGTGGCAGGAAGCCAAGCTCACCTTCCCAGGAAACCATGAGAAACAAAAAATACAGACTTCCTTGAACAAATGAATGAGACAGCAAACATCTGGGACCTTGATAAATTCTCACAGAAATTTATTTGCAGCCTAAATTTTGACTGAAGTCTGCCATTCAGTAAGTTCTTCCCTAAAATACTGACAAGTACCATATTAACTTCCTTGAGAATCCATAAGGAACTCTGGCGCACTGGCACTGAAAGGCTTCCAATATTCTCTAAAAAATTGAATAAGCTAAATAAATCCCGCATATCCCTTTTTAAGCAGACCCACACTACACCGTCTTCACCCCACCTTAAATCAATGGTAACCCAATTCAAATGCCTTAGAGCTCTGTCTGAGAACTAGTGGAGAGATCAACGCTTTTTATCTTAAGGATTATGGATCACTCCCTGGGTGACTAACACACCCAGCAGCCCATTAGAACCACCACAAAGGGCAGCTGCTCCTCCTCCCACCCCTCTGACTTGAGAAAGCAGCATATAAAACTTCACCCCTTCACGCTGCAGTTCTTTGCCTGCCTTGTTTCATACTCTAAACACACCAAGATTTATTAACCTTTACAGTAAAAACAAATAAAATGATGATGAAGTAAAAACACAGTGATGTAAGGGCTGCAGCTAGCACCGTTTATCTGTGGAAATCCAATTAGTGCTCAAGTGGCAGAGATACCTGGAAAAGTGCTCACAATCGAATCAAAAAAAGATACAAAAACATTAACCTGATGGCTAAAAACTCCACATTTAAACATTTAAAGTAATAAGGCTGCTTTTATTGAGTATTTTCTATATTTCATTAGGTCCCAAATTGATGAGGAACCCCAGAGATGCATTTCCTGGGCTTTTGGATCCCTAGACCAAATGCTTGACTTTGCTGTTGGTGTTGTAAAACACGAGGAGTGTTTCTTGCTAGAACAGCAAACTTCTTTCTGCAGTAGAAACTGCAGCAACAACTGCACATCCAGGAAATGCTGGAAAGCCTGTGAGGAGATTCTTTGATCTGAGACATTCATTCTGTACTCACCATGATGTGAGTTGATACAGAAACGTTGTTGTTGCTGTTGTTGTTTGAATTATTCCTCACGTCAGAATATCTGGATTTACCTGTACAGTTGTTGCTTTACCAGAAAGTCATCTCTCAAAGCCACTGCCCATGTCCCTTGGCTGGGAAAAGGGGCCACACTGGTGAGAGGGCTGCTGGAAAGAGAAATACCCTCTGCACACCTTGGTGGGCTCCAAAAGGAGGTGGGAATGCAATAAATTGATCAGGCAAGCCCCCAGCAGCAGGGCCCTCAGATTAGGTCTGATTACAAGATTTACAGAAAAAATCACACAGCACAACGTCCCTGCTGTGCCCTCTGAATACTGGGACTGCTGCTTTCTGCCAGCATTAAATTCACTTAAATTTATTAAAAGAGGAATCAGGAGAGAGTCACTGTCAATGAACAGAAGAGCAAACTTCTGAATAACAAGCTCTCTAAAAGCACAGAACAGGAGACAATAATATTTCACAATTTTGGGAACATCTAATAGAACCTTCCCCACAGGTTTGCTTATGGCAGAACATTGCACTTGACCCCAGAACCCATTTCTGTGCACTGCTCTCAGGCTGTGCAGAGGAGCTGAATATACACATCCAGAACAGACTGCATTAAATGCAAAACAAAATGCACTAAAATTCCATTCCAAGGTGAATTAACTGAGTTAAAAGAAGCAAACTTCGTTGAATTATACAGAAAATTAGGGTTTCTTTTGTATTTTTCCGTTTATTTTTAAAAGTCCGAAGTCTTTATCACCTTTGCAGGAATATTTCATGACAGATCACTGTCAGAAGTTTTTCTTAATGCTAAACCTTAACTTTCTTTCTTTGTAATAGCAATCCATTGCTCAGAAATAAACTTAAGACTCAAGAATATCATATGAACAAACTTGGGCTGTACTGGGTACCAGAAAAATAGTTATTTCCTGACTTTACTGTTTCCCTGGGCTGCCACTCCAACTCAAATGTCCTGAACAGACTGGCCACATTTGTGGTATTCCCTTTCTGCAGAGAATATTCATGAATTAGCTTTCACATGCCACAGAGTGCAACCTGTCTTTATGGAGAAATCTCTACATCTCTTTAACTTTTGGTTGAAGTTGTATGCTTGGTATGCAGCAAATTACAAAGAGGGAAATGATACTCAGAATTTGAACGCTGAAATATAAAATGTTTAGCATAAAAAATTGAAGAAAAAAATCCTGTACCAAACAGCTCCAACACAGCAACATTTGGATTCTCCTCCTCTCCATCCCCTGTAACCAACAGGGATGAGAATGGGGTGAAAATCAGTGGTGAGAGACCTGCTCTTGTGTGGAGTATAAAGAGTCCTGGTTTATTATTCTGCATTTGCATGTGGCAGCAAATGTGTAAATGTTTTAATAATACAAAAATCCCAATAGAGTGGAGGAGGAGGATATGAAAGAAAGAAATACAAGGACATTTACTTTCTTGAGAGTGAGATAGAAAGGAAAAGAGAGAAGGAAGATGACATGATAAGGGACAAAGCAAGCTTTTCTGGGGTATATCTGGAAAAAGCTAAAAGAGAAATCATTAGGAAGCCCATAGTGCATCTACAGTGATACAGTGCGGATCAATTCATTTAACACTGCCCTGTACATTTACAGAAAAGTACTTTTGATATAATAAAGGCTCATAAACACACAGAAATTGGGTTAGACCTGTTTCAAATTCCTGCCAAACAATGGTTCAGAAAAATGAAGCTCTATTTTAATTAGCTCGACTCAAGAGTGATTTGATAACAGCAGATGCTGTCTGGATGCTTTCAGCTTGATGGGCTCCACATACATGAACTTAAGAGTGGCTTTGATGCAATTAGGTCTCTCTCTCTCCTTTAACATGTGTTAAGCTGAACCAATGGCTTGTGTCTATTTAACATCTTGAACTAGAGGGATATTGACACTCCTCGTCATTCTGCCCCAAAAGAGAGGACCTAAAGTGAAGAGAAGCAGCTTATTTAGGGCTTACCCACAGTTCCAGCAACTTGAGGACAGAGAGGGACAGCTCACAATGTAATATTAAGATCTTAACATTAGCTCTGTTTCTACCACAAACCACATTTCCTGGCATGTCATATTTACAAGCTTGGTTACTCCCAGTCCAAAAACCTGCCCTGTCAATTGCTGCTTCAACTCATGTCATTTTCAGTAAAAACAAGAGGGATTCAATAAGGATTTCATGGATCCCCTTCAGTCCAGTATTCCCAGAAGATACTCCACAGACACACTGCACCATTAGAGTGGCTCCCATGCAGTCATGGTACTGCTCTCCCACCTACTGTCCACCTTTTAAAGACAACTTCTATTCCTGGAAATACTTGTGCATCGACATCTTAGAGGCCCCTTTGCCTCTCTGAAGGGATGTACCTGCCTCACTCTGCAGCCAGAAAAGCACAGGCTTCTGCTAAAGGACACATGCAACATAGGAGCTGCTTTAATGCATCAGGGACAAGGCTAATAGGAGGTCTTGATTTGTTAATTATCTGTCAGTTTGTCACAGCTGGGCTGCAAGGAGTGGGTGAGGGGGAATCTTTCTGCTTGGTTCTTTCTCTAAATGCTGAATTAGGCTGTCAAAACCTTCATCCCACCACAAGACGCTGTGAAAAGAAGAGCCAGACTATCCTTTTCTTCCTCCTTTTCCCAGCAGGATATGCTGCTTCAGATGTCCTACCCTCCCACCACGACTGCAGAAATGTATGCTGCATATAGAAAATGACCTTCACACCATCACACCATGCCTCGTTTAGTCAAGGGACATTAGCAGACCTGAGCAGGATAAATCAGAGAGGAAATCCCAGTGCCAGGGGAGCACACAGGAGGCATTTATTTCGTAAGGAGCCCTAAAATTGCTACCTGCTTGAATCAGCAATTTCCAGGCAGGGTTTTGGAAGGCAGGCGGCCTGGCCCCTGTGAGAGCAGACAGATAGATATACATGGAGTTACAGAGATAAAAAGGTGGAGGAGTAGTGTCAAGATTCCCTTTCTTCTTACATCTCTGCCCCACGTAATCCTCTAAGTAGGGGGAAAAGTTCAGGCTGTGAAATGGGATAATGTATGGAATACCCCCATGGAGACAAAGCTAGGGAAGCAGAAAGCAGGCTGTGATACAGCAGTAGAATTTACCATAAATGCTTATACCTCCTAAATCCAGCTAAACATGGCTGTTAAGCCACGAGAACCCAGGGAGATCCCCACCCACTCCTCTGCTTTCCCTGCAGGCCACGTCCAGAGCATCCCATCACTCAAGTCCTTTCCTCAGCAGGATTATGAAAAATCCCCCGCAGGAACTTCCCACATCCAAGAGACACACCCCTTCCTACCACCAGCGACGCTGCACCCTTCCAGGTGTGGGAGGCTTGAGGTTTATTCCCTGTACACAGGGGCACTGCCTGCTCCAGCTGGGAACACACAGGGCACTCAGTTCTGCCTTTGTACAGGTGATCACCAGAAATGGACAAAATGACCATGAACATTCCTCATTTCAACATTTCAACAGTTCAATAAAGGTGTCTTAAGTTAACATTTGTGTATTTTTACACTTAGGACAGCCAAGGAGCACATACATATGGTCAGCATACAAGTCAAATTCTCAGAACAGTTTTCTTCTGTGCACCATCTTCTCCTATAGTTGGAAAAACGGGTGCTTTTCATCTTTTCATCTAAAATCCTTAGAACTAACATTTCGTTTTCTAGTGCAATCCACCTGTCACTATACAGCACACCAGCAGAAAGGACAGAAGAAGATCTACAGCTTCCCTGACTGATTATTTAGTCCTGAGCACTAAAGCTAATGGTACATTTTGCACAGACAGTCCTATGGGGTCTACTGAGAAATCCACTGGGGACAAAATAACTGTCTCTGTTTCATCAGGTGAAGTTAATAGATCCATTTTGGGCAGTATTTCCAGAACTTAACCCCAGAAAATAAAATTTGCTAAAGCACTGCTTCTCAAGATTTATGCAAGCTTGACTCCCTTTTTCACTCATTTATTGTGGTGGCTCATCCCACATTCCTCAGCTGAGATGGCATCAAGTTCCTTCAGGAAGAGTTACTGAAGTAAATGCTACCTCTTCAAACTAGGAGGAACAGAGCCCCAAACAGCAATTACAAGCAGAAAGCTATTTACTGCTGAGTGACTTTGTGACTTCCTTTGAAGCCTTTGCATCCCTTTGGAGTTCTAACCTTAGTTTGAGAAATTCTGCTTTAAGGAACTATAAACAGACCTAGGACTGGTGATGACAATGTGATGACACAGCATTGCTCCCCACCCTACACCTACATAAGAGCTCAGGAGCAATTTCCCAGCAGGTCCTGGTGGCACCAGCCCCTCTGCCCCACAGTGATACAGGCTCCTGGGTGCTGGGATGATGCTGGAGATAACAACCCAGCAGCATTGATAATACAACCAATGCAGCAGTCAGCATTAATTATCCCAAACTACTACAGGGCAAGGCCTGTGTCTCCTAAAACATCTGTCTCTCAATCTCCTGGTCTTTAATAAAATCACCCTCCCAGCCATAGGGTGTAACTAGAATTGTACATACACATGTGCATGCAAAAACATAAATGCATAACGAGAGATTAAGGTCCTCATTAAAAAATGGAATAAATAAGAATTCACTAAGGAATTCTGCCCGGGTCTGATTTCCAGATCTGGTTTTGCTGCATTCTTGCCCACAGCCTGAAGAGCTCTGGGTGCCTCCCTATCCCTCTCCAGCTGCACCATCCTCTTCAAATTCAGACTTCTTGCACCTATAATTACTAGGTGCTCTGTGCCAGGCTCCTTTAATTAACCAACCCAACTCTTCTCCCTTTGGGATCAGACTAAGCTCTTTTTTATTAGATCCATCATTAGCTCCATCAGAATCTAGGCCTAAACAGGATACCTTGTACCACTCCACCAGTGGGGCTGTAGGGTGCAAATGACCTCCAAGGCCCCTGCCTGCAGGAGGGGCAAGGAAAGCAAGGCTGTGAACCCAGGAGAAGGGGCATGAGGGCTGGATACAACACCTTCCAAATTTAAGTACATCAGCAAAATCGACACAGCTCAAAAATCTTCAGGAAAATCCATCCCAAGGGGTTGGGGGTGTGAGGGGACCTTGGTGTTCCTGTGAGGTGCTTCTGAAGTGCTGAAGGTGGTTCAATCCGAAGAGCAGAGGAGCAAGAACAGAATAAATCCCTTTATTTGTCATTACACTGGAGCCAACCTTCAGATGCTCAGGGCTTCAAGGAAGAGCCAAGCATTCCTGGAGTGCACTGCTTCCCCAAGCCTCACTCTCTCCAACTGACAGCTTTCATCCTCTGAAGCTGTTTCACCAAATTTCTGGACAAACTGCAGTTCACACAGAAAAACCCCAAAATGTCAAAGTGCACCCTGAGATGTCCTGTACAGACGTGCTCATGCAGGTGGCAGGGAGAGAAGAGGAGGTGGAAAGCAGAAGAGCTGGCAATGCCCTGGGATTTCTTGGGACAGGTGGTCACTGTAGCTGCACAGCCTGAGCTCCCCAGAGAGTTTTCTCAAGGAGAAGCCAGCCATCGATCTCGGGACACACAACTTCCAGGACCGTTCCTTATCTCAGAACAGCTTCTGCCACGAATTCCTGAATGCGCTTTAATGTTTAAATTATTAAATGCATTAATGTATTTACATTATTCAAGTCGTATGTGCATTTTTCTAAGATAATTTATGTATAAGAGCTTGAATGTCCATGACTGTTAATGTCTACAACCCTTCCTGTTCATTATTGATTCTGGAAGGAAAAAAAAAAAAGGCAGTGTTTTAATGCCTTATTTTTAATGTATTAAGAGTCTGAATAAGTGCATTCTCTTTTTTCTTTTGTAATTTCATAATTTAAGTAGTGCATTTATTAAACTGACACAGTATGAATTGTGGTGAAGTCTGGCACAGGTCCATGCTGCCAACGCAGCCCAACCGACCATCACGCTACTCTGCAAATCAAGCACAGGCTCAGCTCCTCTTACTCCTTTCTGCTCCCTCCCTGAAATCAGAAGGGACACAGACTATAAAGTCTTTTTAAAACACATTTTCTTTGCTATTTACACAGCTTTTCTCTGTCACCTCCATTTTAAGCTGGTGAATTTTTTTAATGTTATTGATGAACCGTTTGAATGCAAACCTGATTTTTCAATGAGTTGTGACACACATACTACAGCTTAAAAATGCCTACAGTACCTTTTAATCCCTGTAGTTCCCAAGCTCTTAAGAAATCTAAACTGAATATAATTTTGCTGTTTCTACACCACGGTTGTCACATCATAAATCCAAAAATTTGCTCACAGGTTAATATTCACAGGCAAATTACAAAATACAGAAATCAGGTCATCACCACTGCTGAACCACAGTCACTTCCCGAGCAGAATGCAGAGCTATTCAGCAGTAGCTGCCCATCCTGTGTGGCATTTTGGGACATGAATGCTGTAACAGGCAACAGAAACTGCAAAGAGAAAAAGTCAGCTAACACACAACAGAGCCACCTCCGCTCACTCCACCCACACTTAAATGGTGTGTATGGACATGCACTTTATATATAAATTATGTGCGAATGCCTTGGATGTTTATAGCCAAAAATACTACTTCCAAAGTCCAGTTTTTACTGCCACACAAATCCACTGCCAGCTGAGCCTACACAGAGCAACAGTGACACCCGATGGCTTCCAGCTTAACCTTGGGACACAATTCCCTGGGAGGAGAACCCAGGGGTTCCATTCCCTCTGTCGACGTGGTGGCCCCAACTCCAATCACCTATCAGAGCAACTCATCAAGGAGCCGAGCTGCAGAGAGATAAAACCTGCTGTACGTAGGCACTGTATGTAATTAAGAGTGTGCATAAGTTTCACAGTATATTCTGCATAATTACAGCCCTGCCTGGCACCGCTGCCAGTGCGAGCATGAACACACACGCACACACATAATGTATGCACAATATTGTGCATATGGACTTGGGAAAAGACAGGGAACACTGAAAGTTGCTGGCTGTTGTTTTAAGAGCTGACTCTGCCATTTCTAAGGTTAAGTTTGTGTTTTTTTGCTACTCATTACCATTCTTTAACTGTTACAATTTATATCAGCATATAATGTTAAATAATTACAGGGAGCGGAGCTCACTCTAGCGAGGATATAAATGCGCTGTGGGATTCTACAGATTTAAACAAATAACACTCACAGCAGGGGGTGAGCAGATGAATTAGCATTAATATCCTGCCTGGGAGATCCCAGTGCAGTGTTATGGCTTAAATACAGATCTTTTCTGTAACAGTCAATATGACAGCTACTACCAATACAGCCCAGCACATCCACCAGTCAATATACAGCTGCAGCTGAAAGAATGCCCTCGTAATAATCCATACAGCAGCCAGTTAAAATAAATAACTTCCCTTTAACAGTCTATATCACAGCCAACTGCATTAAAACCTTCCCTTTTAAGGTCTATACAATAGTCAGCTAAATGGAAAAACTGGCATCCTTCTTGGCAGGCTCAGGGGGAAGTCAGGCACCGAAGGGGTGAGAGACTGAACTCCTGTTTGCTGTCCTGGGGATGAGGGTGTCCCTCCGTGCCATGGTGGGGAATCCTGCCCTGCTGCTACCACAGCCTGCAGTGAGAGGACAGCTCAAACCTCCAAAGCCACCACTTCGCTGTCTTTCACAAGAAATACATTTACTTTAAAACAATAAAGACCAAAAACCTGTTTGTTTCCTGACAGGAACAAGCAACACAGCTGGCCAGCAGTAGCCAGCACATAGATGTGTGTTCCCTCAGAGTAAAGGCAATGTGCTTTTTCTAGCACTTTTACCACGAGAGAGATGTCCCATCTCAGCCAAAAGCAGAACCCAAAGCTCTCTGTTTTAAATCAGTAGCTGCTTTTTCACTCTCTAACAAGAAGCAACAGGCTGAGGTAGGCTGAGAGTCTGCCTCCCTTGGACTAGAGCACAGCCCTTCATTGTGCAACAGAAATTGCAACAGACCTTAACATAAATCACGACAGACACGGCTACAAAGCACCCAAATCTGAGAACTGAACCACACGAAGACCCACGGCCATGACAAATTCTGTCACAAGGCCACTTTTACGCTTAGGGTCAAATCCTGTTCTCACATGGACAGATTTTATCCTGGTACCCTTCTGCTGGGAGGGAGTGGCTGTAAATTACCTGACCTGCAAAACAAACCTGCAGAACTTCAACAAATTACAACAATACTTCTTCAGGCAAATTAAGAAGTAAAACACAAAGAAAAAGTCATAAAGCACTTAATACTGAGCTTAGAGTTTACAAACTGCTGTACAAGCAGTAATAAATCTCTAGAAAATTAAACATGTAGCTATTTTCGTATTTTCCATACTGCTATGAGATCTTACCAACAGAGAATTTGCCACTGAAACATTACATTTGCTACCTTCCTTTAAACAAAAGGAGATAGATGACAATTTTGTTAGAAATAGAAATGATAAAGCAGGAATTGCATTTATTTTTTAAAACTCCGCAAATTCAAAACATCTGACTGCTTCCTTTTTAAGAAACCTGTCCCTTTGGGTATATATTAAAAAACATAAACATAAACCAGGGGCCTACAATCCCACCAGATGTTTGGCACCTGGAGCCTTTTCAAGTAATTGATTAAGAAAGTAAATTTTTTTCCAGGTAACAGGAAAAAAATGTGTCTAAAATCTTTCACATTTTCAATGCTGTAACTCTACTTCAGATTTGAAGGGAAGGCTGCAGCAACAAACTCATTCCAGCTTATAGCCTCCCAAATTAAAAATAAATACACACCACCCCTACTCCAGAAGTCATGGTTTGAAGCTTTGACCGTATTTTGCAAAATGACAGTTATTAAAAACAACAAACATGCATCACTGTGAGTCATCTGGTTTCCAACTTCTGAGTCAAAAGAGGCTGATTCCACACAAACTGAAACCTGGCTCTCCGAGGACTCGCATGTTTAACGATTTGTATCTCTGCACCACAGCTTCAGAACAGGATGTGGAAGAAAAGAATGAAAAGGAGGGAGAAAGGGGAGGGGAGGGGAAGAGGAAAAACACTTTTTACTGGTCCCAGTGTCACTGCAAATAAAGACCACGTCAAGATTTAAACCATAATAATGGAAAGGCTATAAGGTCCCTGCTATAATGTTTCCTCTGATATTCCTTTTCATAAATGTTGTCTTTATGCTGCCTGCTTGGCAATAACACATGTAACGTTTGTGAACCAGCCCCACTGGGGAAGCCTCACACAACACTCACTGGAAGCCAAGGCAGTTCATTTGCCAGTTGCCCAGCTTTCCTCAGCTCACCCACCATCTTCAGGAGAATGCAACAAACCTGAGACAAGTCATCTAAAGCAACCTCCAAAAAATGTTTAGCTGGAAAGAGATCAGTGTGTGCCAATGCAAGGACATGCAGCTGCCTCCTGCTCCAGTGCAGCACCTCTGCAGGTTCCCAGCTCCTGCACTGCAAGAGCCATCGACAGCTGTGCCAGTGGGGTGGGTGGCACCTGAGCTTCCTCTTGGCACAGACAGGGAAGGACCCACTCCCTGCAGGGAGCTCAGCTCTGCCTTCCCAGAAGGAATGGTCTGCAGCAGCCCGAGGCACCTGCCAGCCTGGCAGCAACACCTCCAGAAGAACTGGGACTGGAATCCCACGGGACACCAGCACTGAATTTCCCAAGGGACCTGACTGTTACACTGGAAACTGAGTCCATCTTTATGGAATTGTGGCAAGCTGAGTCCAAAAAGAGGTTTTCAGATATCCAGCGTTGGGGGGCTGGGGGCAGGCTCATCCCAGCCTTGTCTGTAATTCTCAATCACTGCACAGAAAGTATTTATATCCTGTTGGCAGCATGTGCAACCAATGCGACTCCCTGTGTCAGAGCTGTCAATTATGGGCTTGACTTATGAGGAAAGATTAAATGAGCTAAATATGTAAAGCTTGGCTAAGAGACCAGGATGGGGGTGGGGGGAAGGAGAAATGATGTGATAACTGTCTGCAAACATCTGAAGGGTGCAGATGCTTAAGGAGGAAAGGAAACACTTAGGATGGCACACAAAACAAACAGAAGCAAGCTGGAAGACACAGGAAATTCTCAGTGTATAGCTGGGAATCTCCATTCCAGCAAGATGTCTTGTGCTGTTGGAGTGTATCCCAAGGAATAACATCACTCAGGACATTCAGATGCTTGACAAAACACCAGAACACTGACAGCAGAGGAGAATTCTGCTCTAACCAGAAGATGAAACAAGCAATGTAAAGAAGTGGCACATTTTGTGAGTGCTCTCTCTTGCTTCTCACCAGCAGTAAAATCATTTTACTAAAAAGCCATGCGTATTTTCTTTGTTGTTTTTCTAGACTGACACTTGTCCAAGTGTGTTACAGGGTCACAGCTAGGGAGAGGACATGGTTTGTACAATGTAGCAGAGAGAGGTGCTATGTAAATGTGCACACAAAATAAAAACAAATAAACCCAAAAATTGTTAGGCTGTTTGGAAGGATTTGCAATGTAAGCGACATATGGAGAAATTCAAGAAATACGAAAAGCAGTGAAAATTCCTTCTAAAGTATGATCATCAGGGACTCCAAATCCAAGATTTATACCAACTCTCAACTTCCTAGTTTGGCAAATCTTGGTTCTGAAGGTGCTGGCATCAGAAGAATCTAAAGAATGTATTCCAGTGTGCTGTAGAGAAAGTTCTTTCAGGTTCTTGAACAGTCTGCCTTTTGTGCCCCTGCTACCTCACTTCTAAGATATCTGAGGCACAACAAAGATGTCACAGACATGGCAAATGGTTCCAAAAGGCATGCTCTCTCAGGTAAAAGCAGGAGATGAAGGCCAACATGGAAGGAGGAAGGCAAGAAATGAGGGAAGTTGTCCCACATAGGCATTTATAATCTTACAGGGACCCCAGGCAGTCTCTAGACTCTCTTTGATTGCACTAACAATGACACAGGCAGTGCCCGGGCAAAAGGAGTCCAACCCTCCAGTGGTGTTAGAGGCAGGAGAGGAATTAACAATCTCTAGCAACATTTTTTAGAGTAGGAATTTAATACTGTGGAGTCAAGAGGCACTCCAAAGAACAAGTTCCTGCATAAAGTTATTTCAAGAAGCTAAAAAGGCAGGCAGTCACTCTGGTGAAGTTCTTCAGCTGGTCCCTCCTCTCCTCAAGCACAGAGAACTGTGGGCAATTGCTGCCCTCTACAAGCTGCTCTGCACATAGCACAGCTCCCACATCTGGAGCAGGAATGATGCTTTTATCCCACCCTGATCCCAGAGTGATCCATTATCAGTGCAGGCACCTCTCTGCTGTGCCCCCACACCAGCAAAGGGCTCCCAACCCTCCTGCCAGCTGAGCAAAGCAGGACAACAGCTGGAAAATACTGTTTGTAGGTGCAGCACCTTCAGACCCTGAAAACATCACATGAACATAAAAAATCTGGTTTTTTTCAAGGGGAAAATATCAAGTATTAGTATTTCCTAACTGTGTGCCAGTGTGCTTTTCCAGTGACTCAAAGCACTGTAACTTCTATTTTACCTTCAGTGAGAGACCTGGGATCTCTGGAAGTCAGATCACACCTTACATAAGAGGAGACTCTAACGTAACTCCCTGAACTTTAATTTCCTTGTGTGTTCATAAAGAACAACTTAGAGTATTATAACTATTTTAAAACCATTTAAAAACTCTTCTGACCAGTGGTGTTGGTTTGTCCAAAAATCTTCAGAGCTCTTTTCTGCACAAGTGGACAGAAAAGATTATAAACTACTAACTCATGACCCTGTCAGTGACAGAGAAAGATTGTCCCTGTCCTGGTTGTGCTGCCTCAACCACCACTCTCAGGTGTCATTTCACCTGTCAGCTCTTGGGGACAGCCAGAGCCACCAGCACATTTTGTACAGGCTGATTTGGTCTTAAACCTGCTTTGGCCTGTTACTTCTAGCTCTCACAAATTAATATATAATCCTGTAATACAAGTTATATCCCAAACTATTACAGTCTCCCTTCTTTTAAAATTGAGATTTAAAGGAATTCCAAACTTTTCCACTGACCTCAGATGGGCATACCTCAAATGGTATGACAGTGTTTCTTTAACCACACTCAGTGAGTCAATTTGCATCTGTGTACTTGGCACACATTAATATATTTGTCTAAATCAACAGAGTAAAAGGAATCGACAGATTAAGTGAGTGCACTTTGCATGAACGACAGAAGAAGTCAATGAACACCCAGAAGAAAGAGAGAAAAACAGGCAAAACCCAATAATCTTGAACTTATCAGAAGGTCAAACACAAGAGAGCTCTGCTCAGTGAATCACTGAGCTTCTCTTTGCAGCAAACCAAAGGTTACCATGCGTGGCAGTCACACCCCCTGTTCATGGCCCAATAAACCCAAAATCTGCACAGGAATCACCCTCCACAGCCTGGTGGAATTATTGGCCAGCACTGGGATGCCACAGCAGCACCTGCAGGACCCTCCCAAACCAACTGCAGATCATCACATCCCAGGTTCCTGCCCCAGCTCTGGAGGGAGCTCCTGGAGCTGAGCTCACTCTCTCTCTCTCCAGCTGACAATGGTAAATTCCCCTGACTCATGTTTCCCTGGGGGCTGTAAATTTGTTGCCTACTGACTCTGGTTGTCTGGAAATCCCCTCTGGATAGATTTACTTTTAGAGAATCATTCAGTGTACGCCACCACTAGCAACAAACCCACTGTGGCAGACAGAAAATTTGCACAGTAACCAGGCATGAATCTTGTCTTAAACAGTAAAGGGTGGGAAAATGGAAAACAAAGTGTGATGGGGAGGGTCCCTCCTCACATCATTTCTGGGAATAAAATTCTTAAAGAAGAAACAAACAAACAAAGTCCCCATGATTTTCTACAACTCTAGACTAAGACCTTTGAAATGTAAAAGAAAGGATAAGGACACTACAAGGCATCCCTTGCTAAAGAATGTGTTCCAGAAAACAAAGTATGTGTTTTTCAGTGAAAACACCATTCTTGATTTCATTTCAAAGAGCGATTTCACACACAGAACTTAAAAAAATTCTCATGTACCTCATTTTCTGTAGTGTTTGACAGGGCAGAAAGAACATCTACCCCTTCATAAGAAGAGGGACGTGGATTCTCAATTTGCCCAATGATTTGTTTATAAAAAAGCAAACTCTGAGTACTCTTAACTAACATGAACCCCAACGAGCTCTCTCAAATCTTGTGACACAGATCTGCAGCCTCTCCTCATTCCCACTCATGGTTTTGTTCCAATGGTAAAGACAACAGTATTTGTTAGAATCAGTCTCCACCAACTTCTAATTACAACAATTAGAGCTGAAAGCAAAATCCACAATTGCAAAGCTCCTTTCTCAGAAACCTAAATGAAATCTTCTGTACTCACATTC
This sequence comes from Certhia americana, assembly GCA_018697195.1. NCBI lineage: Eukaryota > Metazoa > Chordata > Aves > Passeriformes > Certhiidae > Certhia > Certhia americana. The sequence goes on from CM031875.1 coordinate 378,748, forward strand.
CACTTGAGAGGAAGCTCAACAGAACAGATAAGGTGTAAAATGAGACAACAAACCAGAAAGGATTTAATAATTCTACTGCCTGTCACTCACCACAGTGTGCCCTGTGATGTTTGCACAAAAAGGGGAGTTAAAAGTGTTCTGGCCATTACCCTGACCCTTAAATATTTGAAAATCAATTTAACAAAGGGTGGGGAAAAGCCAGGAGGGCTCCAGCACATTCCAACAAACTCTACACTAATTGCTATAGAGGCAGCAGTAATTCTTGTTAACTTGTACCTTTTGACAGCCTGTAAAAAAAAAGGAATAAAATGTCCACATTTCAGTGTTAACTGCTCTCATCTGCAGCAAGAAACAGAAAGAAACAGAACATGCTAAAAACAAAAGAAGAAAAATTAAATAATCTGCAAAAGAATCCTGACATGGAATTTTGTAACTTAGTGAGCAACCAAGAGAGTGTTTTACATTTACAACCAGTACCTTCATATTTACAACTAGTACTTCTTCCAGATACCAAGCAGCAGCTAGGAATGAATGTTTTGTGACAGAAAAAAACCCAAATGAACAAGCAGCATGTCGAAAGGCCTCACTGACAACTGTCCTCCCTCAGCCCAGGTTCCTGTTGGAGGCTCTTACAGACACAACCTGCAGAGCTGTAATTTAGACTGCAGCAGATTGGGCAGAAAGGCCAACAGCAAAAACATTCAAGCTCTTGAAAACATTTTAAATGTGTTTAAAGGTGGTTAAAAAGCTACAAGACTCTGGTAGTAAGAAACAGAACAAGCTAAACAGATGATTTAAATACATTCTGGAGAGGTATTAGACCAAGGAAACAGACTCCTGATATAAAGGGGATTTTCTAACAGTTTAACCTCAACGAAAGAGAGTTTGTCCTATGCAGTTCCATCCTCTGCACATCCCAGGGCTTTGCACTGAGTGGCTGTAAAAATACAAACCTATTCCAATTCCACAAGTGTTCAGAGGCTTATCAGAGGTGGCTGCTCGGAGCAGCAGGGGAGGCAGCAGTGCTCCCTGATAAGCCGGACTCAAGGAGAAGCTGATCCCGCCTGACGATGACAAACGTGGCTGTAAACAGCAGCAGAGCGAGATGCTGACACTCTGTGAACACAAGGTTACACTTCCCACTGTGGAGCTACACGGCAGATTTTAATGGGCCACGACAGCCAGCCAGGGAAATGAGTGTCTGCTCTGCTGCAGGAGTTATGGCTGTCCCCACCCTCCCACTCACCCACCACTGTCACTGCTCTAACACTGTGACCTCCTGCTAAGGGAGGATTTCCAGCTGGGACACTTTATTGTAAGGACACTGGATAACTCAAGGGATTCATGGCATGGATTTGGAGTCCGGTGTCTCCAGTTTGGTGGCTCGAAATATCAAAAGTGTGTGGGAGAAGGAGCAGTTTGGATTGTGACATGAGTTTGTAGGGCTGCGTTCTGAAGGCCTCAGTAAAGCCACAGAGCTTTGCAAGGTGCCCTGGGACACCCAAATGCAGGACACAACAATATTGTGTCACACTGGGTCTGCTAGGATCTTGCAGAATGCTGAAGTCCTTGTGCAAATAACTCGGAATCCTGGCTCCTCCTGGGTTTCTTCTGAAAGCAGAGGCTGCAGGGAGGGGTGCAGGGTAGGAAGAAGTGTCCCTGTGGACAGGGCAAGGTGCTGCATTTAGCACCTGGCAGGATAGTATCCATGAAAATCACAGAATCCAATAAAAGAATAGCTTCAGATGTAACAACTCCTGCTGATACAATGCAATGTTAATTCTGTTGCTTTCCCATCCTTGTGTGCTGGTGTGATCCAAACAGGTCTGTCCTGAAGCACTGAATCCTCCCACCAATAAAGTCAGAAAGGGTGAGGGGGTGCAGAGCAGAATTTGGGCATGAGACTCTTTCCTCCCTTCCTCTGGACTCCTTAGCTGCTCACCACCAAATGTGAAGTCCAGGATGACACCCCCGAGCACACAGCCCCCAGGGAGCTGAGGCTGGACCTGTGCCAGGGCTCTCTGGTGTTTCCCAAACACTTTTATGACACGGCACCATGTGCCTAGAGCCTGGTTTATGGGCCAGGATCTCCTGTGTGTGTGCAAGGCAGCCTGCACGATCCCTGGCCACAGGGAAGGCACAGCAGGATGGTGGAAGTCAGGTCATCTGGCTGACAGACCTGGATTGCTCATTTAATAAGGCATCCACAGAGGAGCAGATGGAAGCAATAACGACTCCCAAGCAAATGTGAACTCCTAAACAAATGTGACAAAGACCAAAAGAGTTTATTATTTTTAAAAAGTTAATGGAAAATAAGAAGGAAACCTCCACCTTTCAGAGGGCTCTAATTAGCTCACATGCTAGACTCACCGTTGTGAGAGTAAAGTTTATGCTGGAGTTCTTTAAGTGCACAAATAATTTTATGTAGTAAGAATATCCACCCAAACAGAAAGATATACAACTGCTACACACTTCCTGTGAGCAATTCTGCAGTCACATCCAGTAAGAAATTAATTATATCCAAGGTAATGTCAGAATCTGCCTAGAGAAAGAACAAGCTATTGACCAGCACAGGCTGTGATGATCTACTGCCTGCCCTGACCTTTCTAAGGGACAAAAACAAACCACCAAATCCACCACAAAGCACACGGTGTCAGTAACAGCTTCAGGTATTCTCATGTACAGATGTCCATGCAATTAAAGGTTGGCACAATGTCACCAGAAAGAAAGACTGCCACTGCAACAGAATTCCCAAAAAACCCTTTCGTGAGGTGCATTATACTGACTTTTCTCAGTTCACAGTCCTTACTCACATCTCCCTTTTTTAAAAATCATCTCCTGAGTTCTCTATGTCAGAGTTACTTGGTAAAAATACTTAGATGTGGCCAGTGCCACAAGTACTCGAGTCCTCTCCCTGCAAACAGCTATGATCAACAAAGGAAAGCCACACAAGAAATTTAGAGATTTATATATTTAGGATGAAAGCACAGGCTAAGAACTTTGTCAAGGTTTTGGCTGACTTATAGATGGCTGAAGAGGAAGGAAGGAAAAAAACCCAAGGTTGTAAAAAAACATATACTGCAGCTGCAGGAGTAGTGGCTCACTTCCCACTCTGCATCACCATAAAAGAGCAAATAAAACAGGGTTCTCTTAGTTATCCTCATACACAAAAAATCCCAGGGCCCTTTCCAACATGCTTCGAGAGTAAAAACATTGGATTACATGCACTGCCAGCTGACAAACATTTCTAAGCTCACTCTGAGTGCCTCTGAATATAAAGACAGCTTGAATGAGGTCTCTGAGCAGCAGAGGGGTTTTTGTAAGAGTACAGCACTACAAATCTATTGCAGGGCTTTCTTCAGACATTCCTAAAGAGGGTCTGAACAAGAGCAGGAGCTAAGGACAGGCCTAAGCCCAGGCTCAGGGAGGCTGTGGCCACAGATCAGAATTCAGAGGTGCGAACAGCATGCGGCAGTTCACACCTTTTCCACAAAGCTCCTCAGAAAATCCAAACAAAGGCTGAAAAACGATGCGACAAAGAGAACAATTCGTGTGTTAACAGCAAGAAATTCTCTGCTGCTTCTCCAGGAACTTACCAGTGGCTCCCGAGACGAGGCGTTGTCAGCCGCAGGGCAGGAGCCAGCCTGTGAAGCAGAAAAAGAGTGAGGTCACATTGCCACCCTAAGGACAGCGCCAGAAACACACACTCATCCCAAGGCTCCTGGGAGCAGCAGGGGGGCAGGCACATTTGTCTGGGCTATCAGCAGCACTTCTGTAGAGGACTGAAGACAAAAAGGTCACAACCACAGCAAAAAGTACTCATTTCCCATTTAAAACAAGGGAATTCACAGAACTGATTTCAGGCAGCCAGGAAGACTCCTGAGACGTGGCATCAGAGTGGTGGGCACACAAACACGAATTTTTAAATACTTCTCCCATTTCCAGGATCCAGTACAGCACCCTTTGTTTTCTGAACCGTTCTTCTAAAGATTTCTAACCAACCATGATTTACCTAAACCTCACGAACTGTCAGCAGTACCAGGACACCCTTGCTTCCCACACAAAATTAAGAGATGAAGTTTTGTCCTCCAATTCCATTCCTCATTTTTATGCATATACCTCACCTTCAAAGCATCTCAATATTTATTTTTCCCATTTGCAAAATACACAAAAACAACATAGATAAAATAAGTATTTACCACAAGAGGGTGCCAGAAACTCAAATACATTGCAACTCATCTGCTTCCAAGTATCATCACCAGGACTCAGCCAGACCTCACAGGTGGGATTCTCTGGGATCACCTGCCATAAACTCTGGGTGGGAGGAAGGAAGGGAGGACCCACCACTGAATTCATATCCTCAGGAAATTCCCAGAGCAAAGTATTTAGCATTAAAGAAATGCTGATAGCCAAGACAAATCTGAAATTGGTTTTCCTGTTTACAGGCTACACCATCATCTTGCTCCTCTCTTTCTTTTACTATAAAAAAACAGTAACAGAGAAACAGGATCTTTTCTTTTGCTTATTTTCAGTAAAGATATTGCTAAAGGTCCAAGGAACATGATTTCTAAACAAAACAAAGTATTTTAAAATCTCTGGTAGAAATATTTATTGCCTTTAGAACATAATTCTATCTATGTAAACGATTTCATTTGAGCTGCAGTACTCCCCTCTCCCCACACTGCTTGAGGCAATATATTAATTCATGAGAATGAGAAAATTAAACTAAGAAAAATAGATAATAAGCCATAAGACATCTGACACTCCCTTTTCAGCATCTAAATTAACTTGATTTGTAATAGAAAACATGATGAGGACCAAACATAAACATGTTAAGTGAGGCAGTACCACTACTCATGGCCTCATGTTGAAAGCTTGGCAATAAATAAACAAACATCACCAGAGGCAGAAAGCAAATATTTTATTAAATTCTCTAAACGTTTAGAGTGCAATGGGGACAACTTTCCACAAGCATTGATAACATTGTCAAAAACTGTCCCTTTGAAAAGTCACCACTGTACTATACATCCTTCAATCACATCCCCTTTTTCCAGGCCATAAGACTCTCTCAAATTCCATCCAAGCCCCAGAATCTGAGAGCACTGAACACTCCTCAGAGCTCTGGCTGAGGAATGTGCACCACTGTGAGACCCGTAGGAGATGCTAAACAGAGTTACAGGATGGTTTGGGTAGAAAAGACCTTAAAGATCATCCCACTCCAGCCCCCTGCCACGGGCTGGGACACCTTCTACTAGAATGGGGACACCTGTCCCCAGGCAGGCACAGCCAGGCTGGGGCAGCAGGAGCGACCCCCTGAGCAGGGAAGGAGGAGGGCTGAGGGTCAGTGTGCTGCCTGGCAGCTGGGCTGGAGGATGCTGACCAGTGCCCACCAGTTTGGCTGGAGGATGCTGACCAGTGCCCTACAGCCAGGCTGGAGGATCCTGACCAGTGCCCACCAGCTGGGATGGAGGATGCTGACCAGTGCCCA
>CM031875.1:384245-399349 GCA_018697195.1 Certhia americana
GGCTGGAGGCTCCTCGCATGCCTGGTGATGCAGGGCAGACACCAAGAGGGGTGTGGGGAGCTCCTTCTGGCCTGAGAACCCAGCACTGCTACACACAACGGGACAGAATCTGGTTTTTCATCTTCACCTTTAAAACCCAGAGTGTTCTCTGGCTACATTTATGAGGCCTGTTAAAAAGGAAGACTTTCCGTTTCCAAACATCAAACCCTATTTTGAGGTAAAGCAACATAAATAAATGGGAAGTGTTTAAGTGTGCAGTGGGAAAATACAATGTCCAAACTCAAAGGAACCCGAATGTTTTTCAGGAAACCATGTTTGCCAATTAACCAGATTTCTTTCTTGGAAACTGCCAGCCCAGCAGACTGCCCAGCTGCCTTATGGAGCAGTCACAGATTGTTCCAGGTTTCCTCATCCTGGAAGCATTCACTTGAAGTGTGAGGGATGGACTGTGAAACCTCCCCCTCAGATTGGGGCTGACAAAAACATCTGGGTGATGCAAAGCTGCTCTGCCTCCTGTGAGTTTGGTAACTTGGCCTTTCACAATCCAGATCTCTGCTGGTTAGCCAAGAGTATACTGATTTTATGCAATTTATTTCTATCTCAGTTTAGTTCAATAGCCTTCCCCACACACTCATCCTCCTCAGTCCAAAACAAAGGGATCAACAGAGACGTTCAAGGTGATTTTGCCAAATCTGGACAGATTTGAGTGATTGCACATGACAATGTGTCACTGGCAGGCTGCTCTGTTTCCTTCCCAGTTGCTCACACAGCCAGACCTCTCCTCTCCTGCTCCTGCAGTGGGATCCTGGGGCACAAAACCAAATCCCACTGGCACCACACACTCAGGAGCCTGTCTGGGGAGGTCAGAGAGCTCCAGGAGCTCACGGAACTTGAGTGGGTTTTAGTGAAATACAAGTGACTCTAGATCATGAACAGGACAGCGTGAGTGAGAGGAAAGTACACACTATAAATCTACTTCACACCTACACTACAGAATCACAGATTCCAGCTTGGAAAAGGCCTTCAAGAAAATAAGAATATATACTATATACAACTCCATCATGCTTCTGTTTTTTCCTCTGGCCGCCTCCTTAATTTTGTGTCCCAACTTAAAAATATCTTAAGCTTTCCGTGTTTCTTGAGCACTCAAACCAGTGAACTTACATTTCTCTTTTGCTCTCGCCATTCAGCTTTGCCCTTTTATGCTCTTGGCTCAAAGATCTCCCTCCGTGCCTCGCATTTACAAGGCAGAGGCAATATTTTTGTCTAACTAGTCATAGAATCACAGAATATTCTGAGTTGGAAGGGACCCACAAGGATCATCGAGTCCAACTGCACAGGGCTCCACCGAATTTTACAACCCAGCTGCACGCTGTCCCCTATCTCCCTGGCCGTGTTTGGATTTATTATTCTCCTATCCAAGCGCCTGATGAGTTTCATCCACAACCCCTCAATGCCAACACGCCTGTGCCCTGGGCCCGGCCTGCTCACCCTTCAGCCAGCCCCGCACAGCCCCTGCTCGCACAGGGCACGGCGCCCAGGTGCAGCAGGGAGCTCGCAGTGCACGGGGGCGGGTGGCGGAGCTCCCCGAGCCCCCGGCCCGGCCCGGCGCCCTCACCTGCCCCGGCTGCTCCGCTCTCTCCGCGGCCGCCATCTTCACAGGCGTGCCTAATCCATCCCCGACCGCCCGATGCAACGCCCCTGCGCCCGCGCCGCAGGCACGGCGAGTCGATCGCCGGCGCAGCGATGCGCCCGGTGAGGGCAGCGCCGGTACCGTGAGTGCCCGGCCTCAGCCGGGCCGGGCCGGGCCGGGCCAGTCCCGCTGCAGGGTGCCTTCCCGGCTGGAAAGGCTCTTGGGGCACTGCCGAGCGGCAGCTGATGGCGGCGCGGCTGAAGCTGTGCGTGGTACGGCGGCGGGACGGGCCGGAGCAGCACGGCGTGGCCGCGTCCTGCCTGAGGGAGCTGCGCGACAAAGGTGAGCGGCGGGCCCCTCTGTGGGACTCACTGTGAATCCCCCTGGGACCTGCTGGGATCTGCTGTGGGACTCACTGTGAGCTCCACTGGGATCTGCTGTGGGATCCGCTATGAGTCCCCCGGGCCCCGCTGGGATCCGCAGTGGGATCCGCTATGGGATCCGCTATGGGATCCCCTGAGTCCCCCCTGGGATCCTTTGTGGGACCCTCCGTGAGCCCCGGTAATGTGCAGCAGTGTGAGGTCCTGGTCTCCAGCCTCAGTCACTGAGAGTTGCCTGTGCTTTGTGCTGGGGGTAACAAAAGGGCAGTGCTATGTCAGTTTTATCGTTTTGTTCAGTGTTTTCTCTGTTCTGCAGCTTGTGGTGTTCTGGCTATTGACAAGGCCCGGGAACCCATCACCTTGGTGCTGGCAGAAGATGGGACCATTGTGGATGATGAAGATTACTTCTCGTGTTTGCCATCTAACACCAAGTTTGTGGCACTGGCCAACGACGAGAAATGGTCCAGCAGAAGCTTAGGTATGCTGTGAGTGAGGAAGCATGGAAGGGGAGGTGTGTTTGGAATACACCTAGTGACACTGGGCAGTGCCAGGTGATCGGGAATGACCCATGAAACTGGTGACTCTTGTGTCAGACAGGGGAACATCCTGGCTCTCTGAGTCTGTGGATGAAGTGGACAGTGCTGCTGAGAAGTGGAAGCAGCTGGCCAGGCAGCTGAAGGATGACCTGTCCAATATCATCCTGATGTCTGAAGAAGACCTCCAGGTACAGTGGGGAAACCCCCAGTCCCTGTCCTTGCATCTGCCCATCATCCATTTATCTCAGTAGAGAACAGAATCAATAAACAAGAGCTTAGGCTTAATTCAGCTGCTGCTTTTGGCTCTTGGTGCTAGAGTCAAACTTCTCCTTGAAGGAAACATTCGAATGTCCTAGGATGCTCTTAATCCCCAACTATCCCTCACAATGCGTTGTTCCAGTTCTGCCACTGGGAGGGCAAAAAGTTGAGATTTGGCCAAATGGCAGCTGAGGTCGGCTCACTCCTTAAAACCAGACACTGTCTGCTCCAGAGGGATCTGAAGAACTGCTGTCACTTTCCAGAGCTGATTGATTCAAGTTTCTGACCTTGTCTGTGGGGAGGCATGGCAATAACTGTCCCTTCTTGTCCTCCCCAATGTGCAGCTTCCCAGGTGCCAGGCTACTGCCTTTCCTTTGAATATTTCAATGCATTGTGAAAAAGCAGTGCTTTGCCATTAGTTTTTGAGATTCCAGTTAAAATTACACGATTCCACACCTTCTTGGATGCCTTTTGGCTTTTAGTAAACAATGCTGCCTGGTGGAGTGCCACTACAGCCTCTCAGAACTCAGGGGACTTGCTATGACAAGAAACCTTGTGGAACATGCTCGGTTTCAGGAGGGTTTGTGCATTCTGTCTGTACTGCAGTAAGTGCCATGAATTGAGTTACTCAGGAGCCTTCTTGATGTGTTAAGGTGCTCATTGATGTGCCACGCTTAGACCTGGCAGAAGAACTTGCCCAAAGTGAAACCAAAATCCAAGTGCTGCAGGACACCCTGCAGCAGGTGCTGGACAGACGAGAAGAAGAGCGTCAGTCGAGGCAGCTCCTAGAACTCTACCTAGAGGCCTTGAAAACTGAAGACAGTATCTTAAGCAAAGTTGCAGGTAGGAAGCATTTGTATGCTAGAGAAGGTTTTCAACTCCTAGCTGAGTGGAATAAATAAAGTAGAATGAGTAATTTGGTCAGCTGCTGTTAAAGGAGGTTGATGCAAGAGCAGGTGTAGTGTACATTCTCTGAACCAGAGAGCCCTCTTGCTGCTGTGTCACATTTCTGACAAAGCCTGAAAGCAGAATACTGGGAGAAAAGCTTAGATCCTGTAGTCCTCCTTAACATTATGGATTTCTTAAATTCCAGGATGCCCCTAGATTGGATGTGTATTTCATTAATCTCACAACCATCAAAGCAGCCCAGGCCACTTTTCCTGTCCTGTGTGTGTCAGGGTGATTCTGCTGATTCTGCTCCTTTTCAGAACCTCAGGCTGCACCAAGGAAGGAGATGGATGTGGTTGACACAGGTACCAGCAGCACAGATACTTCAGCCAAAACAGCTCTCAGCAACCAGGTCCTTGCTGCTCTGAAGGAGAAACCTGCTCCAGAGCTCTGCTTGGACAGTCAGGATCTAGAGGTGGGTGAGAATGACACAACCATATTCTGGCAAATCTCTCCTCTGAAAGAGAGGCTATAGGGGAAGCTGTCCTTGCTTCTGGAGGCTCTGATGTCAGTAGATCTGTTTCAAAGTGCTGAAATGTAATTAATTTCTCTTCCTCAGTAACACTTCCCCTGGCTTGGACTGTTCCACACACTCTGTCCTCTGAAAAGCTACAAAATAATTTTGGGTTTGGTCTCTCACAAATCAGTCAGCTGTCCTACTAGCAAGGTTCTTTGGGGTTTTTTTTGTATGGTTATGTATCTAGCCATGTTTCTTTTATACATCCCAAATCAATACAAAAACCTCCTTATTTTGGAAAAAAAAAGTAAATAAAGGTTGGAAAGGAAAGTCTAGCTAAACTGTAACCATTTAGGAAGGTGTTCTTTCAACCTGTGAACTTGCTACTCTTGTTTTTCCCTGCTGTGGAAAATAAGTAACTGCTTTCTCTTCCTTTGAACACCCGAACAGAGATTTAAATATTGAGTGTTGGCAAATTACTGGAAATCCACTAGCCCAGGGGATAGGTGATGAAAGCTGGGAACACCTCCCATTCCAAAGTGCCAGTAACAACCTTTGGTGCTGTTAATGTCATCAGGGGGTTAGTGACAGGGGGAGTCAGTAGAAAAGACTGCTAACGATCTGTCTTGCTGCAGCTGGTGTTGAAGGAAGATGCAGCAGCCCTGGCCTCAGCTCTGGGATGGAACAAGCAGAAAGCTGGAGCTCTGCAGGCAGCCTGTGATCGGGAGCTCTCCAAGCGCCTCAGACAGGTGCAGACCCTGCACTCCCTACGGAGCACATCCAAGGGCAAGCAAACGCTTCCCTGGGGGGACTGGCCCAGTGCAAAACGCAGAAAATAGCACGGAATTGCTGTTTGCAGTTTAGTTGTTGCTTTTGCCTTAGAATCGATACAAGCAAAGACACACCCTGGGAACCATAGTCTACTGGTCATACTGTGGTCTGGCTATAGAACAACTACAATCTGGACATTGTCCTGAGGCTTAAACTCCTCTGGTGATTTGAATTGTGTAAGCAAAGGGATCTGAACTTTTTACAGAATGCTAGAACAATGGTAGTGCTAAGCACAGCATGTAAGTGTTCAGCTTTCAGTACCTGGTTGGTAGCCAGCAGCTTCCATCTGATAATGGTGGATACAGCTCCAGAAGCCCCAGGCAGTTTGCTTACTTTGTCCTCCCACCATTTTCAGTGTAAAAAGGATGGAGGATCTCTGGAAGACACTTTGAGGCACAGTTAATGATCAGGGCAGAGAGGTTAGCCAGCTGCTGCCTGGCTTTAAGCTCCAGTCTGGGATCTAGAGACTTGAATTCTCATGCTGATTTAATCAATCAAAGTAAATTCAAAATCCTTCAACTTCTGTGCTTTTTCTATAAGGAACTCCTGCCTTTTGGATGCTGTGTAAGAACTATCATGTAAAACACAGCAAAGGTGGAAATAATTGCTTTGTAAGGCTGTGTGACAGAAGACTTGCATTTGACCTGCTGTGTTATTCTCCTAATCATTAGTGTAGCATCATGATGCTTTTGTAATAACTGGCTTATTTTTAAATTTGTTAAAGTATTTTTTTCTAATATCAATAAAAGCTTTTTTCTTACTGTTGGATTAGTTTTGATATTTCTACCAGCTGCTATAATTAAAGAATGGGCTGATAAGTACAGTATTACCTTAAGGAAAGAAGAAGAAATCAAACACACAACACTGTCTAAACAGTTTCATTTGCACTGGGTAAGGCTCTGCCAGCCAGAATGGAGGGTATTGCACTGAGTTATGGTTCAGTGAGAATGGTCTGTTTCAAACTCTTTATTTAAAGTATTTTAATTTTAATAACAGATACCTTTGTGAGCAATTAAGGCATTTTGGCTGTAAGCTTACTGAATTCTGACAGACTTCATTTTAGAAAAATAAAAAATCCAATCGCATTCACCTGAAAACCTAAAGATTCATTACTGGAGCTAATCTGCAAAATGAACAGGCTAATTCTGGTTTCTCTAGGACAGTAAGAGAAAATGACCTGAAACATTACTCAAGAGATAAATCATGCCATGTTGGAATCTTCATTTTCAGTCACAGCTGCTTCTTGTTCCCCAGGAGTTCTCTCTCCCTTAGCTGCACTGGATTTCTTTTTCTTCTCCTTCTGCTCCATGTTACTTGATGCAAGCTCTTCACTCTTCTGAGTGATATATTTTAGCTGGGAACAAAAAGCTAATCAGTCCTCTACTGAGGAACTTCATTCACAAGACATTAGAAAGAAAGACTGAAGAGAAATTAACAGGGCAAATTCTTATTACAAGAAACAACAGACTCCAAAAAACATTTACTTTGGCATGAAGCAAAATAAGATGAAAATTTAAAAATCACTGGATTGTGCCTATCTACCTCAGGAAGACAGTGAAATAGCTTCTGCAACAGTTGCTTTGCCATGTATAACCTTCATTCAAATGCTTGCAGGAATTAACTGGTTCAAGAATGTCTCAAGGCAGAAAATACAGTGCATCTCACCAAAGAATTGCTTCTTCTAGCCAAAAGCTTCACATCTTCTACAGTGACTGTGGTTCGTTTTGCATGCCTGCATAAAATCAAAAAAACACCCCTTATCATTTTTGCCAACACTGACCATGAGAGGCCAAGATCAAAAAGTACCTAGAGAGAATTTCAATTTTGTAACTTCACAGACAGTATTTAAGCAGCCAACCGAGCCCTTTAAAGCTTGAATTACAAGATGTGTTTTAAAGATCATCTAGGAGCTAACACTAAAAAAAAGGAAAGCCTTTGTTACAATCAGTGCATACCTTGCAAACATTTCGAGGTCTCTTGCAAAGATTTCTAGAGAAAACACAAAGATGTCATATATTTTAAAACACTGAGTGGGAACAGCTACACAATACACAAGTTATCCAAGTCAGTTACAAGAAGTGACCATAGCTTGTTTTTAGGCACCACTCGTACACAAGCAGGTAGCCACACAATATTCCCTCATACATCTAAATGCTTTTTTCAGGTCTGGAAAGTCGAACTAGTGTTTCTTGTACTTAAAAAAAAATATCATGCCCCGGTGACACCTAGTTCAGTGCTATTCTTTTTGAATCCCTGTGCCACCAGCGATGGCTGCTGAGCCGACAGGGAACGCGGCGGTAACCCAGGTGAGGCGGGCAATTCCAGGTAAGCCAGGTGTACCGCACTGCCGGAAGGTGATCTCCGAGATGGCCGCGATGCTCTGTTTGCTGAACTGCACCTCCTTGTCCTGCTCCACCTCCTGGCACAGGCCCCCGACTGTGTAGTGAACGGCCGCCTTCAGCCTCTGCAGGGAGAGGCAGCAGTCACACACTGGCCTGGCCCCAAAGACACCGCTCACGGCCTCGCTCGGTACCTGTGTCAGCATCTGCCGCTCCTCGCCGGCCGCTGCCGCCATCGCTGCCCTCACGGGGCCCCGGACCGGGCGCTTCCCGCGCGCGCGGAGCGGCTTCGCGCTGCCGCCATTTCAGACCCCGCCCTGTGCCTGTGAGGAGGCGCGGCCGCCATTTCGCGCCCCGCCCTGTGCCGGTGAGGAGGCGCGGCCGCCATTTCAGACCCCGCCCCGGGAGCGTGAGGAGGCGCGGCCGCCATTTCAGACGCCGCCCTGTGCCTGTGAGGAGGCGCGGCCGCCATTTCGCGCCCCGCCCCGGGAGCGTGAGGAGGCGCGGCCGCCATTTCAGACCCCGCCCGGAGCCCGTGAGGAGGCGCGGCCGCCATTTCAGACCCCGCCCTGTGCCTGTGAGGAGGCGCGGCCGCCATTTCGCGCCCCGCCCTGTGCCTGTGAGGAGGCGCGGCCGCCATTTCGGGCCCCGCCCTGGGACCGTGAGGAGGCGCGGCCGCCATTTCAGACCCCGCCCTCTGTCTGTGAGGAGGCGCGGCCGCCATTTCAGACCCCGCCCTGTGCCTGTGAGGAGGCGCGGCCGCCATTTCAGACCCCGCCCTGTGCCTGTGAGGAGGCGCGGCCGCCATTTCAGACCCCGCCCTGTGCCTGTGAGGAGGCGCGGCCGCCATTTCAGACCCCGCCCTGTGCCTGTGAGGAGGCGCGGCCGCCATTTCAGACCCCGCCCTGTGCCTGTGAGGAGGCGCGGCCGCCATTTCAGACCCCGCCCTGTGCCTGTGAGGAGGCGCGGCCGCCATTTCAGACCCCGCCCTGTGCCTGTGAGGAGGCGCGGCCGCCATTTCAGACCCCGCCCTGTGCCTGTGAGGAGGCGCGGCCGCCATTTCAGACCCCGCCCTGTGCCTGTGAGGAGGCGCGGCCGCCATTTCAGACCCCGCCCGGAGCCCGTGAGGAGGCGCGGCCGCCATTTCGCGCCCCGCCCTCTGTCTGTGAGGAGGCGCGGCCGCCATTTCAGACCCCGCCCTGGGACCGTGAGGGGGCGCGGCCGCCACACCGGGAAGCGTCGCTGTTACTGCATTTGTTTCTTCTGCGCAACTCCCAAGTCTTCCTGTGTGATCTGCAGAAAAGGTACCTTGAACTGAAAGTTGTATTTTACCTTATACAGATATTCACCGGGTGAATAAGTAGCTTTCTTAGCAGAAATGTATATGGCCAAAAATTAGAATAAAAATCAGTGTGCACAGCACAAAGTTTAAGAGATTTTGGGAAAAGGTTCAGACACGTAGATGAATTTTCAGACGTCCAAAGGTGACTGGCAGTGGCATTGCAGGGAGAGGATATAAAATAAAGCTAACGTTGCCTGCTGCTGTGGGTATTTTAAATTGCCCCACAGGAAAAAGAGGCAAAGAAGCAGGGAGATTTGGGGCAGAAAAGTGCAAGCACCCAGCAATGCAAAGTGTTCATGCCAGAGCTTAAAACTGGGATCAACAGTTGAAGGGAGAATGGTGACAGGAACATGAATTTTGTTTCTCTGTGACCTATCCCACCCTTCCACCAAAAGCAGAGAGAGCTCAGTGTAACAGACTGAGCAGCTGAAAGCCCAGAAATTAAATCTGTAAGAGCCAATCTACTGCCCATTAGGAATAAACCATGGCAACGAAAGAAAGGCCTTTATCTGTCTGCCATTCTCCATCTCAGCAATTCCTGAACAGCAGTCATCTCTGTCTGGATCCCTAGGACTTTATGCACTACAATACTATAAATCTAACATGACTATAAATTCTATTAAATACTGCATAAAAGCATTTTACCTAGTTTTGCCCAGCACCAGTGGAAGGAAAACACCTCAACACCTTTATAACTAAATTTATTTAGTTTTCTTATATGATACATATAGAGAGATATATGTATGAAATACACCCACAAGTTATTACAAAAGTGTCCAAACACAGGTTCTAGCAGAGTACAGTAAAAAGTGATGTTCTAGAAGAAATATCTGAGATCTACAGTATCTTGGCTCCAAGTGTAAGGATTTCCATTAGACATTGTAAGCAGAGGAGGACACATTTCCTCCATGGCCTGTCCAGTTAGTGTGGATAAATGCCCCTGGCTTTGATAATAATTCATATGTATGTGCACCAAAGTAATCACGCTGCGCCTGGAATGAGAACACACAGACAAACCAGACACACAAATGTCAATATCATAGGAGTTCTAGAAGCTGCACCTACTGTTACATAGTAAGTAATAGATTTACTAATATCTAATAATTAAGAGCTCTGCAGAAACACAAGGATAGGATTTCTGCTTGGTACTAATCTAAAATAAATCCAAACATGTTGGGTTCAAAGGTATCATCACCCTTGGTTCACAGATGGAATACAGACACACACTGGGCACTGCCATACCAGTATCTCTGGTGTTCTTTATCCAGCTGTCTCTAAATGTTTTAGTGATGTGAATTTCAGGCACAACAGAAGTGTATTAGGCAACTGATACTGTGAGTAATTAGGACATTGCCACGGAGACCTTTAAAGGAGTATTTAAATAACAGCATGATGAGATTTCAGTACCTACCTGAATCAGGTTAGCTGGCAATATCTCATGCCTGTATCCATCATAAAAAGAAAGTGCTGTAGTGAAGCAGGGCATAGGGATTCCAATCTGCACTCCAGTACTGATCACACGGCGCCAGGACTCCTGGGAGAGAGGAAAAGAGGGGGAAAAGGAACCCCATGAGTGATCACTCAGAGCTACGTGCAGGCACATGAACTACTCCAGTACAACTGTGTGTGCTCTCTCATGTTCTAGGAAATCCAATAACCAAGGCTGAGCAGATACAGCAGCAGATTCCTGATGTTACATAAACAAGGCTATCTAAAATAATGGCAAGTAAGACAGAGTTAACAGCAGGATGAGAACAGTTGAGACATGCAGTCAAAACCACAGCCTGACGCAAGGATGCTGTTCTCTCCTATAAACATGGTCAGAGCATCTCAAAAGCATGAACTCAGTGGGGAAGGGGGAATGGTCTGAGCTCTGAGGCACTTCCAGGACCTCTCACCAAGCACAGAACAAAGCTCACCCAAGGGTGTAAGAGGACAGCACTTGATACTTCAGACAGACACAGACAATCCTCAGTTCAAATGTTCATCTGGTCTAGTAACTTGTATGGAATATTCAGATTCAGTTACAAGAACTACTATTGATAATATGAAACTTCTTTCTTTGCCAGATAATGTGGTTTTAATTCTGCCTGTCAGCTCCATCCAAATCAGGACACTGTTTGCACAGACACAGGCCTAAACAATGGGTGGGTCTGGAGCTGTTATTCTGGGGCTACTGCAAACAATGGTACTGGAACAGAGCCTTATGGGCTGCTCAGCTGAAATCAAACTTCACAGTAGGCACAAGACACAGGGCAGTGATCAGAATCTGTAAATCATCTGTCTGTAAATTACTGGTTTTATGCTCTCCTTTCCTTGGAACTTACCTGACAGTTTTCTACAGCTTTCTTAAAGAAATCATCCAACAGCAAATTCTGGAGCTCAGGGTTTCGATCAAAAGCATCTTTGATTTTTCCCAGGAACACACTAGGCAAAAGTTAACCAGGAATAAATGTCACAGCTTCCAACGAAGGCTCAGAATCCAAAACTTACAGTGCTAAAACTTGACTCAGCTGGACTCAGATTCCAAACATGACAAAGACCAAAAATATTTTCAGCAGTTAAGCCACCAGAATAGTGGGTTCATCTAGTTGTTGTCTACAGCCTCTCAGAATCTTACCAGCAAAGTATCTCCATGGATTTTCCAAGGAAATCTCTAGGCTTGTCAGCCAAGCACCTCATAAACTAAACTGCCTGCTCTTCTCCCCTCAGCAGCCAGGTTACCTTCTCATCTCAATTACCTTCTGATGATGCAGCCTCCCCTCCACATCAGTGCAATACCACCATAATTCAGTGTCCAGCCAAATTCTTTGGCTGCTTGTCTCAGCAGCATGAAGCCTTGAGCATATGAGATAATTTTGGAAGCATACAGGGCCTAAAAAAATAAAAAATCAAATTCATATTCCACGAGAAGTCTCGCAAAGTTGCACAACAAACTTCACAGTCTATGTGCTCTGTTCAGCCCATATCTCAACAGGGATGAATGCAGTAGCAACATTCCAGTTATTTGAGAACCAAAACATATTTTCTCATTGGAAAGTTTGGTTTCAGCAGAGAGAGATCAAGATATCAATACCCAGGCAAAGGCAGGAGTGTGGAGGGGTGGCCAAGCTCCTGTGCATGAATGGTCTCTGTACCCCTTGTAGTTGTCTCTGCCCACTGTGGCTTAGAGCTGAATTCCTTCTGGATCATTCCCAACCTTCCTTTGGTTAGGAATGGGTCACATTATGCTTTGTAGACATCACGAGACAGTGCACAGTGCTGAAAGCAGGAACCAGTTCTCATGAAATATAAACACAAGAGCTCTTTTCCAGGGTTCACAGCATCCCAGAGCTGCTCTAACCCCGCACAAGGACTCACCTTGCGGATGTCCTCCAGGAAAGCCTTCTTGTCCCCACTGAACTGGGTCACTTTGGGCCCTGCCAGCAGCTTACTGGCCTGCACTCTCTCATCCTTGAGGGAAGACAGGCACCGTGCAAACACAGCTTCACCTTTGGGTATGGCAGGAAAGAGCAGATCATTAGAAAGCTGAGCATCACTGTTCATGGCTGAGATACCAGAGAGTGTCACTGAGTGATGAGCCATGTACACAAGCGAAATAACTGGTGCACAAATGAGTTATTCCAACAGCATTCCTGAGGAACAACACTGCCACTCAGCACAGCCATTGGGTAAATATTGACTGATACAGCTTTCAAATGATAAAGAAAAAAGCCACAAGTCATTCTCAGGAACATTAACCAGCTCTCAATTTTGAGAATTTACTTTAAAATCTTTTCCTATCTGTCAGAGACAGACAGTGTTGCACTGCAATCTAGGGAATAGCAAGGCTGAAGACTTCACCGAGTATTGTACCATGTTTTAAGATAAAAAGCTGTTCCTTAAATGCCAACTCACATTAACTGGATGTGCTTTGAAATACACTCATGCAAAATAAGGGCAATTAAAATCAAGAATAAATCATCAGGTTGATTTATAAGATAAAATAAGATTCACAAATCTGGTAGGCCCCTAGCACTAGTATTCAGAAGTCCATAAGGAAGCTTTTTAACATCACTAAACAGGTTACTATAAACATCATCTGTCAGGCTGGCTCAGTTAGCTCCTAATCATGCTGGTTTAAGCTGTACTTGTTTGCAATTGAAGACAATACTGTAAAATGAGGGAAAAAAAAGTTTGGTTTTCAGGGTCTGATAGAAGGAGAAGAAGCAAGTCTTCATAATGTCCTTGTGTTCCACCCTTTAAGTGAGTTGCGATATATAAAAAAAAAAATAAAAACCACACCCCAAAATCAAACCAACAACAATTAAAAAAAAGAGTGAGTAATGTTTTCACAAGACTCTGGATCCTCCCTACAGCAGGAGGACATATCATACCTGAATCAGAACAGGCTAATTTCCAAAAGACTTCCTTCTACAGTGGGGAGGAGCAGCACGGTAGGAAAACCAGGAAAAAGCAGGAGTAGCATGACTCTGCTCTTACAAGCAGAAGTTTGCAAGTCATGCTCATGCAGTAAAACCACACAGCAACTGCCCTGAGGATGGCCACGTTTGCACAAGGACTATGGCACACACTTCCCTATCACCTCAGCATTACCTAAGATGCTCCCTGGCACTGCAGAGCACTAATCAGGGAGTGTCTCCTTCCACCCTTAATCTTTGCAAGCACCCTAAACAGGAGAATATTAGCAGTACAAGCAAGAAAAACACTGTTTCAAGCCTAGAACTGAAAGACTACAGGGGCAGTAAAACATTACAACCATTTAGAGAAAGTGTTCTGCTGCTGGAATGCAGCCATGTTTCTTTGACAGCTACACTGCAGTTACTTTCTTTTAGATATTGTATATAATTTTTCTTATCTTCAGGACCTGACCAGCCAATGCAAAGGAAAAAGAGGTAGAGAAAGCATGGAAATGAAAGCAAATCTGAGAGTACAGAACCTGTTAACTCATCTAATTTACTCAATGGGAAGCCTGCTCTGGACCTGAGGTATTAGGGCACTCTAAATGTGTTGCAGATGTGTTACAGCTCCTCTGCATTACAACACTCTGAGCACAGCACTTACTGTTCCCCTGTCACTGAGCCCTCACAGCACTGCAGGGACACCAGGGCCACGAGTGTGACAACAGGACTGCACATTTAGGGAACAGTGTAAAAAACAAGCCCAGCAAAAAAACCGGGAACAGCTGTCAGGGCAGAAAGGCTGGAACAGCTACACCTACAAGAGCCTCTTCTGCCAGCCCAGCCCTGCTGTGGGCTCACTTCTGAGACTGTTCCCCTGCTCCTTACTGTGATGTGGTACATGGAAGTAGGAAAGAGCAAAGCACCACCTACCGATGAGTGTGACTGGGACTCCGTACTCCAGGGCAGAAATGGCTGTCCACTTCCCTGTGCCTTTTTGCCCTGCACTGTCCCTGATCTTTGGGAGGAGGTATTTGCCATCACTGTCTTTGAATTTGAGAATATTTGCTGTGATTTCAATCAGGAAAGAGTCCAACTCTGTCTTATTCCACTCCTGAAATACCTGAAAAAGGAGAAAAAGTATATACACATATTCATACACACCCCAATTTACTATGTCTCTGCTATTTCTTTTGATTGATTAATGTATATATTTTGCTTGATTGATTATAATGCTCAGTGTTTCACTAGCCCTTTTCAGGCAAGGTAATTCACATCTCTGCACCTGAAGGTGCTTCCTGGGGAGAAATCAACTGTAGCATGAGAAGAGTTTTAGACAACTTCTGTAAGCATTCAGTTGTCTGTGCTCACTGCTCCTACCTCGTGTAAAGCTCAGGAATATTGTGCCCCACCTTTGCAGGAGACATGTCAGAAAAATTCACTTCCTGTACATGCAGCAGCTTTACCCAAGCCCAGCACCTCACCAGTGGCAGACAGACACCATAGCACAAAAAAAGGAGACATTAAAAACTGCAAATCACCTTTGCCATCTCATCGTGCGCCATGCCCAGCACATCTTTCATCAGGTGATAGGCCTCACAGATCAGCTGCATGTCTCCATACTCAATCCCATTGTGCACCATCTTCACAAAATGTCCAGCTCCTTCATCTCCCACCTGTCCAGAAACATCCAAAAATCCTCTCAGCAACAGCACTGTCACTTCCAGTGTTCAATACCTGCCTATGGCTTCCTTTTGCCTAAAGCAGGGAATCAAAGACGGTGCTAACAGAACCCAGTGGGTCACAGGTTCATTTAGCTCCCCACAAAACTCTGTCTTTCCATTGCATGGTGTGAGTTATCAGAGATGGTAGATTGGAAATGAGCACAGCCAGAAAATCAATCACTGACAGTGCTGTGATTATTGTGGACAAACATCCATGAGCTTCAGCAACCAAACTGCCTAGGCAGGGATCTAACCC
>CM031875.1:399359-426441 GCA_018697195.1 Certhia americana
CCCAAGTTAGGGTCAGTATCAAATAACTATTTACCCAGTCACAACAAGGTTCCCCAGATCCCACTTTAGCAGCAATGCTTTGAAATATGGTCTTGATGTGGGGCCTGTGGGGAGAAAGAATACACCTTAGCAGACAGGCAGGGGATACAAACACCACAAGAGAAAACAAAATCTATCAGTATGATGCCTCCTTCTATAACCTGTGAAAAGGCAGCCTGGGCTGAGGGCAGTTGGCAGGTTGATAACCCAACTACACAACAATGCCAGTTAAATGTGTTTTTCCCAACTAGACAGTTTGCAAGACATTGGGAAAATCAAGTCATGCTTCCAACACTGTACAGACAAGCGTAATGCACTTCAAGGAGCCCAAATTTGAACACAGAAGCTGTCCTTACTTAGCTGTTCAAGGCAAAAGATGATTGGGCAGCAACTTACTGCTGTTGATGGCTTTGGGCCATCAAATTTGAACAGGCTGATACAGGTATGAAACACTAATGCAAATGGACAGGAACTCAAGAGATACTAAAGCTCAGGTAAAGCCTGGACACACCTTTTCTTTCCACATCTACACAGAGAATGGGCAACCAGGGATAAAGTCTAATATAAGCATTGATGTGCAGTCCTTTACTGGGATATGAGTACAAAACAGCACAGCAGCATGCAGAAACTTGCAGATAAAATGATGCATTCAATTGTAGTACAAACATATACTGAAGCTCCTTTTATAATGTGTCACTACAGGGCCATTTGCTGCTGCCTCATTCATGGTTAGCAGCTTTCCAAGTGTGTACAACCTCAAAAGAAAAAAAGATAAGGAATAATACTTGTTTAAAATTTAAACAAAATTCCCTTCTCCCTTCGAATGTCTATAGGTCCTGCTTTGCCTGTAGATTCCTGTAAGAAAAGCCTGTCTTTGTTCTGCCTTACATGAAGGCTCAGCACTGCCCCATGACCCCAGCCAGGTTGAGAAATCTGGAGCCTTGAGGAAGTGAGATGGCAACATACCTTGTTCTCTCCACACCCACACCCTCCTTTCCCTCCCTCAGTGCACAGTGTGAATTGTTGCAAACCATTCTGAACAAGGACATACAGTAATTCATGCTTACCAGGCTTCCTTGGCTCCTCCTGGCATGAGAGAAGGTCCATATCTTGCACCCTCCTCCCCGCCACTAACACCACTTCCCACAAATAAGATGCCCTTTGCCTGTAGCTCCTTACAACGCCTCTGGAACAAAGAGCAGAGCAGCACTACTTAATTTCCTTTAATGCCAGAGCCTTGCACACAAAGGTTAGCAATTCAGACCAAAAATTAGTTTTTCAGTTCTGCTTTGCACCTGCTAAGAAGCCAAGCTTAGAGAAAGCTTGTTCATACACCAAAGTGAGCGTTAGGAAACTTCCTGTTGCTTTGACAACTGTGGCAACAAGATCCTTGCAAAAGTGACTTGGTAAGAAAACAAGTCCTTATAAGCACCAGATAGAAATGAGCAGCACTGAGGCCAGAAAAGGCTTGGAATTAAGTGTCAGGTGACACATGCTCTGTGCAAAGATGTGGGGGAGGCAGATTAGGCCCAAGGTGGAGTTGCTGAGTTCACTGCAGAGTGCAGGTGCAAGCACAGAAAACTCTAAGGGCAAATAATTACCTCTGAGTGAGAGAGACACAGGCTGAGATCCCTGAGGACAGCTGCAAACTCCCTGAGAACTGACCCTCACTGAGTTTTTCACTCTGGCATGGCCAACTCACTTAGCCAAGATCAGGATGTCAGAGCAGGAAGACAAATAGGAGCACCTCTTCTAAGATTTAGAAATACCAATCTGAATGCAATATTTTCACCTGAGCACCCCAGACAGGCTAATGTAGCTTCTGTAACTTCTACAGTTACCAGCTGTTCACAAGCAGATATTAACTCTGCTGCCTCCATTACCAAGACAGCCAAACCAGCAGTTCTGTCTTACTGCATTGTTGTCCTGTGATCGTGAAGGATTAAGAAATAGCAACAAATCTATAAATATCCTTACACTTACAAATCTCCCTGAAAACTCCCTAAGATTGTAAAATGAAGTTTTCTAAAGGCCTTCACTCTTTAAAACACATCAAAAATGTTCTCTGATGATCTGGGCAATTTCTATGAAAACATTCTTGTAGGGCAGTCCTTAATTGCTTTTTAATAGGCTGCATGATCTTATTTTGCAGAAATAATTCAGTTTGGCTTTTCCTGAGCAGAGGGGTGATGGCATCTTATTGACTGACTATTCTGATGATCAGAAGTGAAAGAGTTGTGTGTATTTTATTCATTCACTTTAGGTAGGAAACAGGCTTACCGTGGTATCTCTATACTCAGAATTCCCACCATCAATTATGATGTCTCCAGTCTCCAACAATGGCACCTGTCAAAAATAAATCAGCATTTCGGTTTTTCTCCATACATTCAAAACCTCACTAATGATGAATAATTGAGAACTTCCAGAGGAAACTCCTCCAAAAGACAGCAAGAAGCCTCAGAATGAATGAATGTCTGCCTCACCAATTTATTGATGAAGTCATCCACTGCACTTCCAGCCTTCACCAGCAAGATAATGCGACGGGGCTTCTTCAACTTGGAGACCATCTCCTCCAGGCTGTGAGCACCGATCACTTTGGTTCCCTTGGCCTCCTTAGCCAGGAAATCATCCACTTTGGAGACTGTCCTGTTAAAAGCACACACCTGGGGGGGCAAGAAAGCATGTTAATAAAAGCTGCCAATGGAACAGTTACTTTAGCTCAGCCTACAGATTATACATGCAAGGTTTAACATCCTGTGCTCTCCCACTTCCACCTTCCTGACAGGCACAGGGCAGGGATGAACCTGAGCATGTCTTTGCAAGTGCCTCAGGAACCTGTGCTTAATGGCAAGGCCAAGGCAAACTTCAGGGAAAAATCATGCATAATTAGCATATCAGGTGCCAGCTGAGTACAGGCATGCACCGCTGTTCCTTGGAAACAGGACAAAGGCCAGCACAGGGTAGAACTAAAAGGAGGAAGTAACATCCATTAGATCATCACAAGAACGGGGGAAAAGCACCCACGAAATGCTCAGCTCCGATCCCAAGTGCTACTAGTCAGCCTTCCTAAACAATGTCTCCTTACTTACCACGAAGCCGTGGTCATTCATATTCAAAATCAGGTTCTGACCCATCACGGCCAGTCCAATCAAAGCAATGTCAGCTCTGGAATGTGCAAGAACAAAAACGCCAGCTAAGTCACTCGCAGTGCTCCAGCGGTAGCATCCACACCTCTGTCAGGCAGGTCTGACCATGGCAGCTGCCAGGGCAGCCCATCCCTTCCTAACAAACACGGAGCGTTGAGTTCGTTCTGCCAGCTGTGACTGCTACAGATCACAGAACCGAGGCTGTGCGGAGTCACCGGGCAGAGCCCCCGCACAAACAGCGCAGCGGGGCCTCCCTCCCAGCGCCGCCAGCCGGCTGCAGCCCCGCGGCCATGCCGGGTCCCGCTCCCGCCCCGCTCGCGATCCCGCCCCGCTCTCACTCGGCCATGGCAGCGGCGTTCGGGTCTCCCGGAACTCTCGTGTCTGCCGGGACTCTGCGGTCTATCGGGACTCTCGGGTCGCTGTCCCGGGGCTCTGCGGGCTCGGCCTGCGGCGGGCGCCGCTTCCCCTCATCGGCCGGGGCGGGGCCGGGCGCGCCCATTGGCTCTTGCCGAGAACCGCGCCCCCCGCCCATGGCCCGATGTCCCGGAGGCCACGCCCCCTTAAAGCGGCAGTGCTCGGCGCTGTGCCCGGGAGCCCCGAGAGCCGCGCCCGCCCGCGGAGCAGCCGCGCAGCTGCCCCGTGCCGGCAGCTGAGCCTCTGTTCCCAGCGATACGCACCCTGGGACCGCCGGGAACGGCGCGGTTTATTTCTCTCTAGTTATTGTTAATCGGCTTCGATTCTGCCGTTGAACATCGTCCAGGGGACAGCCAGCCCCTCAGCTATCACCGCTACCCGTTTGTCTGTGCGGCCAGGCGGAACTTGACGAACCTGTCCCTCCGTCAGCTCTGAGGCGATCTCGGGACGAAGCCACTGCCCCACCTTGGCTCCGATGTATCGGCAACACACACACACCTCTTGAGCCGACGTTTCTATTAAATTCGATATAAACTATTGCCTCAACAAGATGACCGGCAGCAATCTGGCCTATCACGTTTTTGGTTCACCTTAATTTTGGGCAGTCAAGATAAATTTCTTTTCAGGAAAGCATCGGCTTGTTCAGCACAGGTTTTAAAAACAAGTAACCGACTTAAGATACAAGTAATTAAATGACAATGACAGGAGCACACAGTCTATCTGCTAATGCACTGGTTGTACCTTTATTGTTTCACCTCGTTCACTAACAATTCTGTGGTGCAAGGTTACCATACACAGTTAGATATCTGCATTGCACACCTAAGGCTATACAGCAAATGGATCAGAATTAGTACAAATACATGAACTATATTTACATTTTGTATACTCAAGCTCCAAATATCAGATATATTTACAAAATAAAATAAGAAAATGAAAACCTGAAATTAATGTACAGTGTTGCTGATACACTCCTTCGCTGGGATGAAATCAGTTTGCAAAGAGATTTGTTCAAGAAGGCCACTTATACAGCATTTACCTTGTATACCTTGTGTACAGAGATTAACAGGGACATGGGGACCGCAATTCAAAGGGATGTATTCCAGTGAACAGCAAGTCACATCCAAATTCGGGAGCCAGAACCAACTGCACATGAAGTATGAACAAGCAAAGTGGAAAATTCAGACCTGATCCTGAGAAGTGCTGATCATTCAAGACTCCCTCTGCTTCCAGTCCCTGGTTTCCAGGCAAGGAAGAGGTAAATTCAGCATTGCTCAGGGGCAGCCCATTCACTTGGCAACGTTAAGAACTGAAGACTTAGGAGCTCCACACCAGTTTTCTGAATACACAGCTGATCCCAGCAATTTAAATCCTGTTCCCAATAACATTGGACACAATCATCTGGTTAGTGTTGGACTAGTTTTGATTTCAAATACACAGAACACATAAATGGCCTTCTGAACAAAAATCAGTCCTGTTCTTGAACAGCTGATGTTGTTAAACAAGGAAGCACGAAGTTAATACATCCTGCTACAGACACTACAGCCAGACCACAGACTGGGTTAGTAACTACAACGGAGAGATGCAACACACACGTCAGACCCTTGTGTAGGGACAGCCAGCAAACCCTTCTCGAGCAGCAGCAGGACCCTGCCTCCTCCAGCTGCAGATCAACAGCTGCATCTTCAGCAAAACACCCCCACAGCATCAGCTACCACCAACTCAGGTGTGCAGGAGTACGGGCAGATGCACGTGCACAGGCAGTTTAGTACCAGTGGGTGTTAGACAGAAGCTAATCCTCTTTCTTATCTAATGTGCAATTAATTACAGATGTATAAATATACAATACATTACATAAAATTAAATCCCTGTAAATTAGATAACAAGCAGCAAAAAGTAAAGTCTTTGCTTTGAAATACCATGCTAATCAGTAATAAGGACTATTAGACATTGGCCAAAAAAACCTTTTCTCGGCAGTCTGGAAATCATATTCTATGGAAATAGTACCCCCTTCTCTTCTGCATTCCCAGAATACAGGAATCTTCTTTAAAAAGGTACTTAAAGTGCATTTATAAAACACAGTATGGGAGGTTTAGCTTAATTTTAAAATACCCAGGAATATCCAACGTAATTTTCAATGGACAAAAAGGACAATTTTCTCCTTCCTTTTGGTGAGGAACATAAAAACCCAAATACAGCAGTTTGACACGGGCTCTTCCCAGGGAATGCCCACCAAGCTCCCTGCTAGTGTGTGTCCTCATGGGCTGGCAGGCCCACAGCAGGATGATGCTTTACAGAGGCCGAGTCCCCAGAGCTGTCTGACTCTGGGACTACACACACACAGCAGGGAACCAACAATGGCCTTTGGAGTCTCAGGAGAAGGCAACTTAGCATATTTTTCCTTCCTCATTCTGTTTCCAAAAAGAAATTTCTAACATGCTGGCCTAAGCTTTGAAGTAAATGGAGAATCACTTTTTTGTTTATTTGTTTGGTTTGTTATCTCTTTAAAGAAAACTTGAATTGATTTCAGTCCAGTTTTAAGTAGGGAAACCCAAAAGTCTCAAAGCAGGCTTCAGTAACTGCAGAAAAACTTTGCCTTTATGTCAGACCTGAAAACATTAATACCCATTTGAACTCCACACAACAAGGACCTAGTTTGTCACAATTATGCAGCTTAAAACCAGACTCTTGCTCTTCTAATGATCCGTTATCCACTCATACCTCAAGTCACCAGATGTTGTGTGGAGTTTTAAGATAGAAGAGTGACATTCATGCAACAACTGTAACACTTCATGCTCTGTATAAAATAAGCTGTCTCTTCCTGCTTTTAAAGGAAGATCATTTAATCATGATTTTGTGTAATGCTTATTTCCACTTGGTTCATTCTCTGGCTTATCCAAAGCAAAGACTTAGAAAACTAGTTTTCTTCTAGTTAAAAAAAAGAAACAGGTAAAAGTTAAAATGCTCTCAGTGTGTCACAACCTACCACCACCTCACTCACTCTGCCTCCTCAAACAGGTTCCAATGTCATTTTAAACAGTGGTGATGGTAGCAATAACTTAATGCTTAGAATTAACCTAATTCTTGAGATCAGCTTAGCTGCAGTGTGAGGAGCCCTCCTGCAGGACAAGCAGTTTTATCCACACACTGGAAGTGCTTTATCATCATTGCATAACAAAGGAATATCATCACTGTATTAAGAGTCACACACAGTTAAACAAGACAAAAACAGAAAGAAAAAGAAAAAAACAAAACAAAAAACCCCATCCCTATCATGTTCCTGGGTCCCCAGGATGCTCCCTCATTCTGGCTTCCAGTTCTGAAATAAATCTGAGGACCACAGAGGCAACATGAGCAGATGATTTAGCTTGAGAACTACCTCAAGATATGTAAAGATATGTCTTAGCAAGTGTCAGCCTCCATCTCCCTGCTCCTTTGCCTTCCAGGCTGTTAGGAGGTCTCATTATGCATTGCACTTTACTGAACCATGAAACCCCACAAAGCAAAGGCCTTTCTCAACAGATTCCAGTCCCACGCACGCGTGGCCAAGAACTCCCAAATGTGGCCTGACCCCAGCTGAGCTTCCTGAGCTGCACTGTGCCTGATGTGCCCACTGCAAGAGTGGGACAAACCCTTTTACCTCTCCCTTGAGAGGCTGGAGCCTTCAGATGTAATCCCTTTACACTGGCCAGGACCAAACCTTTGGCCACAAGAAGAATTTACACTGTAGGTCAAAGAACTGACACCACCCAGATGATGTCCAAGAAGCCAATTATGACTTTCCACTGACCAGGACCAGAATCCACTTGCTTTATTCCCCAGGAAGGATTAACTCTGAATATAGTGGGGTTTAGCTGATGAAAATTGCAGCAGGGAAATTAGCAGACACTCAGCAGTTATTTCAAAAGGAATTGAAAGTGTCCTGCAGCTCCCTGGAGAACACTGCAGGTGCTGCTGAGCCTAGGCAGTGTTCCATAGACCCTGGATGCTCCCATGGACAGGTGCAGTGACATGGGAGCATTACCATGGTAATGCTCAGGTAAGGGATGCACAAACAGGCCCTTGGGAACCTAAAGCTGCCACCCTGACACAGCCATGGGAGTCCTAAACCTCTTCCCAGAGAGGTGAGAACTGTTCCTGCAGACCTTGGAAGTCAGGACTAAAAGCAGGAAGAGAGGATCTGCCCTCCATGGTGATCCAGGGGCCAACTGCACTTTCATTTCCATTTAACACTCTCCATCTGTCAAATTACAGATGGCTTGAGCATCTGAAATGTTTGGGATTTTCTCATATTTCAGTCTGTGGTCTATTTCCCCTCATATCAGCACAGTCTGCTCAGCTCAGTTCAGAGGCTGAGGAGTGAGTTTTGATGGAAACTCTCCTGGGAAAGAGTTAAACCTGCACTTGTTCACCTGCAACCCCCACAGCGAGAGTTCAAAGGCAGATTGTTCTAGCCAGCTCCTCCTGGTTTGTTCCCTAACTTTTTCTAGCTCATGCCTTAGCCTGCTGGACCCTGGAAACTCAGAAACTTGCACCAAGTCCAAAATCCAGTCTGTCCAGATAGATTTGTCCAATATCAGCTTTCAACAGAGTTTAACTTAGAGGCTGGATCCAGAAAGCCTGAGGAGCTATTGCAGTTCCTGGCTGGGTAATGTCTCCATTAAACAATTTATCTTTCCCTGGCATTGGAACTTTGCCCTGAGGGAACCAATGACCACTGCCAAGTCACAAATTGAATGAAAACCCTGTAGCAGTCTAGACAGACAGTGGACAGTGGGACAGACACCAACAGGTCAGTGGAAATGGGAAAACAATTGTTATAGGAAAAAAAAAATTTTTTTTTTCTTTTTAGAGTCGTGCATAATCCCTCGATTTTTTTGATTTTTTTTTTTTTTTTTCTTTCTCTTTTTGTTTGGCCACATGCTACTAATACAATTCTGGTACAGGTGAAAAGAAACAAGGTAGGATTAGAATACCTAGAAAATGTGCTGAAGGAGTGGGGAAGGTGGGGGATGTTAAGCCACAGGATTACATACAAGAGAAACCGTCAAGAATCACAAAGAGAAAATGAGAGGTAACACTATCTATGGGAAGGTGAGTGGGGAGAACAGATGAGAACATTACATGGACTCAGTACTTCATCTGGCCCGTGCGTCTTCGAGCCAGTTTTGACCTGTACAAAAAAAAAGTGAAAAAGTAGTTGTTGAATTCTGAAATTTATTTTTTAGTTTTATTATTTATTATTATTTATTATTATAGTTTATTTTTCCTCCCCCCCTGCAAAGTTTATCCACCCTTTTTTTTTTCTTTAAAAACTCCTTTGGTAAAGTCCTA
Source organism: Certhia americana (assembly GCA_018697195.1). Classification (NCBI taxonomy): domain Eukaryota; kingdom Metazoa; phylum Chordata; class Aves; order Passeriformes; family Certhiidae; genus Certhia; species Certhia americana. The sequence continues at coordinate 408,290 of CM031875.1, forward strand.
GTTTACTCCCTATGATAAAAAATAAAATCTATCCAGGGCTGTAACGAGAAGAATTCTCACTTCTCTGCTCTGCTTCTTTAATGGGAGAAGGGATCATTTAAGGGCTGCACTGTTCAGAAATTATCTGATGCTGTATGGTAACAGCTTCGCCTTTCGATTTTTGGGAGTTTTTGCTGAAAGGAAGAGCTACTGCAGTGGAGTAAGATCTGTCCAGCAAGCAGGGGCTGTCTGTGATCATGGAAAGGTTGCCAGAGAAGTTATAAAAAGGGAACATAATTTCTGCTTTAGCTCATAATCAAGAACCCAAAAAGGTAGTCCAGCACAGAGGAAGTGAGAAACTTTATAAACTGGCAATACAAGGACACCATCCTGGGGTCTCCAAATGTCTGTTTTCTGTTTGTTTGGGAGGGTTCTGGACAGGACTGAAGTCTGTGACCATCCATCTGCCTCCTGGTTTGAGCATTTCCCTTTGCAGCCCTGAGTGCACAGGAGCTGCCTCTTACCGAATTGTGCCAGCAAGGAGAGGATTGAAGGCGTATAACCAGTCATTCATGTCCTTGTCATTGATGGCCTGCAGCAGGACCCCACGGTGCTTTGTGCACACTCCAAACGTGTTGGGTGTCTGCAACATGAAGGACAATTTAAAATACAAAGTCTGCAAGCACAGAGGCTGAGACAGATTTCCTGTCTGAGAAAATCTCCTCCATCACATCCCTCTTCCATTTATGTTTCACTGGTGATTTCCAGTCATTATCTTCTATAAAACAGAGTCTTAACTGCTGAGTGTGGGCTTTAAGAGCTGCTGAGATGGACCAGTAGAGTTAATTTGATTCCTTGCAGGATATTTGCATGTGTTGTTTTGTGGGGTTTTGTTTTTAAAACAAACAAAACACACAAGCCCAAAAAAACCACACAAAGGAAGCTGCAAAAACCCAGCATGCAGGGTGATGGTACCAACACATGCTCCTAAAAGCCAATCTGGTGTGTGACAGGAGTCAGGGTCACTGTGCTACAACTGTGTCCAAAACCATAAGTAACCCTGAACAAACTGGGAACTTTGTGGGCAGGATCTCAATGTCTCCAGGACTCAGATCCATTTTCCTCACACCAGAGATGACACACCTGATGGTACAGATGGTACACACCTGATTGTAAAGTTCTTGCTTTATGAATAAATAAACAACAGCTCTCAGACTGACCTTTACCATTGCCTGCTGATCCTCACTGTATTCCACTTGAGCTGTGGATAGGTTTATGATTCCTCTTTCTACAGGATCCTTGTCACTGTTGTAAATAAAAACATAGGGACGGCGAACCACCACAAAGTGCTTGGCCCAGGAGCTGGAGAGTGGCTCCTTGAAGTGGAGGTATCCTTTCTTTGACACCACAGAGCTGGAAAAAACAAACCCACATCAAAACAGAAATTGATTTTCCCTGAGTATCCCTATGAACTGCAAAACATGTGTAAGACACTTGGTCCTTAGTATGTTTTGTCTGCAACAGTATTCTAAAAAAGTTCTTCTAAAACAAACTGAATTGTGTTTTCAACAACTATGCAAAAGTCTGACAGAAAGAAGGTCTGCAGAGATCTCTGCTTCAGTGAACTTCAGACATGGTTTGATGACAGCAAACATCATATTTGAGTCACTGGAAGTCCCATTCATTAAGCAGATCCAGGGAACAAACACTACAAAGATCAAATATCAACACAACCCTCCCCAGTCCATCACAGAGGACTGCAGCTCTGCTATCACCTGTTAATTTTCCTTCTTCAAACGGGGCACAGAACCTACAAATCTCAGAAAGCCCTTGGGACGATTCTTGGGGAGCCGCGATCACACAGCAATAAAAAAAACCTTACCCTGGTCTGATCTCCTCAATATCAGGAACAAGGTTTAGGAACTCATTCTTTCCAGCTCTAGCAAGGTAGGAAGTTTCTACTGCAGGAATTATCTGGAACTGTTCCACCTCATGACAGGGACTGGAGGCACGAGAATTTGCTTCTGGTGTCCTTTAAGAAAAGTATGCCAAAAAAAGTAAATCACAACAAAGCAACTGAATGTGACAATGGAATTTAAACTGCATCTACAGGACAGCTTGAAGTTCCACCTTCCAGCCCAGATTTACTTTATGACATTGTGATCCTTCTGTACAATATTAAATAGCATTTACCTTTGATATTTGTGGACTAAAACTCATAATAATCACTAGTAAGTTTTTTCCCCACTACTTCTACCTTGTTTCTCCTGCTAAACATAGCCACAGCACAGACATACTTCCTACTACTGTTTGATGTAAAATGTTCTACTTCCTCAGCACTCCTCCCTCAGGGATGCTGAACTCAGAAGGTACAAATTATGTCTTTCACTACACACTTATTCCCAATTTCATCAAAAATACCTCGTATAGATACAGCTGAGGAAGATAAACAGAGATTAATGGCCAAACTGGTTTATTCTGGGTCATTATTAGTAGATCTTTTCAACAGACCTCTGAAAAAACTTGTGGACTCGGCACTGTGTAGATACACTAATTACTGGAATGACAAGCATCTGACTGTTCTCCCAATACAAAGGGAAAAAAAAACACTTCAAAAGAACAAAATGGGGAAAAAGAATTCTGCAGAGTGACTGGAAAGGTAAGGCAAGAGGGCTGTACAGAGGAATATCTGAAAGTAGGGAAAAGGAAGAGGAAAAAAATCAGAAAACAGCAAAGAGATCTGTGAAGCACCGGAAAGTGATGTTTTCCTTTTAATACAATACACTTACTTCTGATCAACTGAATTGCACCTGGAATCCACCAGAGAAGGGCAGGTGGATGAAGGGGTGAGGGTTGCACTGCTGAAACTGGACACGGATGGGTCCCTCCCAATGGGAGAAATATCTGAGAGCTGCAAGCACAAACACAGGGAAAGCATCTCAGGGGCTACTCAGTAAGCAAAGTTTCACACAAACCACCACAAACCCATCTGCTGGCAGAAATACAGCAGCACTTATACACACACAGCTTTTTATTATCAATGTCCTACACTTTTGATTATTCACACTCAGATTTCCTCAGTGGATACAATATCATCCAGTTTGAAAGGTGGTCCCTTTGCTTACAGGTAGAATTTTTAGGAGTCAATTTATCCTTTTACATGTGGAAAGTATATGTAGGGAAAGACAGTAAGAGTCTGCTAATAAACTGGGAACTGTAATACAGTCCAAGTAGTATTTCCATCTCCAATTCCTGCCATAGCCTTTGGAACCTGATGCTGAATAGCCAAATGCTTCCAATGGACTGAACATATAAAATAATAAATACTATAAAGTGGTTTATCTTTTCACAGTCTCAGCAGATTCCATGACCCACAAACATGCTACTGCTGTACTACAAATAGAGTGTATTACAACTAAATATTACATGAAATATTTACCTTACAATCGCTGATGCTGTTGTACACCTGGTTGAATTCCCGATTGAAGGTATGAGTAAGAAGCTGCAGACACTAAAGGGGGGGTGTGAAAGGAAACAAATGAGACACAGAGAATTTTATATTTAGATTTTCAGAGAAATTTGAACAGAAGAAGTGATTTGCTAAGACACACTTGGCAGCTCATGAAAGAAAAAACAAATTCTAAACTACTATGAAAAATCACAGAAGAGGGGAAGAATCGCTTCACTTGATAAAATTAGGAAATTTTTATAAACCACCAACAGAGGGGAATAAGAGAGAGTCACAGCCCAAACCTCCCCAGCAGCACTGGACGGTGAGAGTGACTTATTTCACTAACCAAGCTGTCAAAATGGAACTCTCTCACTACTGGACATTCACCAAGCGATCTGAGCAGCTCAGGATTGAGCTATAATCCCCTCTGGCTGCCAGCAGGATGGTAGCCCTGTGCCATACCTTGGTGGCCAGCTCCTTCTCACGGTCCACCAGGCTCTCGATGTCAGCAGAGTCGTAGCCGCTGCTCTCGCTGGGCGTCACCGCGCTCTCGAAGGTCGTGGTCGAAATCTGAGAGGAAATGCTGGTGGAGGTGCTGAGGGTTCCACTGCTCAGACTGGGAGACAACGAGTCACTCAGGGACTTGGGGATGCTGTCACCAAGCTTCTCACGAAGCAGAAGAAAATGTCGAGTTTTTTCCACCTAAGCAAGAAAAGAGATCAGTATCATCTGCTCCAGGAAGGTGCCAATATCACAGACACTGAGTCCTTAGGAATCCTTTACTATTCATACCAGTAACTTTCCCCAGGGAAGGGAGTTTACAGTGACACTGGAAATTGAATTTGCCTTTGTTAAATACACTGAGATTCTGAGTTGAAGACTACTCAGCAGCCAGACACACACTTTGTATCTTCTCTGCCAGGAGAATTTATTTAAATCTTGACTTTGATCTCTTTACTCACCTCATGCAGCAGCTCCAGTTTCTCCAGTTCCCACTGATGCTCTAGAATGAGGCTATCACCCCTGGGCCTCCAACCTGCCAGGTTCTCTTCTCCCCTCACATATGCCACAGAAGTATCCAGGACTTTCCTCCTCCTCCTCTGCATTCCTAAGCAGTAAAAAACAACACAAGGACTTCAGTTTCTACGTCTTAGAAGAAAAATACACAGATACACCATGAACTACATTCCTTCCAAGTGGTAAAGTTAGCTTCAGAAATCAGCAACATCTTCAAAGACAAGAAAAAGCTCTTCTGCTGCAAAGCCCAGTCTCAGCTGTTAGCTATGAGCCATGGATTATGCCCCTAAGACACAGGTACATGTGCTCAGTGTCCTGAGTTACCCATGTCAGAAAACAGTTCATGTCAGTGAATCCTTGTTCACCAATGGCAAACACAGACCCGAGTCTAAAGTAAAACCCTGAGTAAGGATTTTCTTGAATAGCAACGTTCCAGTGCTCCTATGAAACACAGGAACTGCTTCTGATCAGGACAGAAATGGTTACTCCATTCTGCCTGAGAAATTTTCTGCAGTATTTCATATTTATCACCCAGTCACTGCTTACCTGGACTTCCTGTGTCTGCCATTTTGCAGAGGCTCAGTTCATAGATCCCCGTTACTCGATTGCTGTTCGCAGGAAAGCAGAAGGAACAAAAACACACTACTTACTATCCTCAGAAATAAAGTGCTTCAGCTTTAACTCAGTGGCTCCCAAAGCAGAATTTTAAGTATAGTTATTAGTTAGAACTAGATCTTAATTCTACTCTTATGCAAAACAGCCAGAACAGATTGCAAGATCCCCCCCCCCAAAAAAAAAATTAGAAAACTAAACTACATCTTCTAAGAGAAAACACAACTACTGACAAAAAACATCATCACCAAAATTGTAACTGCACTTACGAGTCTGGGGATTTGGAGTAGCCGCTGCCAAAGAGGTTGCGCAGGGACCGTGGTGGGGAGATCTTGGCATCCCGGGAGTAAAAGACCATACAAACATCCTTTGTGATCACAGCAGGCTGGATGCAGTGGTCAAGCTAAGAGGAACACCAGCAGTGAGTGAATGGCTGCAGCCAATTGTGCCAAGTTACACTGCTGCCCTTAGTGGGACAGCTTTTGAAATTTGTTCCTGTTTGGGTCTTTGGTGAAGGGTTTTCATATGTGTATCTGTGAAACAGAACTGTCAGATTTCTTGATTCATGTCATGAGTGAAATGATTTTACTACACAAAACAACAGTGTCTTGCACACAAAGCCAAGAGCTAAGCCACTGTTTGGAACACCAGTACTTACACAGCAATGTTCACTGACTGCAGTGGATTTTCAGATACAAAGATAGATAAAACAAGGCACAAAAAAGTAAGACCACCAGTATCTCTCGTGTTGCAAGGCAGTAATACCTGAACATCAAGATGTTATCTGTGAATACATTTTTCCACCCTGTTCTCAGGAAATGAATACTCTAACTGGTTCAGGACTCAAATCACTTTTGAATTTATTTCTCTCAGGTACTCTCTGTGTTTCAAATGGTTTATAGCCAGCAGAAAGGCACTGGTGTCTCACCTCCAGGTAGGCAGAAAGGGTCATGTAGATCTTCTCTCCATACGGTGTCACTCGATTGAGGAGGAGGGAGTTGTGCAAGGAACTATCCCAAACCGCCTCGAACCGGTAGAAAGTCCTGCAAAAAAATACAGTAAAAGGTCAATAGTAAGGGTTCCTCTGCAGCCCTCTCATCACTCAGTGCAAAGCATCTCTTCCCTGACATCATCCTCCAGTAACATGGATAACAAATACTTGAAGAAAAAACCTTCTCCCTATTTCCAAGATCATTTGCTTCTACCTCAAACAGTGTGGTGTAAAGACCACCCCCTGTTATGGAGAAGACTCATCTAAAAGAGAAAAGAGGGAATGCAGAAAACAAAAGCTGTCATAGCAATACAGGGAAAGCAGCACTAAACAATTGTTTCTAAATAGAGAAAATTAATTTCTACTGCTTCAGGTGCAATTCAGCCCAGCTGGGTCTTAAAAGTGCATGGGAAGATTTGTTTTTATAAGCAATACTCATTCTACACACATTTTAGGACTTCTGTAAGACATTTCTTCAGTCTAGGACAAGGAAAGAGAGGAGATGAAAGCTCCCACAGGTCTACCCCAGCCACGCAGAAGGTTCAAGTAAAAAGTGAGAGACAGCATCACACACAGCACAGCTAAATCACCACATCCAAAGGCATCATTACACTCTCCCCTCCCTAGCAGGGGCTTGAGCTTTCACCTTTCTCACAGGCCACAACTGATTTCAGAAAGGTCCCTTTGGAAAGAAGACCTATGTCCCTATTCAGGAACTCAGCACACAATTCCACACTGGTAACACAAACAGAAAGTATTCATTCTTCATCACCTCTATATAATTCCCCTCCCAAATCCTCTTGCTATTTTTATACCATTTTGAGTCCAAATGATGTGGTACTAAAAGCAAGAATGTGCTTCATGTGTACTATTTTTTTAAAGTAAGGTATATATCTGAAAATTTTCTGTACTAATTCCCAACTTGGAAAAATAGAAGATGAAACTAAAGACAAAGGACAAACAGCAGGGTAGGGGTAGAAGAAATAAGAAAATACAAAGCTAAACAAAGAGAAAGATGAAACAAAGAGCAGACATGTCAGAAACAAAGAGCTCAATCTCAAATAGAGCTCCCAAGAATCCCCTTTCTCTGACATCAATTACACAATTCCAAGCTAAAACATAAAGGCACCATGAACTGCAGTAAGTGAGAACACTGCTAGATACTGTTTGTGTTTGAAGGACCATATCCAGGAAACTACTTTTAAATATGTTGTTTCTATTAAAAATACAGAGAAACAATCTAAAGGCCAAGTAAATAGTAGCTCTAAAAACACTGCGAAGCACTGTAAATTAATAATCCTCATTTGAGTTAGATAAGGCAAAGAGCACAGTTGTCTTCTAAGCCTTTACATATCTGTCTTGAGTCCTTACATTTTAAACTTCCATCATGACTTCGTTATGACAGCAAACAATTTTTTTAAACTTCTAGCAAATTCCTGATCTACTCTGGAATTCTCAGGGTGGGAGAGAAAGTAGTGAAACCTGTCAGATCACAGATGGAGAAAGCACTGTACATAGCCCCAGCATCAGCTCTGCACCATTTGCCAAACAAGATTTGAGAACACTGGTGTAAATGCTCCTCCGTGCAGAAATATTACCCCCCTCTTGAGTAAAATGATGTTTAGACAAACACCAGGAGGAAGTCAAGCACAGCTTTGACTGGATCTTTTCTAGCCAGGAAGGTAAATGTACCCAGCTTTGCCTGTCCAAACCAGAACTTGCTACAACAGTTACAGAGGGAGACAAAAAACAGAAGTGAGCAAACTCCTCTCAGCACAGCCAACAGCACACGGAGGAAAAGGGAGCACAGAACACACAAAGCATGGAATACAGGAGAGACAGGTTAAATGTGTAGTTAAAACTGATTCTGAAGTGGATCTTAGCATTAATGAAAGGTGGTGAATTGGGAGCACTGAAGACTCTGTCCTCTCTTTTCCAGAGGCAGGGCACACAAGGCAGAGTGCCCAGACTGTGCAGCCACCGTGCCAGGCTGTGATCCCACAGGGAAGGTGAAACAGGAATCCAGCCTGGGCAGCCACTGCATGTCTGGCTCCTCTGCCAGCTGGAAAACTAAGCAGTGGCAACCACATGGTTAAAATTCATATGCAAATGCAGCCCCCGAAGAGAGGCTGAATAGCAGTCACATGGCAGCCACTGCTATTTGATCACAGCAATTCAAATAACCTCATAACTCAGTCCTTGGCTTGGTCCTTCAAACAAGCAGCTTTACAGGCTCCGAAACAGTGAGAAATTCCAAATTTAGTTCTTTGATACACAACATGGGAAGAAAATAGCAAGGACTACAAAAAGGGTCTATATTTGATGGCATATCAAGAGAATCAGAAAGATTGCATGAAGGAAATTCTATTCTCACATGTGAAGGAAAGTTCACCTTCACAAATCCCTGTACCTGATGATGGTGAACTGTACCTGAATAACCCTCTGACACAGAGGAAGAGGAGCAGGAGGAGGAGGAAGAGGAAGAGGAAGACTACTTCTGGAAGAGCTAGGAGGTGTGCTAACAGAATTCAGTAAAAGCTGAAGGAAGTGGCAGCAATACAAATGGGACATAAAGCATTCTATTTTCAAGAACCTTTATGTACAAAGGAAGCAAACAGAAAATACCTAGGCATATCCTTATCAAGAAAGAGCCTGTAAAACATAGAAAGAGCTTCAGTTAGTGCAGCCAAAAGCAGAACAGAAAAGCAACAGCTGAGAGGAACAGAACAACTGGACTTAAAAAACAAAACAAAGTGAAAAACCCCACAGAAAGCAGCAAACAAGTCTGCAGACAATGAGCGACCATAGACATATCCCTTACCAGGGCCTCAATCCCATTCCATCACCATCATCATTCCATCATCAGCAAACCCTTCACATGGATCAACAGATTTCAGCATTAGCAAGAATTTACAGTGATGTTTGTTCTCTGCCTGTGTTTTCTGTGCCTGTGGAATTCTACATTTAATAATTAGCCACATTCCCAGCTTTCCAAACCTCCTGCCAATACATCAGAGGTCAAACAAATTTCAGTTTCCTGCTGGAGTGCTCACTTCATTCACTTACCTGTTGGAGCTGTGAGAGGACTTCAGGTATTTTGCAGAGATAATATTCAAAGACAAAATAGCATCCACAGCAGCTTCATCTACCTCTGCTTTATTTCTTATACGTCCTGAAAAGGGGAGGAGGAATCAATTAAAATTCAAACTGCAACACGAAAGGAATTTGTTTTCCCAAATACCATTTCAGACTATATGACTAACATATAGTGGAAGTTGCAAAACTTAAGTTATTCCTCTGGATCTTTTTCAAAATCCTCTTCTTACAGGCAGTGCTCATAAAAATGACAAAATCTTATCAGTAATAGTTTTTGTTTCTTACAGAGCAAGATGCAAAACCATTTACTCACCAACCACCAGCTCTCGCACATCTTTCCAGTGCAGCTCACTGCCCTTCTCATGGATAATGGTGACTGTGATTCTCCGCTGGATTCCCTGGGAGAGTTCAGAAACAAAACACTGCTGAAGTGCTCACACACACACATCATCTATTTTGCACTCCTACTGCAAAAGTGAAGTAAATAATATCACTGAAACTAATCTGTAACTGAACAAGCACCTCTTTGTTTCAGGGCTCTAAAATTCACTTCAAGGGAATCTTATATTCTCCTATGTAAAAACAATTAAATGCTTCCCCCTCCTCACTCCACAGAGTAGAAAAAAAATATAACTTTAAACCTATCAACCATATTTAACTAGGATTATCTTTACAATCTAGCTAGAGAAAAATATTAAGGATTATAACAGGCATTTAAGATGCACTGAGATACAGTCACTTCATAGATTATGTGTCATAGCCACAAGCAAAGAGAGAGAGCAAATGGACATTGAGTCCACATGATCCTTCTGTGTCCTTAGACATGCTGGAGAACACTGAAGGCACAAATCTGGTCCCAAAGGTTCCTGCTTTTTAAAAGGTTTTCATCTTTTGTGAGTGGGATGTCCACTGATAAGCAACAGGAAGAGCAATACCCTGGGGTCAGGCAATCTCCTCACAGCCCAAAGCCAACAGACCAAGCACAGACTGGCAGATCCTGACTGCCACTGCACAGCTGGGTGGGACAGGAGATGCAAACCCCAGTCAGCAGCTTCCCCTCCCTCCCTGCAGGGATGACACTTGCTGTTCCACAGCTCTCAGCAGTACCTGGTGCAGCAGAAAGGTCCCCTGGCAGGGCAGGCCCCCGGTGTGATCCACAATAGCAGGGATGTACCTGTGTGAGACAGGCAATCAGCAGGCAGGAAAGGTGTACCAGCACAGCACTTGCCTCTCCTTGGGGCATCTGAAGACATAAGAGTGAGTCCTTCTGCCTACTCTCCAAAGAGGCTCCTTCTGGCACTACAGGATCAGTGAAATGTGGAAGCATCATCCACACCCAGTACTAATGACCACTGTGGATCTCACTTCTCAATATAACCCCTAAAGACTTGTCAGGGGAAACCCTTCCTTGTAGCAGAGATGAACACTGAACACGGTCTGCCATGTGACTGGAGCACAAAGTCTCCAGTGGCCCAAAGAATCCAACTCATGGCCTACACAAGGGAAGTTCTTCTGCCACCTATACCTGGAATTTCACCATGGAGACCCCTCCAAGTGTGAAAGAAATTCATTCTATCACTTTGGTCCTTTCCAGTGGGGACAACTACTGCCAGCAGATGGACACCCCATCACTACAAAACAGCCAGGCCCCCACCATGGTGACTGTTAAACACCAACCTGGTCTAAATAGAACAAAGGAAAAAAGCCCAGAAATCTCATAAACCACCATTCTTGAAACACACAATATTAATATAGGACTTACTCCCCAGTTGGCTCCAGTTCACTGATCTCAAACCAGACAAGGAGGTCGTATTTGCTCACACTCTGGCCCAAGCTGGGCTTGCTCATAGTATTCAGCTTTGTAGCTGGCACTTAAAAGAAAAAAAAAAAAAAAAAAAGAAAGAAAGAAAGAAGGAAGAAAGAGTGGTTTACAAAGACTGGACAAGTAAAGCTTACTCAGGGCTCACAGGAACATGCCATTTCAGAGGTCCTACATATTCTATGTATGTAGTCAGACCACAGCTTTTACCATGAAAATGATGTTGCTAACAGCAATCATTATTTCTCTAAATGTTGGGGTTTAGATCTAGGTAACTAGAACAGAAAAAATTTTTGAAGTTAAGTAATGGAACAAAAGTGCATCCAAAGAGCCTGGAAAAATACACAGACCCTCTAGATCCCCAGAGAAGTTTCCTCAAATGTGCATCAGTTGCTTTATGGCTTAGTTTGTGGTTTAGAATTGCTGAGGTCTGTTCATCTGCAGCATCATTCACCCATAAAGTACATTTCACCTTCCCCACACAAAAGGAAAAGAACAGAACTTAAAACTTCAGTCTTCACTTCTTCATGTTACAGACTGACAGACTCCTGCAGCACTTGGTTAAGGTATTGTACATGTAAAATTAAGAACAAGACTTATTCCAGAGCCCTAATCCTGCCAAAGTACTTTTCTGGGCTCCTTATCTCTTGGTATTAGTGAGTATAACCAGAGAGATCCCCTCTAATTCCTTTCATACAAATGTAGGGATTAACCATGTTAAAAAAAATAATCAGACAGCTTAAATTCTAGAAATAACCCAATACTCCCTCTCACATCATACCTTTAAGTTACCATTACATGCCTTCTGTTATCTGTTCCCTCATAACTTTTTTGTAAATGGGAACATTTTAAGAGCTTTGTTCCTGTACACTCTGACTGGGATTTTTGTGACTCTGAGTTGACACTTTGTCTCCTTTCACATACTAACCTTACTGCTTTTATTAAGCCAAATAATTATTCTCCCTTCTACCTATCAAGCCCAAATCTTCCTTTGCTCAAGTGTTCTTTAGGTTCTCCCACCTTTACACTTCTGTATCCTTCAGCTTCTACAATGACTTCATTTCCCATGCACTGGAAGGACAGAACAGCCCCCAGGTCCTCACAGGTGTGCCTAGATGCTCTCTTTTGAGATCTGTTTCTTTTCTGGGTAAAACAGCAGCTGCCTCAGAGGGACAGATTTTACTCAGTTACTCACAGCACACTCCACCCTGTGAGGCAGCGAGCTTCAGGCTCATCATTTACCTTCCCATACCTTACTCAGAGTAGTAACTCTTACACCCAGTCACCTCATGCAGCTGCACATGAACTCACTACAGCCAGAGGAACATCAAACACACAAGGCACTCGGGTTTATTGCTGAGCAGAGCGACTCAAGAGCATCACAAGAGAAAAACAACAGAAAGACATTTCACTGAACATGAAAGCTTGGTTCTAGATGTTCTCACAGACTCACTCTGGTACAATCATTAATCAGCAGGGCTTTTTTTTTTTAGTTAAATAAAACAGAATACAAATGGAAGTGAAGAACAGCACTGTTAGTGGTAGAAAAGGAAGATGAGTGAAAAGGAAAGCTAAATAGAACACAGCAGAATGTTTCCTCTATACCTGCCTGCATTTTCATATGCATCTCTCATCTCAGTATCACAAAACTCTATGCAGAACTCAGAAAAAATCAAAGGTTCTGAAAGTTTCAGGGAACAGAGGCAGTGACACACAAAAATCTGTGACTTCCAGCACACTGGAGTCTACAGACTGTCTCTATGACTCTCTCTAAAATTAAGCACAGCATCATCCTACCATGAGCACAACCATGGCAGCTTCTACTCCTAATACTACTACAGGATGAAGGAAAAAGGAATTTCGAAGGACATTTTGGAACTACTTCTACATCTATCACAGACCAAGTTTGGCTACTAACCATCTCGTTTAGGAGCCCGCTCACTCTGACAACTGGGAACAGGCAGAAAGAGAAAAGGTGGCAGCTGGTCAGCTCCATCCTGGAAAGCAGCCACAGCAGAGGAGGCGAGCACGTTGGCATGCTCGGAGAGCGTGTTCAGCACATGCACGTTTACATAGCCAGACATAAGGTACCTAATCAACTCAATTTTCCTTTCATGGTCTGCAGAGGGAATGGAACACACACAAAAAAAGGGTGGTAGAAATATGCAGGTGAGAGAAAGAGGGACAAGGAGGAAATTAAAGGTGAAATGGAAAAAAATCACAGAAGTTCAGCATGCATTATTCCAATTAAGCAAAGAAAACCAAGGATCATTTCAACAAGACTGAGTCACTAAACAAGAACGTGAGAGAGCAAAAAGATGAAGTAATTAATGAATAAGTAAAGTTCCAGTCAGTAAGTGCTGAGTAAACATGGGAAAAGCCATAGCCAGATCTCATGGAATATGGTCAACACCTCAGGATGGAATTCTACCCCCTAATAAGCCAAGCAGCACTTCCTGCAGAGGAGGTTGAGAAGAAATAAAACACAGAAGGAGAGCAGAGATCCAGCAGACATTCAATGCCCCTTGTACCACTCACTCCAATCACATCTCTCGGTGTCCTGGATACCTCAGGAATACACTACAACCTCCATTTGCAGTAGCAGACCTGTGATGTACAGGATTAGAGAGCTGTTCTCACCTGGCTTTGACAGTGGCATAGGGGGAGGAAAGAATCTTCGAGAAGGCTGTGGAGGGCTACAGAGAAATGAAGAGTTATCAATACAGAGGCAGTTAAACGTAAGAAATATACACAAATGCACACACATGCATCTTTGTGCACACACACCTATCACAGTCTCTAAAAATATCCTCACAATTCTATGAAGACAGGTAAATATCCCCTGCCAGGAAAACAAGGGGGCTCAGCACACTTCTCAGACTAACCTATGCTCATTTTCTGTTCTAACTTAACCAATCCTAGGAGCACTGTTGAGGTTTTCCCAGAGCTCACAGATCACTGCTGAAGTTCCCAGTATTCCAAGGAGTGCTCCAATCACCAGGATGTTTGTAGGGTGGACTGGCAGAACAGCTTTCCATGTTTGAGAGGGCAGAACAATTCCATCAGTCACTACTCTGGGTGAACAGGCCCCTGCCAGCACTTCTCCCTCCATCAGGAATTCTGCTTGTGGGACTGTGGTGCACAATTTCAAGACTATGAAAAGCTGCATAACCTGAGAGTGATCCCCATGTGCCTTTATGCCAGGCTAGTGACCAATACCTGTTGAGATCCTGTCCTTGCAGGTGGAGAGGATGCTGCTGATAATGTCCAAAGACTTCAAAGACAATGGGCTTTGTTTTGATGTACTCCACAAAGGATTCTGTCACTTCCACAGCAATCTATTTCAAAAGCGAGGAAAGAAAATGAGATATTCACAAAAGGAAATCTCTTTTAGGAGTCTATTTTTTATATCACTTACTGTCACTCACAGTAAAAAAAAACTGCACTGCCTTTTGGTTTTGTCATTAATTCTACTCTCCACTAAAGGAGAAAATTCAAGCCTCAGTATCAGGCATTTCAAGTAGGAGAAGAGGAGGCTGCATGTAACCAAAGCATTACACAGTTCTTAAAAATAGATATATCCAGTTCATCTGAGATCATGAGCACTGCTATTCACACATGTATTTTATTTCCTGAATTCTAGACTGTTTTCATCCTGGAAGGGAAACGCAGAATTCAATTGAAGGAAGCAGAGGTGAAAGAAGAGTTAAATTTGCCACAAAGAATGATTCTGTGTTTTGTTTTGTGATGGGGATTACATCATTCTCCTGATCACCCCTAGTACTGTCTATTCTTACTAATTCTGCTTGCCTTGAAGGAGACACACAACTCCCAGTGCTGACAGAGGCAGTTTCTGCTCATGGAAAGCTTTACTTACATTCTGAACATGGTAAAACCCAAGGGGAGTCCCTCGGCCATTGTTTTTGAGAGGCTCTGTTGAGAAAGCTTCGTCATGTCGATGTAAAAAGCTTAAAAAAAAAAAAAAAACCAACCAAAAATCAGCCACCACAGAAATGGTTTAATGAAGATTGCTGTGCTCTGAATCTAACCCTGAAAAGAATTCCTAAAACCCTAAAATAAATATATTCTTCTGTAACTTCAGAAGCAGTTGAGTGATGGCCTAAAGCTGGCAATACAACAGTCTTGTGGGACCACAATTCCTGTATTTGTTTTATGCCTTTATTATTCCTTTTTATTCTCTTCCTGAAAAACCCAAGTCTAAGACCACTTTCACTTGAGAAGCACTGATTTCCTCCAGAGTCATGCAGCTTTCATTCAAATGGGCATATGTACAACCTAGTATTGAATTTTTCACATTAAAAGCCTAAAACTTTAAGGTATCTGTAAACTAGTAACTTATGAGTCCACTTTGATTCCTAATTTCTTTCTGCAAAACTTTATTCCTTAACACCTGCTTAAGAGAAAGTAGGGACCAGGAACTCCAGTAAGTGACAAGATGTTTTTCTCTGCTGTACAACACCTCCACCCATCTGAAAAGATCTCAGAGTTCCACTGCCACTGTTCTTTGCTCTCTCTCTCAAATCATTAATTGCCTAATGCAAGTAAGGACAAATGCTTACTTGAACTGGCAGAAAATATCTGCATATTCAGGCAGGATGCCACTGGCCTGGAGCACTGTCACACGGAAGGTGAACACACTGCCCAGCTTCAGGTGATCACCAATTTCCTCAGTGAATCCTTCCATAGTCATCTTTCCATCCAAAGTAGCTGACTTCAAGTCTTAGGGAGAAAAAAAACATCCCACATGGAATCACTTTTTCTATGCTTTTTCTCCTTTCTTTCCTTAAAAAAGTTCTTCAGAAGACAGTTTAGTCCCATCGCATATTTCTTGCTTACCCAGCTCATTCATTCTGTTGATCTCCTCTGGAGGAGTGGTAACCTCTGAATTCTGTCCTTGCCCTTCCACAATTCTTAATTCCTCCAGTGACAGTCCAGACCGAGTCATCGCAACTGAAGAAAAATCACTCTGAAAAATTAAATACAGTGGCTTGTAACAGACTCCTGCACTTTCTGGGTTTGCCATCCCCTTCTTTCTCTACAACACTCAGTAATATAAAGAACTCAGTGTTCTTTATTTAGAAGCACAAGCCACTCCACTCAGAGATACCTAACTCAATTTTAAGAATTCTTACCTTATCAAAATACTCATTGTCAAATGAAATCTTAGCTGTCCCAGACTGTCGGATACCAGATCCATAATCTGGGGCTTCTTCATCAGCTAAAAAACACAGGGAAAAAAGAAGATAAATAAATAAGCAATGGGGAGGAGAAGGGAGACCCCGCAGAGTTATCCAAATGTCA
The DNA here is from genome assembly GCA_018697195.1 of Certhia americana. Taxonomy (NCBI): domain Eukaryota; kingdom Metazoa; phylum Chordata; class Aves; order Passeriformes; family Certhiidae; genus Certhia; species Certhia americana. The sequence goes on from CM031875.1 coordinate 424,577, forward strand.
AATTTTCATTACAATGGAAACCGAAATAGAAAGCAGAAGAGTCAGCCAGGTACAAGCTGGAGTCAGTGCTGGAGAAGACCGTGCTAGAAACTTCTCCATTGGGAACTCAGGTGTGGGAAAACAAGACAAGCTCTGAAGTCCTGTTCTGAAAATACTTAACTTTAGAGAATTTTAAATGCAGACCAACTTTAGTATTAATTTTCATTATTTATTTACTTCTGATTATTATACGGAGGTAAATTAACACCTAAAATTCTGTAGGCATGAACTCAGCAGTAATACTTTAGCAAAGCTCCACCAGACCATGCTGGAAGTCTGAGAGCTGGATCTGTCCATACAATCTGCTCATTTCACCTCCTCCTCTTCACAGAGAGCAACAACAGCAGGGCCTGGTTAAATGCCAGGGGGGGTTTCACAGTAAATGCATATTCACAGGAGAAACCCCAAGATTCAGAATGTGCTCCAAAGCTTTGCTTAGGAATGAAATAATGCCATGGCCTTTTTTCAAGAGATGTCCGCAGTTCAGCTTCTACTAGCCACGGTATATTTGGTTCATTTGGATAGATAAATATTTATTTGGAAATATTCAGTCAACGTTAAGGAGACCAAACCGAACTAGACTTTTGTACACATTAAACCAGATTTTAATTCACTTGTTTTAATCCCTGCCAGAGTGATTCTTATACATCTTCAGAATCTTGAGTTTCATTTTATGTTCCCACGGACAGTGAAGCTTCCAGGGTTACCCTACCTAAACAAGCAAGAACTGCTGGCAGTTGGCCACTGCTGCAAAGGGTAAATGATGGGAAGGATCTGTGCTCCCACCAGCACGGAGAAGGCATGGCCCTGCCAACCAGCCCACCTCACACTGAGCAAGTCTGAAACATCAGGGACTGAGCAGTGACCTGCACTAAACTCTGGCACACACACAATGGCAGCTCAGCACCACCCCATGTATCTGCTCTTCTCTTCTGAAAAGAATTCCTGGTGATTCAACATTGTGCTACAGCAGCTTCTAAGTCTCCACATTTTTAGTGAGGCAATGAAGGGGGAAACTGCTGCTGACTTCTGTTTACACCATGCTGAAAACCATCAGCTCAGGAACTTCTTCACATACTCTCCCCAGACCAGAGGAGCACATTTCTGAGCATTATTTAAAGGGGTAGTTTGAGCACAGCTAAAACTTGGTACATTTAACTTTAATGCAGGTCACCAAGACTATCAAACCAGGTACCTTTCTCCACTGTTTATACTGGGTGCCAGAAAGAAAAAACTTTGCTTTAGTTTTAGTTTTCAGACTTACTGACAGTAGTTAAATCTTCCACTGCCCTAAAAAAGTGTCACATCAGTTGCCAAATAGAAACTTCAGTAGTCAACATCATTATAATTTTAAAATCTTTTGATCAGTAGCATTACTTCAAGACACTTTCACGCTCAGCCCATATGGTGAAACAATGAATGGAATCACTTCAATAGCAACAGAGAACACGAGTTCTTTGCAACACAAAGGTCATTCAGGTTCGAGTCTCAGGAGAATGGTTTGGTTTGTTAGCCTGGGCCCTGAAGGAACAGCAGACTCTCACCTGCTATGGCCTGCACAGCCACCCGCAGGAAGCCCCGAACTTCACCCTTCTCACTGACCACGGCCACCCTGTGGATCAGGGGCACTGGGTACAGCAGGTTGCTCAGGTACACGAATGCTCTGGTGACAGGAGGAGAGAAACACAGCCAGCATTAGGAACCATGTGCCACACCCCACTGCAGCTTTGTTCAGCTCCTGGCACAGTCAGATCTCAGACACTGCAGCTCCTGCACCTGCAGGAGGCCCTGGGTCCATCCTGTGCCCACCCAGGAGGCCCTGGGTC